>JASVER010000040.1:680330-869446 GCA_030449065.1 Oceanodroma leucorhoa | reverse complement strand
CGCTGTGCGGGCGGCGCGCCCGGATGGAGAGCTGAGGCGGTGAGCCCCGCCGGGCCGGGACGGGCGGGCCGGCAGACGTGACGATGTGGATGCGACGGCTGCCGGGAAGCAGGTAGGGCCGGGGCGCGGCGGCCCCGCGGAGCCCCGCGGAGCGAGCGCCGGCTGCGCTTCTCGCCTCCGCCCGGCCGGCCGCGCTCGGGGAGCGGCTGGCGGAGTTAAACCGTGAACTTGCTGAAGCCGGGTGCGGGATGGAGAGTCAGGCGGTGCAGCCCGGCGGCTTTCGGCGAGAGGCGGCCGGTCCCCGTACCGGGCGAGATGGGGGGGGGCTCCCTCCATCCGTCTCCCCCAGCCCCTGCCCGGGGAGATCCGTGATCCGCGTCCCTTTGCCTGTCGTTCCCCGCACGCTGCCGGGAAGGGTTCCCCCCCCCGCCGCCCCGGCGGGTGCCTGTCGGGGGAAGGGGCCGGGGGGGCGGCCGGGGCATGTGCGGCGGGCAGGTGGATGGATGCGTTTGGGAGATTAACCGAGAATTGCAAAGCAGAGGAGAGGGAGGCAAAGTGTTATGTAACGCATTTTCATTACCGCTGCGAAGTCATCTGAGCCGAAATCTTGTTATTTCCGTGGTGCTGTGCTCGGAGAACACTAGTTACCCAGCCCTGCCCGCGCTCTGCCCCTGGAGCCGCAGGAATACCTGCTTTTCTGTGTTCTGAGCCGATCTCGGTGGAAAACATTTAAAGCAGCAGCGTGTTAAACAAGTGAGATCATAAGGAAAGCTACGGTGCTGCGTGTTTCGCGTTCTGTTCCTGCCCCCCCGAGCCTGATTTAGTATTTTAAAAGACCTGGTTTTGAGCCGGCGAGTGGTTCGTGGTGGGCAGGGGTCAAACCCTGCCGCCTGCCCCGAGCCTCCCCTCCGCGCAGCGCAGGAGCGGTTCAGGCGCGTCGTCGTGTTCCCCGGCTGCGCCGAGGGTCTCGCTGCTGCAGAGAGGGGTCCCGAGGCGAGGGGTCCYGAGCGGGCGACCCCACTCCCGGCAGCTCGCACCTGTGGCCGCTCCCCGGGGAGCAGGGCTCGGCGCCCCAGACGGCTGCGGGGTGAGCGGATGGATGCGGCCCCGCYGCCAGCCCTACCCCGCGCAGCATCTAGGGGAGCCCATCATCCCGCTCCGCTCCCCGCGCCCCTGCGCTCCAGCAGAACATGGCTGCTGCTTTGGGGGCGCGGGAGGGGAGGCGGGCAGGGCCCCCCGAGCGCCGCGGGAACCGCAGGCAGGCCGCGGGTGATGCGAAAGGCCTTTGTCCATCACCCTTCGGAGTCGCTGGAGGCTTTGTCCCTCTGCCTGAGCTTTGGATGGAATCCTGGAGGGTGAAACTTGAACAGAGGTTTTGTCTGCGCCGAGGAGCTGGGGGAGGCCCTCAGCTTTTCTTTTACACTCGCGTGTGCCGTGCAGCGTATTCCAGGTGCACRTGGCAAACAAGCTCCTGATGCCCCCCGGCCTCGTCCCCTGCCCCGGCCGACGCACCCTGAGAGCGCGGGCACGGGAGCACCTTCACGCTGCCGCCGGAGCCGTCCGTCTGTCCGTCGAGGATGTGCTGCTGCGTGGTGGGAAGGACAGAGTCTCCGGGGAGTCTGCGGTGATGTAGTGACCTTAGGAATTACTCCTAGGGAAAGCACCTGAGCTGTTTTTCAGGATGCCTCGTGTTTGGATTTATTCTGTGGCAGATGAAAAGCCCGGTGGAGCTGGAGGGCTGTTTCCTGAGGCTGGAGCCAGCAGAAGACTGTAATCCTGGAAACAGAGGACGCCCTCTGCTTTTTTATTTTTGTGAAGAGTTTAGCAATGAAAACAGGAGCCTTCCGGTCGCTTCTCTCCTCGATTCGCCTTGCGAATTTCTTTGCTGTGTATCCTGGATCCTTGGCGCCAGGCTGTCCTCTGTGCCACCTCACCAGCTTCCAGTCCCTCTGTCTTTTATTTTTAATAAGAGATAACTTTACTGCTAACCTTGCCTGCTGCTCTTGCTTCTCTCTAACTCTAATTGCTTCTGGCTTTATTTCTGACATTTCCCATGTCATTTCTCCTCATTTTCTTGAAGACTGCTAGAAAAATAGCTCCAAGAGAAGCAGTAGGCTTTTCCAGCGCCTGTCTCACCCCGCGCAGTCTCTGCCTGGAGCTGCTGCCTGCCGCGGGGAGCTGGTACCTTATTGCTCCTTTCAAGTCGGATTCCGTTCGCCCCGGGGCAGCGGCAGCTGCGTGACCTTGCAGGCGGGCCTCGCTCTTAAGCTGAGGCGGGCAAGACCTGCGAACCCACATCACTCAGAATTATTCTGCCCTTGCTTTCGTGAAGGGGAGCTCGCTGCTCCCCCGGTTCTGAGCACCGCAAGGAGCCGGGCTGGGTGTGCGGCGTTACCCCCCAAAGCCCCCGCGTGGTCCCGGGGGTGCTCCAGATCCGCTCTGCCCTTCGCAGTGCGGCGGGTGAGGCAGGGCGAAGGTGTGTTATTTGGGGGGGATGAGCTACTGTGTCATGAATGTGCACCGACATACGTGTGCATGCACACGGCTGCGTCAGTGCCTGCGCCTGCCTGTAAGGGCATGACAGCTTTCTGCAGCGTGCCGTCTGCCTGGCTGCTAGCTGTGGCTGAGGACTTCCTTTCCATAGCTACAAATACAATATTTTAAACAATATGCCACGATTTTTACAGCATTTAGCTCCGGAGTGATTTGCTGTATGAGTAAAAATACTGTTTGCAATTTCTTCCCAATTGTGTAAAACAACTCATTAAAAACACACATCCCTGCGCATTGGCACTGAGGAAACTTTATGGGCCTTGTAGTTACTGCCAAAGCAAACATTTTCCATGAATTTCACTCATTGAGTTCACGCTGTCAAATGTAGATTCAGCCGCTCGTCAAAGATGCAAGCCTTGCAGTCTGGAAAAGTAATGAGAGCAGTAAGCAGTGGGAGTTAATGGCCTCCACTGAGGAGTCCTTACTCATCCCGCATCCACGCAGGGGCTGAGCTGGCTGCTCCCAGGTGAATTGATTGCCACAGAAATTCATCTAGTGTCACCGGCTATGATACTTAACAGCCACAATAATGCTTGAATAAACTGCGCTTTTATGCAGCGGTTCGTACCTCCTAACTGGCAGCAATTTCACAGATGAGGCGAAGGGAGCGGCGCTGGTCTTTAGCAGCCTCTTCCCCAGAGCATGAATAATTGTTGTAACGACGCYGGAGCCGTCGCTGCCGCGTTGCCTTTGTGGCGTCTCCGGCGGGGTGACGGGTGGGAGCTGCTGCGGTCGCGGAGCTGCAGCTCGCTCTGGATGCTCCGGGGGCTGCCCCGCGTCGCCAGCCGTCCTGCCTGCCTGCGGGACGTGGGACGTGGGAGCTGCCGGCCCGTCCGCTCCAGGCCTCGGAGCGCCACAGCTTGGCTTTGCTTTGCGTAACAGTCAGCTGCTGAAAATAAGGAGCTGCTAGTTTTCCTTCGAAGCCCAGCCTGTAAACGGGACCAGAGCGAGGTAGAGACCCGCTCTCCACGTGGCCCGATAACCTTGTTCCTACCTGTCCTCACCCAGGGCTGATCCGTGCGGTCTCCCAGCGCGGCTTATTTACATTTGTGGCTATACGGATGTATACAGGGCGGCGGTGAGCGCCGAGAGCGGCTTCGCACAACAGCTCTGTAGGGTGGGAATAACCCGTATGACTTCCGACAGGTCTGAGGTTCATTATGGAAATGTATGCGTGCTTAAGCCTTTAAATATAGCTAATAGGAGAAGGACTGGGAGGAAAGATCAATCAATATGCTGAGCCAGAGGAGCAGGAGCTGTGGCTCCCGTGCCGGGGCTGCTTCACTCCGGGCTGTGGTATCCGTTATTCTTGCTAAGGGCTGGTGATGAGGAGGTGGGTTACAGCAATTCAAGCCCGACAGAGGTTGGGTTTGAGAGCAAAACTCTTCTAGCAGGGTAACTCCTCAAAACCAAGCGCGTTGGGCAGGGTCAGCGGGGAGGATGGAGTGGCCTCATTGGCGCTTTCACCCCCTCRTTTAAAACAAAGGGTTTTTTCTTCCGTCCTTCCTTCGCACGCTGGATGGCACCGCTGGGAGGGGGTTCCCCGGCCRAGCCCAGCGACCCGGCAGCCACCGCGGGTTTTCTGGGGGAGGCTCCCGAAGCTGCCACTTGGCCCTTCTTTGCCTTGGGTACACGGTTCTCATCAGAGTGGATTTTTTCMCTGGAATAACATAAAACTCTGGACCTGAACTGCCTCCTTAAAAATGGAGTTGGAGTTGATATGAATATTTCCTGTGGCTCTTCTTACCAGGACTTGCACCTACAGACTTTGATAGCTCACATAATTTACTGTGATGGAGAGGTACTTCATCTAATTTCACTTTGAAATGCATCGATTAGATCAGAACTGCTGGGAGATTTAAACTGAGTCTCTGTGGCCTGAACTTAACTGTGGGAGGTTTACCTGCCTTCATCCTTCAACATTAATTTGGTTTTATGAGGATTCCTTGTGAAATGAGGTTTTGTCTGCCACTGGATTGCTACTGCTTTCTGGGTTTATCAATTCCTGTCTCTGGCCTCAGCGGCTCTGCGGGTAGAAGCTGTGCTAAAGCCGCCTTTCAGCGCGGCGTTGGATGCCTTTGCTGGAGCCGCGCCGGGGACGCAGCGGGGACCGATGGGCGTTTCTGGTGAGGCTTCGTCTCTCTCCAGCGCTTCTTATGCGGGTTGCCCAAGCTGGAGGCAGCAGGGCTGGGCGATGCTGCGGCAAAGCTCTTGCCCGGGGCCGGGGCTGCTGGGTGTGATGCTCATGGAGCAGGATGGAGACCTGCAGCGGTAACCCCAAGTGCAGGAGGATGCGTCCTCTCGTCAGTGCTGAGTGATTCAGCTGTTCTGGTACCAAGCAACAGCAATAAAAGGAAAAGAAATCCGGCTTGGCTGGAGATGGATGAGCAGTTGCATGGAAATAAGCAGGGATGGGGTCAGCGAGCGCCAAGAACCCTGGGGCAGGAGGCCGCAGCACCCGCCGGGGACTCGCCCGAGGTCCTTCCCGGCAGAGCAGTGGGTCGTACATCTGCAGCGAAGCCTCTGAGCCTGKCTCTGGTTTTCTGTCCAAGACCACTGACCACCTTTGGGCCAGCGCCCCACCAAAATTCAGCAGCAGAGGCTTCCCCAGCCCTCTGCCTTTGCTGGCTGTCCCAGAGAAATTAAATGGACTTAAAAAAAAAAAAAATATATATATATATAAAAATAAAGCTCATCATTCATAAAGTGTTCATTTTCAACTCTGATCTGCAAAATGTCTCATTGTGACTTGGAAATGATGTGTAGGTGGGAGATATACTTTAACATGTGATGATTTTTTTTTAAATTTGCTCTGAAGGTCTTTCTCAGCAGCTCGGCTTTTCTGGGAGCGTTGTTGCATCCCCAGCGGCGCTGTGTCCGTGCTGCCGGTGCACTCCAGCAGCGTCCGGCTTGCCCAATGCTGCGTGGTGCTGTGGGGAGCAGAAGCCGTTCCCCGGCGCTGCATTTCGTGGGAAGCCCAGACTGGAGCGGGTAGCGACAGCAGCTCGCCGCTTCCTAATGAAGAAGATGGCTGGCAGCGAGGAGGGGCAGAGCCTCGGCTGTGAATCTGCTCTTAGCCCCGGGCGAAGCTGTCCGTGGGATGAGGCTTGGCTGTTGCAAAGTGGCGAGGTGGGAGTGGTGAAGCTTTCCTCTGCCTGGCTGGGGTGCCAGCGCTGCAAACTCTGCTGGCTTCCAAATACAGGCTGAGTAAAAGCTGCTTCAAGAGCAACGCGTAGCCTGGGAGCGGTGACGTGCTTTCTGCAAGAGAAATACAAGTCTGGACCCTTCAGGTGGAAAAAATGGAGCTTGCCGGAGTGCACGTGCCCTAATGCGAGAGAAGCGAGGGGATGGGGACGAGCTGGCGCAGGGACCTGTGCCGAGGGGGGTGACCACGTGCCTCGGGACGCCGGCAAAGCAGCACACGCCATGCAAGGGACTGCACTGTTCCGTGCAGGAAAGCGATTCTGTGGAGTTTACGACCTCGCAGGGATCGGTTGCTCCCATCCGTAAGGGGCTTTGGCCGTGCCTCCCTTTCTGCAGCATCCCGGGATGTTCAGGAGAATCTCCTTGTGATACCCGCTCCRGCCGTGGTTTATGGCCCTATAAATAGGAAATGTGGCTGCGTAATGCTGGCTTAGTAACTGCGTAAAGCTTTTGTGGCTCAGTGTGGGAGGCTGAGGGCTCATCGCTCAGCAGACAGCATYTGAGGCTCCGCTAAGAGCAAACGGTGCTAATTGATGTTGCCACTTGACTATATGTCATTCAGGTTAAAGACGTGGCAAGGCCCGGGGGGAGCCCAGGTTTCCCCCCCCCGGGATTTGCCTGCCCGGCGAGCCGAGCCCGCCGCACGCGCGGCTTCCTCGGGGACGCGTTCCTCTAATTGCCAGAGTCCCGTGCGTGACCCCAGCCCCGCTCCCGGTGCTTGCGATAGCATCTCCGCCTCTGTCTGCAGGACTCAAGTAATGAAGCGTCAGTTAATTGACATGGATTAGGACATCCACTTAAGTACCCACCGAAACGTGGGTGATTAATGCCGGGAGCTGAGGCCAYGTGGCCGCGCTTCCCGCCGGGAGCGTGGTCGGGCTCTGCCTCTCCCCGGCAGAAGCCGAAGCTCGGCTGAGCCCGCGGCGGCTGGGTGTTACACACAGAAAGCGTTGCCATTTCAGGTGCTGGCAAGCGGTACTTTAGAAAGAGCTCCCGAGAAGAATAAACCCATTTTCTACAAGTAGTTGCCTTTCATGGGTTTTCTTATTAAGTTTTCTCTGGGAAGGATGAGGATGAGTTACTCATCTTCCTGTTTCTTGGCTTCGTAAGAGGGTCTTTACTCCTTTAGCGTCCTCCAGTGTGAAATATTCAGGACTTATTCTGGGTTCCCGTCAAAGTGACATATTCTCTGGCAAAATCAATTTTGCTAATTTTGATGGATGAGGATGGAAGCGTTTCTTATGGGCAGTTCTTCAGGGATGTTCTGCTCAGGCGCCTGGTGGGAAGGGATATGATTCCATGTTCTTCCCTTTCRCCCTTCCGGAGGTTCGGACCTGCGCGATGCGAGGCTGCTGGAACGCAGACCCTGCGCAGGGGCGTTTGCAAAAAGCCAAGATACCGTGGGAGATGCAATAAATTGCAGAGGTTTGCGAAAAGCAGCGAGGGATGCGGGAGGTCTCCTGTCACCGCCGATCTGCCTGGCAGAGACCCCCATCTCTCCTTTGGAGATAACGCTCTGAAAAGTTTAATTGCTCTGGCAAAGGGGATTTTTTTTTTTATTACGGGATGCAAAGCACAGCGATATCTGACTCACTGGCAATTAGGCTCCGGAGGGTGTGTGCCCACAAACAGCGCAGTGTTTTCTAGGCGCTCAGAGTGCCTCTGGTGACTCATGTTCACCTTGATCCGGCAGGATTTCGCTCCCRCGGCTGCCGGAGCGGGAGAGCCTGTGAGCTGCCCAGACGCTGTACGCGTGATGAGGTAGCTGTGGCAAGGGAGAACTGCTCTTCTCCGTGGAAAAGAAATTGTTCGGTGCTAAAAAGGAATTTAAACCTCTGTATGAAAGGATCAAGAGTCTTTGCCCTGGATTTCATTCTTGCTGCCTTTGCTTTCTATTTTGGTTTGGCTTTTTCTCCATCTTTTTGGGCCGTTCTCTTTTCTCCGTGAAGCGTGTCATGCCGTGAGCCTTCTCCAGCAGCGGGATGTCCCYGCTGCGGGGCTGGGCAGAGCCCCGGCGCCTGGCTCGGGAGCGGGACCGTGCCGGAGCCTCGGCCGGGCGGTGCGATGCCCTGCGCTGTGCTCCCCTCCCTCGCGCCCCAGCTCCCGTGCCTTTGCTTTCTCCAGGCTGTCCTATTGATGTTTCACACCTTCAAAGAGTGCTCTGCTGCTTCTACTTTTTTTTTTTTTTTATTGTATTTCTTGCTCCATAAAAGCCATCTGTCTGCTTTTAGAGGCTTTATTTCTCTCATCTTCTCCATTTCTGTAGGAGTTACTGGGTCTTTTGAAATTCTTTACGCTCTTCCTGTGTTCGTTCCCATGTACAGCCGCTGAGGTTTTGGGGCAGGCTGTGCATCCCTGCACTTCCCAGGAGAAAGCCAGGTTTGGATCTCGGTTACTCCAGTGTGAATCGAGAGCAGCTCGTGTAGGAGACCACAGTGCTGGAGTTAAGACCCGAGTGGGTCGGATTTCCCGGGGGACCGCGCGGCCCCGCGCCGACATCCATCCCTCCCCGTGGGAGGGGGATGGCTGGGCCCTGTGCTGGTCATCCGGGCGTTTCCAGTGGGGTTGATGCTTGTCTTCATTCCCGGGAAAGCGGAGCTCTTTGGGAGATCGTCATTAAAAATCCCATTGGAAGATATTTTCTGCCTGGGTGTTTTCCACAGCAGTAGTATTTCCCATTGATGCAGATATCTTGGCGCGCAGAGCGGTGGACTCCAACGTGCCACTCCTGCGAAGCCGTATTGTGTTACAGCAATGCAACGGACCTATTTTAATTATTTTGTTTTAAAGCTCATTAAGCTGCTACTTCATATGTACTGAGCTAAGTTATTTTTTGAGATCAAAGCATTTCCTGCGTACATTGTAATGACACGCTTGAGCACATTAATTTAGAAAATAAGTTAAGTGCTCGGTTTATTTACCAGTGAAGCGGTGGTGTTAAAGGGCGGTGTAGGCGGGAGCTTGTACCATGGTCTTCCTCTCTGTAGGTCCCTTCAGAGCCGGAGGGCTGGGCTGAAATAGTCACTGTCTCTTCAAGTCACCGTGCCTTCGTGCATACGGGTTTCAGAGGAGGAAAACCAGTCCTAAGGCTCCTGCTCCAGCCTGGGATCAGGCAGGATTATCGCAATCCTGGCGTTTGTCGGCTCAGCTCCTGGCAGCCGCCCGGGACCAGCCCTGGGCTCGCGGCGGGGAGAGCCCCTCTCCCGCCRTCCTGTCCCGCAGCGCTCGGGCTTTGCGTCCCGCTCGTACAGCCCGACGCGGTGGCTTTGTCAGATGGGAAGGCCTGGTCGTCCTGCGGAAACCCGGCTTTGTCCACAGGTTGATTATACAGGGGGTAGACGTGTGGCAAGGGAAGAAAATTCATGAGCAAAGCAGGGGAACAAGCAACTCCTTCATTTGTGGCTACGGGGGAAGCRAACCTTCCTCCGTGAGCCTGTATCTGCATCGGGGAGCCCTAAACCGAACCACCGTCGTTATTTATTCTGTACAGCGTTGGGGATGATCTCTCTCTCTCTCGTATATACACAGTCCCTTCTCTTCAGCAGACCGGTTTTCACATGGATTTGGTGAAAAGGGGAGGTGTTCTCCGCTCTCGTGGCAGTGGTGGGAGAGGGCAGCGTGGTCCCGCACGCCCGGGGACCTCCCGGGTAGGTATTAGCAAGTAAAGCCTAAGAAGYGATTTTGTGATGCTCATGAGGTGGTGGAATACACGAGGAGGTTCAGTTAGAAGCTAAAATAAGGGGAAGACCCCCTGATTTCCTTAGGTTTAATGGATTTTTTTAATATCACCAAGAATGGAGCTCGAGGCTGTGATTCTTTGACAAGATTTTTGGTGGATTTGGAAATCCGAGAGAAACTTCTCAGCAAGTTGTGTCTGAACTGAAGCTCTTGCTGCTGCCTGATCCCCGGCGCTGGTGCAGAATTCGGGGGGGATGAGTGAAATAAGTCGGCGACAGGTGCAGGTTTGGGCTGGGAAGCCAGCGCTCACAAACCCCCTTTATCCGGCGGGACAAAAGCCGAGTGTTATTTCCGACGGTTCGATGAAATGCCCCACTGTCCGGCCCTGCCACGCTAAATGCGCGCAGTGTTCGCTGGCTGGGTTTGCCGAGCAGCGGCGGGGGAAGCGGTGGCCGTGCCGTGCCCGCCGAGGGGATGCTGTAGCGGTACCCCGGGCTGCCGGGGCCCGGGCTGCCGCTGAGCCGTCCCCCCGGCCCGTGCTCGGGGCCGTTTGTCACCCGGCCGGGGCGGGAGGCGGCGTGACTGCCGTCCCCTGCCCGCGGCGCGCAGGCGGGCAGCGCAGGCAGCTCGGGGCGGCTTGCCCGGACCCTGCCTCGCGACGTCTGGCAGATGAAACCGCAGCCCGCTGGGTCTTCCTGGGGGAGCTAGACCGCGCACGGAGCTCCTTCTGCCGGAGCAGCAGCGGGTGAATCACCGAGCTCCGGTTTTGTACAGAAATCTGCTGAAGATGTTTGTCTGGAGGCACACGCCGACTTCTGGGCTTCCCGCCCCCGGCGCTTTTCAAATCCTATCTGAAATAATCCCGCAAGACCGGGGAAAACACTCTACACCAGATGTTGCGTCCGTTTTAGAGCAAGTCGAACTAGGCTGGCAATCTTGGACGGTGTTCGCCAGCTCTCTGCGTTAGCTGAGCTCTTGCACTCATCCTCAGGCCGGCTGCGGGCACCGAGCACCCCTTAGTCCTGTTGGCATCCATTTAAATGTTTAAAAATGGGAAATGAACTTAAAACCCAGGGTTTGGCTCGGCTTTGGCAGCGACCAGGCACGTGGAGCAAACCTGCTTTGCCTTTGCAGCAATGCCACGTGCRCCTGCGTTCTCCGTTTTCTCCTTTTTTTCTCTTCCCTGCGTTGCTCTGCAGGACCGTGCCGCTTCGCGCGGCGTGGGCGTGGGATGTGTGGTGGGGTCCCGCGCCGGTGGGGTCCAGCACGAGCCYCGGGCTGCTGCTGCGCTGGGGGCTTTGCCCTTTCTCTGCCGCCTCTCTCGAGCAGCCGGGGCCGCGGCACTGCTGCGCCAGATCTGCTCTCTGACAGCCTTGGCAGGGTCTGCGCCTACCGCATCAGCATATTGGCGGTACCGCTGGGTATTAATTATGCCTTCCGCACTTGCGGCTATTCAAATGTTAAAATTGTTTATTTGCAGCTGGGCGAGCTCAAGACAGAGGCAGAAACCCGCGCGTGAGCRKCTCCCCYCCGCCGCGGCCGCCCTCCTGCGYCCCTCTCCTCCGCGGGATGCGGCTCCCCACGCGCAGGCGGGRACGGATCCGGCCGTCGGCCTCGGCATTTCTGTCCTGGGGAGGACCTGCTGCTCCCCAATCCGGCCGACCTCTTTCCGCCCCGTTTTCCCRGGGAAACGGGTGCTGTCTGCCTGGCCGCGAAAGCGTGGTGGTGAGGATTCAGCCTATTTCACCCTCTGCTGATTTCCCTCCATGATAAATCCCATCCCCTCCACTGCGGGAAGCAGCGTCAGCTTAATTACTTATGGGGAGAAGGGGGAGAGCGGAGGAACTTAGGACTTGTTTTAAATATCACTTTTATTAGTAGGTAATCCTGAAGCTGAGTTCTGTAATATAGATAGTGATGTGGCACGTTTCACTTACTTAGGTGCTACTSTGTGTCAGCTTTTGTGCCTTAATTTCTAGTACTGGCTTTGAAGAGCTTGGCAGCCATATTTTCTCAAATTTATAATTATCTTGGAAGAAGTCGTGGCTGCAGACGGCRCAGTGAATAGTAAGTTCCCAGTTCCTGTTGGCTCTGGGTTCAGAACGACTTGTCCCGGAGCAAAACATGGCTTAGGAGAGAGGTGCTCACGTCGGCGGTGCCCGCAGTCCCACGCCTCCGCTGCTGGCGCCCAGGGCAGCGGGGTGAGATGTGGTGGGCGCTGTGCTGGGCACCCYGCCGGGGTGGGCCACGGGGTCTCCTGCTGATCCCACGGCGTAACTCACCRCGTGCCTTTTGGCACCTGTCTGTGCCCCCCTCGCACGGGAATGTGCCGCTTCCATCCTCCCAGCCCCGGCGAGGCTCCCATTCCGCCCGGAGTGAAGGGGTGATGCTCTATTTCCATGGCGATGGCTGGTAGTGTCACACGAAGGAGAGTCGCTGCACCGCAGGGATGGTCCCGGCTGGAGAGGAGAGCAGCTGCGGCAGGCGCCGGCAGTCCCCACCTCGGCGAGGACGTGATTGCGGGCCAAGTGTCTGCCACCGCCGCCGCCGAAACGTTCCCCTCTTCCTCTTGCTCCAGCGTGAAAGTCACCCACCGCGATGCAGCAGCCTTGTTCTTTCTCCAGCCAGCGAGCTCCTGGAAATACTCTCACATCGTGTCGTGCTCCGAACGCCTGCGTAGGACAGGCAGCCACGCTGCCAAGGATGCTTCTCCTAGAGCGTGGTGTCCGCTTCCCTGCTGTGTCTTGCCTGGGGTGAGCGAATATCGCCCCGTCCCTCCGGCCACGGCTCCTGCTCGCACTCCAGGTGTTCGCTGGAATATTTTTGTCTCTGTCTCACTCGGAGTTTGGAGATCTGAAATGCCTAGAGTTCGTAAATCATCCCAACAAGGACATAACCTTGATTCCCTGTGCAGTACCAATAGATTACCTAACAGGAGGCATGAAATGGAAGAATGGCTCCATTTGTATAATTCTGCATTAAAAATCAGCCTATTCTGCATTTAATGCTGCCTGTGAAGTGTCTCCACAGTCAGGGGAGAAAGGGGCTGGTGTTGGAGAGCAAACAAGTACCTTAGGAAAGGGATGCAAATAGGCACCTCTCGCCGGCGCTGCCCTGGGATTGACGCTTGAGTGAGCCTTTTGAGGCTTGGGGGAGATGGGTTATGTGCTAATAGCTTGCAAACTGCTGGCGGTTTGTGTTTTGCAGTTTGTCAGAGCCACTCGGTGGCCATGATCCTAGTTAATTGCTGGGACAGATTACCAAACTCGGGGACTTCTGGGCGCATAGCGGTCGCCTGGTTTTGCAGCCGCTGGATGAACCCGCGTCCTGCCCGCAGCATCGGGGCTCGCTGGCAGTGCCGCGTCCTCCACGGGTCCCTGGGACGGGGCAGAGGCGTTTCCCTCCCGCTTCGTGCACCTCCTCTTGTGCGTCGGCCRCGCTGGATGTTCCCGCTTTCCCTTCCTGCACGTGTGCAAGTGGCAGCAGCCCATTTCCAAGGCAGCATCCCGAAGCGGCGCTGGGCTTCGCAGCCTTCAGAGCTGCATGAATTTGAAACCCCAGGCATTATAGCGAGGCGGCAGCTTCTCTGGAAGCTCTGGCTCTCGCTGGGGCATGGCAGAGTGGATGTGAGAAGTAGCGTGGTGCAAAGGTGAGGTGGCACCGAGCCAAGGACCGGCACCGGGGTGCCGCCAGCCCTGGGCTTGCCGGGTCTCGCTCCCATCGTGCTGCTGGACCCAGTGCTCCCAGAGCCGCCTCGGCCCTGGGCGTGCTCATGCCGGCTGCCTCTGTGGATAGAAATGCAAAATAATGTGTGCGGAGGGTGGCAGAAGAGGAGTTTTCCTCCATTCGTCCTGACTGCTCTCATCCTTTGTGCGTTGTTTTTCCTGTGGATTTCTATCCAACGTCCATATTGTTCTGCTCTGCCAGTTCATGCAGCTCCACCGTTTCGAAAGCAGTGAGCAGCCCTCAGGGCTCCTGACTGATTTGGAAACATCGTGTAGTTGATGCAAGCGGCACTCCGCGCCTGCCTAGCCCGTGCACGTGCTTCAGAGCCGCAGCGGCGTGGCAGGAGCCGCAGCTGCCAGGCGGCAGCCCCGGGCGGTGGGCCCGGCCGATGCCCAAGGGGCAGCGGGTCCAGGGGGGCCTGGGGCCGCCTTTCCCAGGCCGCTGCTTCACGTGTTTATAAGGTAATCCCAGGACAGAGATAATCTTGCATTTTCAGCTCTGCAGCAATGCGAGATCACTAACTACCGAAGCATTTCTCCTGCTTGTGCGTGCTCCTCAAAGCCTCGGGGGCTTCTGGCTGTTCGTGAAGCTTCGTCGGGGTGGGAGGGATTCGGTCGGCCCGGCTTTGCTGGTGGGAAGAGCCGCGTTGCTGCTGCCCGCGGGGGCGGTGGGGCCGGGGGAGCCGGGCAGCATCACCGCGCCAGCCCCGGGCACGAAAGCGCCTTGGCAGCCTCTTCCCAACCAGCAAAGAGCGCGGTGAGCTCACGTCCTCCGGCCTCCTTGAAATTAATCTCTGTCTTACGTGCCAACTTCCCTCCTCTTCAAAGCGAACGGCTGCATCTGAAAGGATTTGAGAAGGGATTTTCATACCGGGGAGAACTTTGAAATGTGTCGCGTATGGCAGGAAGATGGTGACGGCTCCATCCAAAACGCTTTCAACGCCCCTAACTCCATCGCCTTTAAAACAGAGATTGGCCCTGGAGTGCTTAATGTGCACAATCCCTGTAATTATCTGAGCAGTTTCCTTGAAATCTGCTCTTGTGCTTCTAGCAAAGCACAGGTAAATATTTGTAGCGGTTTCCCTTACTCTGTGAGAATGCGGCCGCCTCTCCATCCATTAAGCCGCGGAAACGGATTTGTGGTTTGCGGGAGCAGAGGCTTCGGATGAGGAGGGCGAAGAAGGGATTTCATCTTCTTAAAGATCTCTGCTGCTGTTTTCTTTTTTTAAACCCAATTTCGGAGTTTTGTTGAATTTTTCCTTGAGTTTGAGAAAGTATTTTGGGGTAATGCTCCCATTCACCCCCAAGATGGGAAAAGAAAGAACATGAAAATTGCTCGCACCCCCCCATCTCTCTTTGCAATGGAAAAAAAGTTGTGTGTGTGGGGAGGGGGAGTCCTGAATAATCAAAATCCTGATTTCCGGAGGGTTCAGCAAGCGGCATAAGGGCAGCCCAGCACGGCCCATCCTGCCGACCCGCTGCATAACCCCAGCCAGGGCTGGGGCCGTGCCCTCGAACCGAGGCAGATGGGTGCTACGTGCACGGCCAACCAATTTATCCCCTTCCCTGCGACAGAMCCCCCCCTTTGCGTGCAGCGGGTGAGTTATTCCTTGCACTGAGAGCAGTGGAAGTTCCTCCTGGCTCTGCTCTCCGGCCGGTGAGGTGCGGCCGGGGAGGCGGAGGCACAGGGACCCCCCGGGGACGGCGTGTCGGGAGCAGCGGGCTTTCGTGGGACAGCCTGGGTTTTTTGGGGGCAAAGAGAAGGTGGTAGGACCTCCGGGCGGGACGTGTCCCCGCTCCCTGTGCTGCCCTTGGGACACGTCTCTCTGGCCGCCAGCTTTGGCAGGGTGCTCGAGTGGGGCCGGGGGAGCAGGAGGGGTGGCAGGGGGAGGGAAGGGTGGTCCTGCGGCGGAGCCCGGGGCTCCTGGCTGCCACCGGCCCCGCCACGCGCTGCCGCATCCCCGCCGCCGTGCTGAGCACATCGCGCTGCGTTGCCTAGACAACGGCAACTCCTACACGCTGCTATTTATTCTGAAGGACACTTGCTCTTATCTGTTGTTGCAAAGCCCTCAAAAGATTGCATGCCACGCAAAATTCCTCCGAGGTAACCGGGCTCGCTGCTCCCGTCCCAAAAGCCACCTCTTGGGGACATGCCAGCCAGCGGGGTGGCCGGGAGGATGCTCCTTGGGTGACAGTCCCTTGGCCGGCATCCCTCGAAGGGACGCAGGGAGGAGGGTGACCCACGCCGTCCTCGGGACGGGACAGGGTGCTGCCGGGGGCTCTGCCTGCCTCGTGCTGCCCCGTACGAGCTGTGGGTGTCCCCCACCGTGTCCCTCCCCATCAGCAGAGGCTCTGGCCTGGGGAGCGATGCCCGGAGCACCCTGCCTATGGGTGTCACCCGGCGCTGCCTGGCCGTGCTTGGGCACAGCGTTTCTGGTGTCCTGGCGTGAAGCCGGGGGTTGCGCATTGTGTTTTCCTGCGTGTCTGTCCGGTGCTGCAGGGGAGCAAGGCAACGATGCTTGGGCAGGTCCCGCACAGGAGCAAACCCTGCGAGCTTGGGGCTGCCATCGCTGCAGCTTGAGAATGTCACGAGCAAGCAGGAGGAAATGGGAAGAGGGGAAAAATCTGTTTTTCCTGCAAGCTGCCAATCCCCAGTACTGAGGACTGGCATTTTGTCTTTCAGAAGCTTCCACACAGCAGCTGGGATTTAGCGAGCACCGAGTTTGGGCTTGGGCGCATCTTAACTCGCCTCATTCAGCAGCTGTTAATAAAAGTGCCTCGTGCGCTGCTTCCTCGCGGAGAGCTGGCCGGGCTTGGGAGAAGTTTGGGTGTGTGCGTGGGTGGTGCGAGAGGTGGTGCCCGGGGTGAGCGCGGCGCCAGGGGGGTACCCGGCACCTCTCCTTCCTTGCAAGGAGACATTTCAGATGGCATTAGGGAGTCAGGCAGAGGCTGAAATCGAGCCTGACGTGCCACTGGAGAGCATATGAGCATTGCTAAGGTGAATCTGTGTTTAATGCTCTCGCTGGAAGCCCCAGCTCCTGACTCCTCGCCGGTGGAGATGGGGTGTTGCCTGTGGCACCGCTCATGCACGGCACATGGGGGATGCTCTTCGTGCTGCCCCCCACAGCACTGCCACCGCTCTGCCGGCCTCTAAAAAAAACCCCACCAACTACGTGTTTTGGGTGCTTTGATTTTTTTGAAGCCTTGAAATCCTTCCTCCCCCAGCCTGAACTATTTTGGTTTATGTTGTCTGTTTCTGGCTCTTCCCGTTCTCCTTGTGCGCTCTTTCCCTGCGTCACCTTATTCCTCCCCAAAATAAATGCTGTTACGCTTTGAAAAAATACCCAATTAGGAAAAAAAAAGAGATCCTCTGAGCAGGAAAAGACTGTGCCTGAGAGTATCCAGGTCAGCTCCTTTAGCTTCATTTGCTCACGCATGGAGGGAGTGTACAAATGCTTCTGTCAACCAGATGCACATTTTGTAGCGCTACCAAGGACTTTACGGGGCACAGCGCTGCGGAGGATTAGTCTATTTAGCCATATAAAGCTCTCATTAACTCCTGCTGAGTTCGACAAAAGTCTTTCTTGTGTAAAAGCTGAATAAAATGGAGTAAAGATTTTTGGGCTTTGGCCTTTTTTCTGGAAAAAAAAGGACAAGGAAGATTTGCGTATCAGGCATTTTCTTACCGTGAAACACCGTGCTTCACGTGGGGTAGCGTCTTAGGGGAAGGTGCGGTGCTGCTGAGGAAGGGAGAGAGCTTTGACATGACCCGACCTGGCACGTTACATCAAAGCAAAATTTTAAATAATGAGCCTGCTGACAGTTCAGCATGATTTCTAGCTRTTCTGTGAGAGAGCAGTGAAAGGGGCTGCTCCTCTCCCGGCGAGGCTAGGGGCTTCGCTAAGGAAACGCCTGGCCAGTCCCTGTGCCCTGGGGTCGCATTTGGCGCTGGGTGCCGTGCTCCGCAGGAGGGGATGCTCCTGCTGCGGCGTGGGCGACCTCCCCAACAGCAGATGGGTTACACGTGCAAACGCGAGAGTGCGAGTACTCTTCTGCTTCAGCTCATTGAGGGATGAATACCGCAGCCCTCTGCGGGCTCGCTCCTTGGACCTTGGCTTGGAAAGCTGGGGAGTCAGTGCCCGGCTTCCCAATAGCCTCTCGCCGCTGGCACTCCGCTTGTTCCATCTGCTTTAGATAATTCATCTAAAACGGCTGAGTTTGGGCAACGCAGACGCTGGCCGCTTCCTCAGGGCATTTCACAGTAAACCCAACCTCGAGTCATTCACGGCGGTCACAGATCCAGAGCAGCAAAGTCGCGTTTTCGGTTGGGGGTCCTTGACCTGCCTTGTTCGYGGTGGTGGGTTTTGCGGTGGAAGGAGGGCGGGGAGGGGGTGCAGGGTGCCCTGCGATGCTGTTTCGGGGGGTGCTGGCTGGAGCACTGGGGGAGGATGATGGCACCGCTTTCCCGCGCTGCCGGGGGGTGTTTCGGGTGGCTGGGCTTGGGGAGCGGAGTGTGCCGTGCTGGGGGGAGCGCTGGGTTGCTCCCCTGGCTTTCTAACGCGGTTGCTCTCTGTCCGCAGGTCAAGTTGCCCGCTCGGAAGCCATGCTTGGATTTTAATAGCCATGTTCCACCTAGCCATGGACCTCGCCAGCTGCCAGCCCCCAGCCAGCGGCACCGGGGAGAGGCTCTCGCCGCGGCCGGCGCTCCGGCACAGACTGTCCCGCGGCTCGCTTTGGGGTGCGGGGAGCGGGGAGGAGCTGCGGCGCCCCGGCCCCCCCTGGACCTGCGCCCCCACGCCCCCCCCGCAGAGACCCCGCTCCCGCCGGCCGCCCCCCGCCGCCCTGCTGCCCGCTGGCCGCCCCCCACGCCGGCCCCGCTCCCGGAGAGGCCGGCGGCACCTGCGTGGCCGTGGCTTCGCCCCGCGGGACGGGCGGGCCACGACGCTGCCCGAGGTCATCGTCTGGGGCCCCACGGGCGAGGAGGACTCCCTGGAGAGCAGCACGCTGCCCGGCACCTTCACCACCACCGCCACCACCGCCGCCACCACCACCACCACCACCGCCGCTGCCACCGCCGCCGCCACGCCGCCCCGCGCGCCCCCCAGCACCCCGGCTCCCGCGCCTGGCGGGGACGCGCCCCGCAGCAGCCCCGGCCGCACCAGCACCGCCGAGCCGGCCACCGGCCACAGCAGCGGCGGCAAGGATGCTCGCCCGCCCCGCGGGCTGGGAGACAGCACAGGTAGGGTCTGCCGGGGGGGCCGGGGGCGGCGGCGGGTAAATCGGGAGGGCTGGGGGGTCCCGGGGCGGAGGAATCACTGCGGCACGAGCTTCCCCGGCGGCAGCACCACCCGGGACGGAGATAAGTGTGTGATGTTAAACAAGAGCACTCAGGAGGCAAACGGCAGCTCTGATTCATCGCTTTTATCTGAGGCGTTTTCCAGCAGCTTGCTGTGCTTTTCCCATTAGCGGTATCCATCCACAGCCCATCTCCCGTAATCGTATTTAGTGTGGCGCTCGGGCACGGCGATGCGTTCCCCCGGCGCTATCTGCTGCATGGACATGGATGGGAAAGCTGCTTCCCATTTATTTCAAATTATATTTGTTATTGCCAGTATTAAACTGTGGGATACCGTTGTATAGTTTACAGAATTTATTCACTGTGCATCGACTGCTTTTAGCCCACAGTGATTTTCTAGTCGAATCAAAAAAGAATTTTATGGCCTGATCTTAATCCCAATGGCAGAAAGAGACAAGGCAACCATAATGTTGTTCCTGACTTAAAGGAGTTATTTATAGCGGCGAAAAAACTCCAACCTACACACCTTTTAAAAAAAAGCTGGAATTGGCTGGATAAATTAGCGAGGGAGTATCGATAACGACTGTCGGCGTGAGCTGCTCGCTGCGTGACACGCGTGATGAGATCTTCAGCCTTATCTCCCCGGACCTGCCGTGGCTGGTGCCTGGGGCCCCGGTGGCATCGTCCGGTCTGGATGCCCAGGGTCCGGTGGGCTCGTTGCCCTCGGCCGGCTGCGGCAGCCCGTCCGCCTGCTCCGTTTGCAGCGTGTGGGAGGATGGCCCCGGCCGTGTGCTGTAGCTTAATGGGGTTGGCCGCCTCGTTTAGGCGAGGACAAGCTGCCGGTGCTGCCGCGTGCCTGCCGGTGCTGCCGCGTGCCTGCCGGTGCGCCGCCGCCGCCCTCCCTGGCCGGCAGATGGGCAGAGAGCCGCAGCCCCGAGCCTCCGCGTGCGTCCCCGCAGCCTCCCGCGGCGCCGGCCGCTTTAATCTGCCGGCTCTTAGCTCTCATTAGGGGATTTTTCCGGGATTGGAGTTTTTGGTAATTAACTTCTTTTCGCCGAGCGGTGAACACGATAAACTCCCGGACCTTTTTGATCTCGGCGCATCCACCCTAAATTGAAAAGCGCCTGAGCTCCGGATCCGCTTTTCCTTCCGCCGCCGGGGCTGAGCGCCCCGAAGAGCCCCCGGGGGGGAGCGCCGAGCCCCTGCCGCCTGCAGCGCCTCGGGACGAGCGTCTCGGCAGCGAGYGGCCAACGCCGTCTCGAAGCACCGGCCGCGGTTTTGCTGGCGACGCGCCTGTGCGAGGCCGTGCATTTTTCAAGCCCAGCTCCGCTCTGTTATATAAGCTTTAGCGGCTGGAAGCGTTTGTTCTCTGCTGGGAAAAACATATGGCTACAAATTAGGATTAGGTAACTCGTCTGTACTTTTTATTTGCCTCAGCGAGCATTGAAAATCCCCGTCCTGCGTCCTGTAAGGTGCCGCACGTTGCGATAGGAGCCCGAGGTGGGCGGGCGCGGGGGGGATGCTGCTCACACAGCTTGTGGTCCCTCGGCTTTTTCTGGGTCGGGGCGGTCCCTCTTGCAGCACCCACAGGAGCTGGGGCCACCCTGGGACCTGGGGCCACTCTGGGAACCGGCAGAGCCGCCCCAGGGCTCCCGCAGCCGAGCAGACCGGCGTTCCCATCGGATCGGGTGCTGCTGTCGTGCTAACGAAGGTGCTGCGTTCCCCCCTGCGTCCCCCCTGCGCCGTGCCCTTGCTCCTCCCTTGCGTTGCCGGAGAGGGACTTGCTGCTGGGAGCCTGGTGGTGCGGGGGGTCCCGGGGAGTCCCGGGGGGTGTGGGGTGGGGGTGCTTCAGCGAAGGCAGCAGCGCTCGCTTAGATGTGCAGTTAACGCAGTCCTGCTCAGTTAGATCTTCTTCTCGCCCTGCTCCTCCTCACTGAAGAAGCGAGAGAAAAGAAGCGAGAAACAATGTCTCCGTGACTCACTAGCAGCAAAAACAAGCTTAAAAAAATTCCCCTGGAATAGCAAATACTCTGCGTGTAGGTAGGAGAAAAGGCAGCCGAGCGATTACTTGTACCGTCCGGAAGGAAGGGAGAGGCTGGTGGGTGCCGCTGTGGTTTGGTGGGTGCTGCCGAGCAGGGGGTTGTTTCGGGTAACCCACGGCTCAGGTGTGTTTGTCCCTCTCGGCGCCTGGCAGAGTGCTGACGGCAGTCAGACGGGGACGCAATATGTTCACCCAGGCGTAGTTTATGCTTATGCTTTTCAAAACTGTGCTTTCTTTTTCAGGGGCTGTCATAATCATTTTACAGTGGAGCACGGAAAGAGAGAAATAATTAGAATTCCAGCGTGCTGCAAGAGGCCAGGGCTGTAAGGAGCTTTCCCCGGGGCGGCCGCGGGGCTGCTCTCCGTGCGGGCTGGGCTCCTCCGCCAAGGCAGAGCATCCTCCTGTACTACGGGCTCAGCCAAAAAACAGAAGAAAAGAGAAGAATGACTCAGAGACTGTCAGAGTGAGGCATGAATTGCGCTCGCTGGGTTGTCTGAGGCTCTCCTTTCAGTATTATTAGAATAAAGCCGTCTTTAATTAAACCTTTAAGTGCTTTATAAGGCAGAAGACTTTATGTGCCGTCTGCTGCTCTTAATGGTGATTTGATGGCCAGTACGCAACGAGTTTGGCATCGCGCTCTGCAGGCAGCGTGCTGGTGAAGGAGCCGGTGCTAAGGGGCACCCCCGTCCCCGGGGCCGGGGCAGAGATGGGGCCGGGTTTGCCGGCCGGGGGTGCCCCTGCGCGGGTGCTGGTGTGGGCACCTGCTGTGCCGGCAGCCGGAGCCGAGCTCATGGCGTGCCCCAGCCCGCCCGCTGCTCCCTCCCCACCGCTGACCAGGAGTGTATCAGGAATAAATAATAATAGAGACATTCGCTTCCCTGCTGGGAGATGACCCTGCCTTCGGAAAGAGGGTGCCGGAGAGAGGGCGCTGGATGCAAGGAGATAGCGGATGCAAAAGGCTTCAAAGGAATTAATTAAAGATAAAATGTGTTTAAAAAGAAGACCCTGGGCGGTTGGGATGGAGCTTCAGCTTTGATCCGCCGTGCAAAGGCGTGGGGAGCTGCCGCAGCCGGGGGCCGGAGGGGGCTGGACGGCATCTCCTGGGCCAGCGCCCACTGGCCACCTTTCCTGGGAGGTTCCCGAAGGATCCTTTGTAAGGCCACGCGTCAGCTGCGCGAGAAGGTGGTTTTCCTTACGGATGGAGGGTGATGGCTGAAGCAAGAAATGAGCGTGGCCGTAAGCTGAGCTCTCTCTGGCGCGGGAGAAGGGACTGTCTTTCTCCGCGGGATTAGCAGATGGCGAGCGTGCCTGTGTGCCTTCACCCACGTGTGTCTGAATGAGCCAGAAACTCTCCTCTGCTGCTCTCAGAGATATTTATTGCTCGGTGATATTTGCTGTAACACCTGAGAAGATAAGTCCCAGTGTCTTTAGCATAAGCCCCTAGGATCTTCGTTCTTGGCAAGAATATTTCCGCAGCAGCAGCAGCAGGATATTCTCCTTTCATCAGTCCAACCCAAAATACCAGGAGGCTTCCAGGAACCTTGGTTTTTTTGCTGAAGAGCTCATTTTCACTTCAGGATGACTAATGCTCACTGGGCTGGGTTTCGGAGCTGATTGCCCTGATTTACCAGGTGGAAAACCAAGGGGCTTTGCCGGCACAAACTCTGCTTTGAAGGCAAGAGGGGTGTCAGGAGGAGCGGCCCCACGGCGGTTTCCCAGCACAGCGGGTCGGGCAGCGGATGAACCGGCTTTGCACCGGAACAAGCTTTTCTAAGAAGACTCCTGCCATGTCTCCTCGCCTGTATCTAACACACGTGGTTTTTTGTAAATTATTTTTCTTACAGGCTATCAAACGGCAGTAGGGTTTGTGTTACGGCAAAGCCTGACTTATCCCCCCTGGTAAAGGCCATTTGTGGCTGCGATTGCAGCAGAACGGCCACGCAACGCTCCCGATTGAATTTTTCTGTCCGAACGCAGTTTTGTCGGCTAGATGAGGCTTTCGGGGATCGGATGGGTTTTCTGATGGCTGGGGAAGCTGTAATGCCTCTTGAGCCCAGCCAGTTTTTCCCAGCCTCTCCGCGATGCTCAGGAGGAGGCAAAGGTGTCCTGGTGCCCGTGGCGTGCAAGAACAGAGGAAGGAGGCTCATGGCAGGGACGAGGACAGGATGCTGAGCCCCGCGAGAAGACCCCGCTTCAGAGAGAGCCCCTCCTTGGGCAGCCGCCGGCACCGATGTCCCTGCATCCAAAGGGAGCCGGGGACGATGGCCGGAGCAGGCAGCCGGCCAGCTGCCGGGCTCGTGTGCCTGACTGAGTGGCACGGAGTGGATCCTCTCTGCTGGTTGCCCTCTCCGTTCCCTGGAGGTGCTGTACCTGATGCTCAGCTGCTGCAGACCGGGGAGGCTCTGCGGAGCCCATCAGCCCGTCCGTTCCCCGTTCCGGGCTCGTGTGGCTCTTCCAGCTGTGTGTTGCCTGCTGGGGCGCAGGCAGGGAGCCCGGCCAAGCGCCGTGGACAGTTGCTAACCCACCCGAGAGGAATCCGTCGCTGGTACGGCTGTTGCGGGCAGCAGGTACCGGCGTGCCCCTCGGGCTGGGGGATGCGGCGTGCCCCTCGGGCTGGGGGATGCGGCGTGCCCCTCGGGCTGGGGGATGCGGCGTGCCCGGCTGCCCGATGTGCTGCCGCACCGAGCCAAGCGCGGGGCAGGAGCGCGGGACAGGGCGGAGGTGGTGGCCACAGCGCCGGTCGTTGGCTTCTGCGTGGGCTGTGATGCTCACCATGGAAATTGCTTAGAAGGTTATTTTGGCCGGGAACAATTGCCACTCCATCTGTGTTTCCATCATTTCCCTCTCTATAAGCTCTTCAGCCGCTCCCAGGAGCCAGTTTCTTTTCAATGCTCGTTACTGGGAGCCCGTTCGGGATGGTCTCTGCCCGGCTAGATGCGATGCTTTGATTGAGGAGCGAGAGGGAGAGGCGTTAGGGCTGACCGTGCACGTGGAAGTCCTGCTGCGATCAAGGACGTGTGTCTCTGGCTCACCCCTGCGATGCCGGACAGGCCCTCCTGCTCCGTGCCGGCAGACCTGGCCCTGGCTTATTTGGGAGATTGACACTCTTTCGGCATTTCGACTCAAACTGGGAGTTGCGGGAAGGCTGAGACAGAGGGGGCAGAAAGAAGCAAGGAAGCAATCCGCGCGGCCCCTGTGCGGGAAGGGGCGGAGGTGCTTCACTGCAGCCCTCCTGGCTGGGGTGGAGCAGGTATTCGGAGCATCTGCTGCTTTTCTGCCGCTAACGGTAACTCAAGAGTAGGCTCTGCAAAATGAAACGGGGTTGTTTTTTCCTTTTTTAATTTCATGCAGCTTAGAGGCCTTGACGAGGGTCTTCAAAGAGTTGCGGCTCATAGCTGTTTTTATTGGGAAAATGAAAAATACGGTCTCCTTAACCAGAGCTGTTGAAATAAAGGCCTTGGGGGACAGAGGTTCTCTTTGTTTTTAATTAAGAGCTTATAACTCCTGTTTGCTGCCATTGCACACTTCTGCAGTAGCAAGACATTAGTCTCAAATGGGTTTTCTCATGGAATTAATTCTGTTGATGCAGAGCTGTCCGGGAGCCGTTTCAAAAGGTAGCCAGAAAGGCCAAAACTCAGCACTTTCATCTCGGTGGCAAATATATGGTCTTTAAAATAACATATAAAAAAGCCCTGGCATTTGCTTGCTTTGAGAAGATTGGGTTTTTCCCGGGATGCGGGGAATCTGGCGTTGCATTTTGCGGGCTGGTGCACGGCTGCTGCCCGCGGGGGTGCTGAGGCTGGGTCTCCCACTGCCGGAGGGGACGAGAAGTCCCCGGCGAGAGCAAAGAGCGGTCGAATGGCGTGAGCATGGAAAAACCCAGCAATATTTTAGCATTTCCAACGGTTCAAAGAGTGCCTTTGAAGAGCTTTCCCTCCTGGCAGGCGACACATTAAATTCTGCTGCACTAGCAGAAGCGCAGGGGTTTGGACACACTTTCAATTCCATTAAATACTTCTCCTGTAATTACCCTCGAGTTAAATGGTCACTGCGTCAAATTGCCTAGTGAAAGCCTTGTAAGAGGGAACCGCTCGCAGCCCCCTCGCAGAGGTGAGGCGTTTCCAGCTGCCGGTGCCGGACGGGCGGCAGCTCACCGGGCGTCCCTCCCCGATCCCGCGCTCCAGCCCCTGCCCTTGCTGCAGCTTGGTTTTTTGCCAGTTATTAACGTGTAATTAAATGACCGTCAGGTTCTGTAGCYCTCTGGGATAGGAGCTTTGCCATTTGAAAGGTTTGCCACAGAGGTGAGCAAACAAAACCGAGCCACCATAATTCCTGCTTCCAGGTTCTTTCCTGCAGCCTGCCCCGTGTTTTGGGGCGCAGGCTTTCGCTGTGAGTTACACGCGCGCCAGAAGGCTTCCCGCTCCGGGGGAGGAGGGTGATTTTGCTTTATGAGCTATTGATTTTATCCTCCAGGTCCCTTTCCTCCAGACAGATTGGGCTCCTAGGGCTGCGTTTAAAATAATGCTTCTCTCTTCGCAGCCATCTCTCTTTTTCATCTCGCCTCGCCCCTCCGGTAGCGTCCCTTACGGGATGTTCCCTTCTCCCAAGATGCCCCATCCGTTAACACCTTCTCTTGCAGATTGGATGTTTCTGTTCGATTTTGCTCTCTACAGTTCTATATATTTCTTTGAAGGCTTAGAGGAAAGGATCTGATATATTAGCGAAGTAGGAATAAAGACCTATTAGTCTTTATTGCAGTGGGTATTGCTATAGGGCTTCCCGGGGAATCATCCCAGTTACCCATCCAGTCCCTTTCCTTCTTCCCATCGCTGCCGTGGTTAACGCGGTTAAAAAATGAAAAACATTTCCCAGCCCCTTGAAATCCCCCCGGGCTCTAGTGCAGAATTAATGTGCGATGCAAAGGAACTTTCTTCTATGCCGGTACATATGGCAACTTATGTGTGTGATGCAGTCTAAAATTATCCAGCCCTTCTTAAAATCCATGCGTCCTGCTCCAAAGAGCTGCCATCCTTCCCAGTGCTCAGCCACCTGCGATCTGTTCTGCCCTCACGTTTCCCATTATGTAAGTGCAAGGATTAATTGCATCGTTAGGTTCTCCCGTCTCCCTGCCGCCTCTGCCTCAGCTCCCATCTTCGCAGAAGGTCTCGTTTCCAACGCCGCTTCTGTTTTCAAAGGCATTGGGCACTGGGCTKCTTTTATTTTATTTTTAGAGTCTTTCCTTTTATCTTTTTCGGCAGTGTCCCACTGGGAGCTGCTCCAGGATTGCCGCGAAGGATGCGGCCGGGGCGTGCGGCGCTCCTGACCCGGCACGCGCGGGAGCACCAGGGCGGGCGTCAGCCGGGGGCTGGGAGCTGCCGGCTGCTCTCCTCGGGTCTGTCGGGACACGGCTCCCGGCACGACCGTCCTCTGGGGACCCAAAGCACGGGGCCAGAAATCTTTCTCCACGCCTCGCCTTCAGCCGGTGGGGTGCCGGTGGGAGGTGGGAAGCCCTGTGGCATTTTCCTCGTGAATTCCCTCGGGAAGCGAAAGCCGCAGGCAGAGCAGCCGAGGGGCAAATACTTTGGCTCTGGGTCCCGAGTCGCTCGTGGGAGGTGGCCGATCCCCCCAGCTGGGGGAGGACGACTCCGCCAGCCCGCGCAGCTCCGGGCTCAGCGGCTCCCAAGCGATCCTGCCCACCTGGAGCYGTGTCCCCACGGGTGTTGGCTGTCGGTTCGGAGCCCCCCCAGCCTGCAGAGCCATGAACGGGTTCTGCGAGGCCCTGCCAGGTCTGCTCCTCGAGGGCACGAAGGCCAGTGGCTGCTCCCTGGTGTCGGACCCCTCCGGGGCTGGAGCTGGTGCGGAGGAGGTGGGTGCTGGGTCCTCCCCGTCCTCTGCCACCACCGTCCCCAGCCCTCGCGTTTGCTTCCCCTGACCCGCTCTTTGTGCCGGCAGCTGCTGCTGCTGCTGCCAGCCGATCTCCGGAGGAGCCTTGTCGCAGTGTTTGAACCAATTGAAGTGTAATTGGGAGTAAATGGAGGAAATGGGTCATTTGCAAAATAGGTGCTTGAGTGAGGGAGAAAAATAACCCTGACGCATCCCATGCCGCTGCGCTCGGCTTCGCCAGGGCGCGGGGGCTGGCGAGCAGCCGTCTGTCCGTCCGTCCGATGGCTCACCGGGGAGGGAGCGTGCGGCTTGCAACCCTGGGGAGCAGGGGAAGAACCCCAAAGCATGCAGGGGTTTTGCAGCATTCTGCACCTCCCTGTGTTTTGGTGGGCTCTTGCCTTCTGCACTGGGACCGTGCCAGGATCCAAAGAGCCGGCATTTCGGAAGTGTTGGCCTTCAGGAAGTCATTTCTCCTCGGTCCTGCCTCTCGAAAACCCCTTCACCAGCGATGTCTGTGGCGTGGCTGACATCTGCCACCGCCTCCTGCTCCAGACCACGTCCTGTCCTTAAAACCACTCGGGACCCCTGCTCTTTTCTCCAGCTCTTGTCCCAGATCTTCTCCGTAGCGTATCCGCTGGTGAAGCGGAATAAGCGCTAGAAGATGCCGGGTGCGCGCTTCCTTCCAGAAACCCTTCTGCTTTTATTTTGGAGGTGAGTGCTTCTGCTCCACCAGATGCCAGAGCTCTGTGGTCTCCAGGGCGGGTGCCAGKCCATCGCTCCCCTCCCCTTCGCACCGGTCCTTCCCGAGCAGCTCCCTCCGTGGCAGCCTGGTGTCGGTCGCTGGCTGCTGCYGGCACGCCAGCTCCGGGGCTGGGAGCGAAGCCTTCCCCGTGAGCGATCGCTACCCGAGTGCTTGGCACTGGGYGTGTGTTGGTGAATCAGACTCGCCGAAGGTGACCTTGGTTTTATTATATTAAACTGTCAAGACTCACATTTCTGAGCATTTGATTTACGCCTGGGATGCATCCTGGCAGCAAAGTCCGCAACGCTTCCTAAAAAGGTGTCACTGCTGGCTGGTCTCATTGCTCAAAATCTGGGGTTTTATGGGTCTCCGCATCCCAAGCGGGGATCCACGCCTCCCTCCCGGGGCGGCCAGTGGCAAAGCCTGGGTCCTGCGGCGTGGGCAGCAGGGTAACGCCGACAAGGACGAGTTGATGGTGGATCTTGAGCAAGGATGCTCGGGTGGCAAGGTGTGGTGCTGAGGCACGCGTGCCCATGGGCAGGGCTAAGGAAAGCCGGGGCAGCCCCCCGAGCCGTGGCGTGATGCACGCTTGTGGTCCCGAAAGCTGGGAGGCTGCTGCGCTGCGTGCTGGGGGTGGCCTTCAAAAGGTGACTTATATSTCTTCGTGCGCCCACACTGGGCGGTTTGCATCTCCCCTCAGGAGCCCTCCTGGGTCGCGTCAGCCTTGTACAGCTTTTCTCCTGCTCTTCCCCAGGCCGGAAGCGTTTTCCATCGTGTTTCTGGGGGATTAGGGATTCTTTGGAGGTGCGTGGGCTGGGGAGGCATCGGATGCCGCACGCCCTGGGAGGTGGCGGCTTTGCCCTGGGAGTCGGGCTAAGCTCGAGCAGCTTTTCTACCTTGACGAGTTTTGTTGGCAGCGTGGGTGCGCAGGCAGGGACCCGAAAGCCCCGGGGCACRGGGGTGAGCAGGGGGAGACAAGACAACAGATTTCAGGGGAGTCAAAACTTCTGTCCTTGGAGAGAAGGCAGCGGAGCAGCAAGTGTGATCCATGGTTTAAAATACCACTGATAAATCTCGTCTGGCCTAATTACCCAGCCCTGTGCTTGGGCTGCTGCTGCGAGTCTTGCGCAAGCCTGCCGTGAGAGCAGGGTGTGCTGTGCCGAAAGCTGGGGAGCTGTGGCGTGGCCCCAAATCCGGTGCTCAGGAGCGTGGGAGAGCCCTGGGCGGCATTCCCATGGGAGTGTGGGAGAGCCCTGGGCGGCGTTCCCGTGGGGATGCTCTGCACAAAGTCCCCGCGGAGAGCAGCACTCGGGGCTGTGGCGGGGGCACGCRCCCCCGACGTGTCTCTCCCGGGGGRTTTTCCGCCCTCYGAGGAGGGGGCGCGCCGGGCGCACGCCGCTTSTGCCGGGGAAGGGATGTGCCCGCGTACGGCTGCCGGCGCTGGAAGGGCTGTTGCAGCCGGTTCACTGCCGAGCCCCGCGGCCGGACGGGCAGGCAGCCGTCTGCCCACCTCCATCCCTGCGGGCACCCCCGGCCGCAGCCGAGCCGCGGCCCCTGCGCAGAAACCGTCCTGGCCTGCGGGCAGCCGGCCGAGAGCCCCCGCGCTCTTCTGCGGGAAGAAGCAGCAATTTCATTGCCACGCGTGCCCGCGCGAGCTGGGAGTGCTACGCATGCATTGCACAGATGCACATATAGATAGATATATATATATAACTGCTTGTTTTCCTGTCATGCTAACACTTATTTATTTATTAAAAATACCATCCATCAGGAGCTGCAACATCTGTTTGTGAAAAATAGCACATCCTTGGGCTGCAGCCAGGAAAATCATTTCATTACGAAATTGCAACTGTAAAGCAGCACAAAATCACAAACATACTGTACATTGAGATGCTTTTGTTTCCAAACTCCTCATTAGGAATGATACACGAGCCAAAATTGCACCCTGTGTAAGGTGAATAAGGAGAAAATGAGCCCATCTGACTTTCTGAGCGAGCAGCGGTTAGTGCGGTAATTATTATCTCTGGTTAATCCTGCACCCACTGCAAGGCTGCGCTCAAGTTTCCCTTTCCGTCCCGGAGGGGATACGTCTTCGCATCTCTTCCGTTCTTCGTGCCTAATTCGGGCTGACAAGGAACATACTTGAGAGGATAGGAAATGAGAAGCCTGGCTTAAAGATTATTTTACGTAAGGCAGGAGAGAGGATTGCGTCGCCGCTGCCAAGGGCTGCGTACGGCCCCGCGCCGGGGAGGGGCTCGGGAGGAGGGGGAGCGGGGGGGGTCTGTGTGCGGCGGGGGACTTTGCTCGCTGCCGCCTGGGGTCCCCCCTTGGCTCCTGTCCCCACTCTCTCTCATTTCTTTTCTCCGCAGGTCTGGCGGTTCATCAGATAATCACTATTACCGTGTCCCTCATCATGGTCATAGCCGCTCTGATAACAACTCTTGTCTTAAAAAATTGGTAAGGTCCCTCCTGGGTGGGTTTGCTTCGGGGGGATGCGCGGGGACGGGGACAGGGTGGGGACGGGGGTGCCTTTCCACCTGCGAGCGTTGAAGCCCGTGGCATCCGCTGGGATGGCTTCGGAAAGGCACTGCAGGAGAAAATGGGGGGGGTTATACTGAAACCTCCAAAGGAGGTTGAAGCACCTGGGTTCATCTGTGTCCCTGCACGGTCTCACCGCGTGGTGGGTGGCTTTGGGGACCTGCATGTAGCCGGGGTCGGGTGGCTGAGCCCCACGTGGGACACGTGCTCTTCTCAGCTCTGGGATTGCCTCGCCGCAATGTGATGCCATCTGGTGAGGTCGAAGTCGTGCGCTCGGCCGCAGCGGGTGTCCCCGCAAGGGTGCCGGGACCTGCCCGGCGCTGGGCGGCATCCCCGCTCCCGCCTTGCTTARGCAGCTTTACTGCCGCTCCTTCAGTCACCCGCCTGGCTCGGCAAGCAACAACTGCACTTTCTGACCTTSCCTACGCCTCCAGGGACTGAAGGGCATCTCCTGGGCCCCTCAGATGCCGCCGGTTTGAAGCRTGCCCCATCCCCCGGGGCGCTGGTGTGCTCCTCCAGCTCTAATTTGCTCCCATTTAGTCTCTTGACACGGCTGGGCGTATGGCAAAATAGGTTAGCTTTTCGCTTCAGGCCCTCGTGGCTTTACCTATTTTCCCAGGGAAACTGGCCTACTTTGAGGTCAGCGCTGCTGGTGTAACGGCACGGCTGCAGCTCTGGGCCGGCGGGAGAGCTGCCGCGCGGTGCTGCCGCGCTCGGCGGCCGCGGTTCTCTCCCCGGGCCGTCTCCTCCAGCCCGGCCGCCTCCTGCCCCTCTGCCCGCCCCAGCTCTCCGCGGGCGCTGCGGCAGATCGATTCCTGCGCCCGGGACGAAATTAGAAAACCAGGGTGATGAAGAAGGCTGCTCGCTCCCTGGGATTAGAGGAAAACCTGTTTGCAGGGCTACGGMGGCATCTTAATCTCGGCAGAGCTTTAACGAAGCGTTGGCAGCTGGCCGAAAGCGCCGAGTTACTCGCCTCGCGGTTTGCTTTGCTGGGAGCGGATCCGCGGGGAGGCATCGGGAGTGCAGCCGGTGATGCTCGGTCTTGTATTTCAGACAGGATTTACTTTATTAAACTTGTGCCCTAGTCGTAGCAGTATTTCAATGAAAGAGCGTGGAAAATACTTTCTAAAACACTTCTGGGATTTTTCTCTAATAGTGGTCATAAGCAGCACATATCATTGATCCGGCCGACCACAGCTTGGCAGAACAGCTCGAGTAACCTAATGCTGAAGCCAAAAAGGGGAAAAAAATAAATACAGTGATCAGTGTAGAATATAAATTGTTTACAGCAAGTGAAATTGGGAAATCACCGGAGAACACCTGCAGCCGAGCAGAGTCAGGCGTGTCCCAGGCRGAAGAGCAGCACCCCAATGAGTTTGCTCAGCTCTAACGTTTGCCAAACTGCTTTGGTTTTTCACGCCGCGTGTTGGGCTGCCTCCGGCGCTGCTTGTGCCGGTGAGCGCCGGCCGCGCGCTGGCTGCAGGCTCCGGGGCAGAGCTGMCCCAGATCACACGCTTAGTCCCCGGCCCCAAACGGGACCCGGTCTCTACCCCCGTGCCTTGGCTGGCGCCTGTCCCCCTCGGGCAGGACGGGTGAGCGACGGCTGCGCGCCATGCGAGTGTCCTTCTTGTCCTTACTCCTTCGGCGGACGTGCCGTGGTGGAGCTGACGGTTGTGTTAGTGGCTGTCTCTTTCGGCTGCGTCAGCCGGCGCRGAGCAGGCTGTGCCCCGCTGCTGGCAGATGCCGCGGCTCCCGGAGGAGCCTGGTGCTCCTGGCCCCGCAGATCTCCCTCCGCAGGCAGCGCCAGCATCCCCCGCTCCCGCTGCCCTCGGAGTTGCCATCTTCYGAAACTCCGGCATTACGGCAGGCACACTCAATCCTGTTCGGAAAAAAGTGACATCTTAATTAAGTCAGTGTCTAGACCCTKAAGTAGGAACAGCCTGATCTGGGGCAGGTTCCTGCTAGCTGGCGTTCTCCTGGTTTCGCACGYACCGAACCAGAAGCCTTGCACGGCCACGAGGTCCCGTTGGAGCCTCCGGAGCCGRTGGAGTCACTGGGGAGCAGGGCTGCCCCGCCAGCCGTCCCTCGGCCGAGGGGGAGCACGTCTGCCATGTCAGACCAGTYTCTGAGCTTATTTATCCCAATAGGTTAAAACCTTTTGGTGCCTCCCARACAGAAAGGGTTTAACTTCATTGTTCTCACCCACGTCTTTTCACTTACAAAAGGCTTTCACTTCCTGCAGGTGTAAACGTGTGACTTGCTAAGTAATTCCTCTGGTGGTAAAAAGCTTGTATCTAAAATGTAAATTTGATCTTTAAAAAAAAAACAAAGGCAAGCCAAATGACTGCTTGATTGGGGCTGAGCTTTCCAAAGTGCCTGAACTCTAATCTGATGTTGAGCGATGTATAATTAATGGCCGATAACGCGCRTTCCCCTTGCCGAGCGTCAGCGACGCCTGGTGCGTCGTGTCCCTTCTTCTCTCCCGCCGCCCCAGCTGCGCGCAGAGCGGGCGCCCGCGGCGCAACAGCCACCAGCGCAAGCTGGACCAGCAGGAGGAGAGCTGCCAGAACCTGACCGACTTCGCCCCCGCCCGCGTGCCCAGCGCCCTCGACATCTTCACCGCCTACAACGAGACGCTGCAGTGCTCCCACGAGTGCGTCCGGACCCCCGTGCCCGTCTACGCGGATGAGGCGTTACACTCGCCCGGGGATTATAAAACAACCTTCAATGGAAACAGGTGAGGCGGCCGGCGCGGTTTCCCTGCGGGTTGGGGAGCGCTGTCCCGCTCCGGGGCTCCGCTGCCCCCCCTCTTCCCCGGGGAGATGCCCTGGGAGCACGTGGCGGAGCTGCCTGCCTCCGGCTCCCCAAGCCGCCGCGGTGCTCGCCCGCCCCATAGCTCAGCGTGGGCACGGCCGCTGGACCGCGCATCCCCCCGATGAGGGTGGGCGGTCGGCTCAGCAAGCCCTGGCAGCGTTCGGCACCGCACGTTTTTCAGTTCCCAGCTGCCGCCGCCAGCGCATAAATGCTGCTGGATGCGTCTTCCAGCGTTCGTGCTGTCTCCTAAGTGGCATCGAAAGAGCCGCTGGGTTGCGAACGAGTGGGGTGATTAATGGAGGAGCGGGCGGCGAGAGCCAAATGAACCGTTTGTCTGGCGTGAAATAATGATGCGTTAACAAGAGGGCTTCATAGCAGCTGGCAGCCTGGTGTAAAAGACGCCAGCCCTTGCTCTGCGTGGCCCTTGCCTGCATGGGGAGGGAGGTGGATGGGARGGGTGGGGGAGTGACCACCCCGCACCCTGGGCTGGCTCCCAGAGCCCTTTCACTGGGCGCCCGTGCAGAGTTTCACCGTGCGGTGAATGCATGTTCCCCATCAAAGCTAGAGGAAAAATCAGGAGGAGAGCTTTGAGGGAGAAAATGAGCAGCCTGCGGTCCCCGCAGCCTGGCCGGAGCGTGGCGTGCGTGCCACCCGCAGCTGATGTCCACCTGCATGAAGGACAGGCCTGGAAGCCAACAGCTTAATAGACATCTTTTTAACCGTCATCTTCTGCGTGCGCATGGGGGTTTGCTAGTTCACATTTTTCAGGGTTTCCTCAGATCTCGGAAGGCAGAGGGTTGGCAGGGATTTTCAAACCATTTCGTTGAGCGTACGCGTGCGTTGATGTGAACCCCAGCCAAGCGGTGCAGGGGTGCAGGGGGGCCCTTGCTCTGGCTGGGAGGGGCTCGTTGCTTTTCTGCCCTCAGGTGATGCTTTCTGGGACCCGTTGGCCTCGGTGCGTTTCGGGGCGGCCCCCGCGCGGGCGATGGGCACGGCAGATCCGTGCGGGACCGCGGCGGGCGGTGCAGGGCAGCTGCTGCTGGGCATGGAGAGGCGGGGGGGTGGCRGATGGGAGATGCGCTGCTGCCATTTGGGGTCAGATATCCCCAGAGCAATTGGCTGCGTTAAAAGGTGCTCGTGCACAGGGGTAAAAATGTTCAAYATTGCAGCCTGTCTTTTTCTTCTTCTTTCTCTGCTTTGCACCACCCTGGTTTCCAAGGCCAATAAGCCCATTCAAAGCATGACTCTCAGTTTTTTTTTTCCTCTAAAAAARCTGATTTTTGCAGAAGGCCACCTCGGCTTGCTCCATGTGTGTTACATACCAGCACATGCAAGCCCCTTTTTCTGCTCGCTGCAGACCCTCTTCTTCTGACCGGCATCTTATTCCTGTGGCCTTTGTGTCTGAGAAATGGTTTGAAATCTCCTGCTGACTGGCCGAAGCCTGTTTGACTTCTGGGGGCAGGGCAGACGCCATCGGGCTGTTTCCTGGTACGTACCGCGCTCCCCCCGCGTCCATCCCGTGCCCACCACCCTGTGCCCATCAGCCCCTGCCYGCGAGCAGCCGCTCTCTTCCCTGCCTGGTGCCATCCTCCCGCCCGTGCTTCTTTTGGGACGTCGGACCCGAGCAGAGTGGCTCACCCAGCCGGGATGGCCGGACACATCTCCTGCCATGGATGGGACGCTGGGTACCAAAATGGCTTTTCCACGGAGGTGAATTACAGACGGGCAYGAGCTAAATGTCAGGGACTGAGATGGATGGGGACTTGAGAGCAAAGGGTCCCTGGGGCAGCCTTGAACTTCAGCCTGATCTGGCGGTTCCAGCCCACCTCTAAAACCTCAACAAGCAATAGTAATTTCCGTGCTGTGAAATGGCCTGATCTGTAATTAACCTCTTGTTGCATGATGGACAGCCCATCTCGTTCAAGGGTCGTGCATCCAACATGCATGTTCCATTGGTACCCGAAAGCTCATATGATGATGTTTGCTGTCATCAACACTTCCATGCTCCTGCAGCAAGGGTGCCGGGTCCTCCTCCTCCTCCTCCTCCTCCTCCTCCCCCCGTGCCCCCCGTTGCTCTGCGGGAAGCCGAGCCTGCAAGCCCATGTGTGCGGTCCCCGGCAGCTGGGTTCACTCCTCGGATACTGCTGCAGCCAAAAGAGTACAACAATGTCGTGCTGGTTTCAACAGTACATTGTTTGGGGACTATTTTCCTTTTTGAGTTGGCTTGAGCCGTTTTCACCTCCTTGTATTGCTTTTGAAGGTGGCACGGCCGATAGCGGTGGCAGGAAAAGCAATTAGGGTTCACAGTGTGCCAGCTCACCGTGGGGCAGCAGTCCCCGTTCGAGCCATGTGCTCAGGTGAATTAATTGGTCTGTCCCAAGTCCCYGCTGTAATGAATCATATATTCAGTGTAAATGAAATTTCCAGCCTTCCCTGACTGCAGCTTACTCGGAATAGCCTGTTTAACATTATGCTCAGCTATTGAACACAGAAATATAATTAGATTAGAATGGAAGGGAATCAGAAATGAATGGTCTCGGCTGTGCTCGGGGCTGGCTGTGTCGGGGCAGGCCAGGCAAGGTGCGTGCCCGCCTGCCAGGCGGAGAGCAGAAAGCAAGGCTGCAGCCGCTGCCCACCCGCGGGGGCTCGCCGGCACGGCCCCGCGGCTCCGCCGGGGCGGCTCTGCCCCGGGAGCCTCTCCTGGCCGGAGGGRCTTTACTGTTAAACGTCAAAGGCTCTCGCTCCCCATCTATTGATGTTCTCTCATTATTTCTCTGACTCTCTGTTGTGGCCGCTGTCTCGGGGGGACAAAGTGCAAAGGCACCTGGCCGGCGAGSCGGTGTCAGTGAGCGAGGGCAGCTGGGGGATAAACAGCAGGGTCTTCTCAACAGCACGTGCGGACGTGCTTCAGAAAGCCGACAGCAAGGATCCACTGTACCTTTTCCACTGAGGGCTTTGTAGTTTGTGATGCCTGTCCATTGGCTTAAAATGATTTAAAAAAAAAAAAAAAACAACACAAAACCCAAGCCAGTCATACTTGGATGCCATCAGCAGCTCTCGTGCCTGAAGTAGAGGGAAGGAGAATGAGCAGCTCTGAGCTGTTGCCCGCTATGGGAAGCCTGTGCAATTCCCACTGCTCCTGCTCAAGGTCCTGTGTAACTCTGTGCCAAAGGCCGTGCCCTGGTCATCTCCATAGATTTGTTAAATAGTCCAAAGCCGGTCCATTATGCCTTATTAAATCCTTGACATTCTCATTGACCCGTTTTCGTGGAATCCATAAAACACGTATTGATGCGCTCTGGAAAAATCTATCCGAGTCGTACCTGGAGCATTAGCTCTGTAATAGTGTTTCAATTATTTATACAGTTCTGGAAGCTGATGTTTGGTTTCATAAATGTTAACAAAATGCGATCAATCCAAAAACTGTTCTCTGCATGTGTGCAAGTGCATGTGGATATTTGTACAGGCTATTTTCGAAATACACATGCATAAGTGGTACATCATGGTAAAAACCAGGTGATTGCCATAGACCCCTAGCATATATGGGGAGTAATGTAGAGAATGTCATCACAGCACAGGTAACAGGAGAAATTGCCCTTGTCCCAAAATGGGGTCAACCCAAATCCTTTAGAAGTTCAGAAAAGGTTGCTTAATATTTTTTCCACACTGTACTATATCTCCCATGCACATATGCCTACATCTTCGCCGGGGCATGGTTGTGAGAGTGAGGAACTGCCAGGGTCATGGCGTGCCCGTCTTCCGAGTGGGCTTTGCTCTCGCGGCTGTGCCTGCAGCCCGGTGTTTGCCCCGCAGCCCGCGGCGGTCGGTGCGGCTCCCTGGAGCTTCCCAGAAGCCTGCGGTTGAAAGATGCGTTGCAACTGCATGCAAACAGCGTTTTGCATGAATGCGTATGTGCCAGTTGGGACGTCCCACAGAYAAAATGAATATTTCAAGTTTCTCATGTCACTGTGTAAGGTAAAACCTTCCRAGAGCAGATGGCGTTGAGATGAGCTCCCTGGTAGACTCTCCCTTGTCGTCATGGTGGCCTTGTACTGTCAGCGGACAGATGCTGCGAAACTCAGGAGGAGCGGTGGGACTGAGGATGCCTTTCCAGCTCTCGTTTCTAGAGGAGAGGCTGCTGGAAAAGGAGATGCAGCTGCTTCGGGCTGCACCGCTTACGGAGGGATGGCCGTTTGCCCGGCCGGCTTTTACAGTAGCAGCAGCGTAGCCTGAAGGTGACAGCTGATGTTGACCCGCTGCATCTGGGCAGAGGTGGAAGGACGCTCTAGAGCACRCGTTGCTTCCTGGCTGGAGGGGTTRCTCGCAGCTTTCTGCTCCCGGCCCCTTTCTCTCGGCGTGTGCAGGGGACAGCACGAGGGGGGCACCCCCGCCGCCGGGGTGCGTGGAGGGTGGGGGGCTCTCCCCGCTCTGCAGGCGCACGGCCACGCTCYGGGAGGGGTCAGACACTGCACGGGTCCCCGTGCTGGAAACCTCTCTCCTTGGAAAGGCTCAAAGCACTTTACAAGTTTTAACTGATGGCACTTCACAGCTTTTAGCTGTCTAATAAGCGAATTAGTACTACTGGACGTGTAGAGTCAGAGCTGGAGGCACAAGACGGACGATGTGGCCAGGGACAGCGGTGGCAGGGCAGAGAGGGCGTGCAGACATTTTGACTGGATGAGCGCCGGGAGGCTGGTTGGAGTTTGCTGTGGACCGTACATATTGCGGTCCCTCAGCACCGTGCGGGTCCCGTGCTGCCTAAGTGGCGGTCTGGCGCGCGATGGTGCTGACGGCAGCGTAAGGCTGGGCTGAGCGGTCGCAGGGAGCAGATGTAAGGGGCAGCGCCGCAGAGCAGTCTCCAGCGGGGCGAGCTGCGGGCAGCGCCGGGGTTGTGTCGGGAAACCCGGCGAAACTCATCTAGTCACACGGCAAGCGGATGTTGGAAGTTCTTCCACGGGGTCAGATTCATCCCGCGCCAACGGGAGCGACGGGGGGGTTCCCGTGCCGCCGGCGCGGTCCCTGCCGGGGCGCCGGCCCTCCCCGGAGCGGGCGATGTCGCCGGCGGGGAGCAGCTGCTGGAGCTTTGCGGCAGATTGCCTCCGCCGGCGGTCGGGCCCCCCGGGAGCCCGGGCTTGTGGGTGGGTGTCACGCCGAGGCAGCCCCTCGGCTCCCCTGCAGACGGGACCTGGCCCGCGCGGGCAGCCCGGCGTACAGCTGCWGCAGCAGCAGCGTGGCCCGGGGCTGCTTTAGGTGAAGAGTAAAGCGGTCAAGTAAGGCATCTGTGCCAGGCAACTCGCTGGAGGATTATCTGCACGGAGGTATAAGAAGCAAAACTCTCCGTGCCCCGATCACGGCAGGTGACAGAGGAGGCGCAGCGCCCAGGCAGAGGCAGGAACAGCCCCCGTTTGGCAAACCGAGAGGTGAGGTTTGCTGCAGACTCACGCGGCTTTGGCCAGGCACCGCCGCAAACTGGCTGTTTTGGTTTGATTTCGTACAGGCTTTGGGGCTTTCTGAAATGAAGTTTGAGATTTCACATTATTCTTGTCCTTAATCCCACTCTCTTTGACTAAAACACCCCATGGAATGAGATTATACAAAAATCTGTAAGGTTGATCAAGCGCTGACCTACTTTGCACAAAGAGGCTATTTGGAATACAATATAAATTTTACATCCTGCAATGCATGCATTAAGTAGTATTCATCCAGAACTGTGTAAATGTTCAGCATCGCTGTTAGGGAAGTGGCAATTTGAGACCTGAAAATCGTACTGGTACGGTAACATTGATCTGACCCTAGCTTTTGCACAAGGCAGTTAAAATTTACAGTATTGTATGGTAATTCCGTGCTTTGAACACAGCGAGCAGCTGCTGTGATGGCCCCGTTCTGCCTAACAACAGCAAATGGTTTGTATTAACAGATAATGAGTCATCATAAAAAATCCAGGCTTGTCTTCGGAGGAATAACAGCAGTCCCAACACAGCCCCAGTGCAGGAGATTAAGGACTCTGTAAAATCTGTCTCGCTAATTAAGACTTCAGTGTTATTCTTGGAGTTGGTGTATATTGGGCATCTTGCTTAAAAATAATGCTGAAGAAAGAACCCCTGTACGTAAAGCGTATTGCATTTCTAGACGCTAATAACCAGCTAGTCAGAGATCATAGCATAGATTAGGGCATATATGTCATGAGCACACTATAGGCAGCACTTCTGCATATGCTGTATATACATCTGCTGTATATAAAGCCCGCACGTGGGTAGCTGTCTCAGCACGGTTAGCTGTATTACAGCATGTATCGCTATACGTAGTCATGTACGCGTAAAGCAAGTGGCCACACGCTAATGATGGGGAGTAATTGCCTTTGCATAAATGTTTAAAGATTACGTAGGGAGAGATATTTCAGAAGATGGCAAATAAATAGCTTAAGAAGAACTTCAATAGGATCTCTGGTTTTGGTGCTTAACCAATTCTCTATTGATTTCTTTAGGGCATTTAACTTTAGAAAATCTTGTTAGTACTCATCATCGTCTCCTCATCTGCCAGAGCACTCGCTGCTCTTAGCCCAAGTATGAAAAGCTCCAGAACGCAAGGATGCTCAGAAATAAATCACGCTTTGCAGAACGCCCTGAGGAGATAAACGTGTGCAGTACGGCACACCGAAGCCTCTTACTCCCACTGCTCACCAAAAGCATCCCCGTCCCAGCGCGTGCACCCCCATTCGGAAGGCTGCCCCGCAAAACACGGCTGAAAACGCGCTGGGCAAGGCTGGGGCTTCTTGGGGAGGCAGAAGTAGTGGTCCCAGTCCCAAATGCAGACTGGCAACCGGGGAGGGGAGGTCACTGACATCCCGCGTCCTCTGTACCCCGCTCCCCCGGGATGCTCGCCCGCTGCCATCGGCGTTTGCCCCCCTGAGCCCTGCCGTGCCGCTGCTGGGAGGAGGGGGAAGCCTCCGGGCTCCTGGGGGGCATCAAAGGAGCGATGCGAGTCGTGATGCATTTCCCTGTCATGATTTAATCTTTGTTTTTCTTCTCGTCCTTAACAGGATTCCATTGGTGAACCTGTAAAAAATATACAAAAATAATGGGTTACCTGTACCTACCATTTCTGTTTACCAGTAGGAGACTCACAGAGCAGCGTTCTATGGGCCAAATATATTTTTATAAAAATGAACACGCCTATAGGTAACTGCGTTTTTCAAGGAGTGCGTTTTTTGGAGAAGAGAAAGAAAAACGTGTGAGCAAAGAATCCCATGGAGGAAGAGGAACCGGCGAGGGACTGAGAGGGAAGGACTGAGCGCCTGGAGCCTGGACGCGGACTGTGACTCTGAACCTGTGCCAATAATACCATTATGTGCCATGTACCGATGCAAAGACTTCGCGAGAAGCCGAAGCTGAGTCGATAACACCTAGGAACATTGTGGAGGACGAGTGGGCTGGCTCTTCGATAGGACAAGAGGAAATGGCCTCAAGTTGCGCCAGGGTAGGTTTAGATTGGACATTAGGAAAAATTTCTTCACCGAAAGGGTTGTCAAGCACTGCAACAGGCTGCCCAGGGAAGTGGTGGAGTCACCATCCCTGGAGGCGTTCAAAAAACGTGTGGATGTTGCACTTTGGGACATGGTTTAGTGGGCATGGTGGTGTTGGGCCGACGGTTGGACTTGATGATCTTAAAGGTCTTTTCCAACCTTAATGATTCTATGATTCTGGTGGGGTCATTCATTCCGGTCCATATGCATACATACATACGATATATGTAGAGAAAAAATATATATATACACACACAAACACTTTTTGTACTGTAGCAATTTTTGAAGATCTTAAATACTCATTTTTAAAGAAGATGTCACAGGCTAAAAGTCTCATTTCTTTAACATGCATAACACAAACTAGGTGAACCGATGTTTTCTACTTTGGCAGCTTGCCTTTCAAACCTATATGTGTATATATAGGTAGACATATATACATATATATACGTGTGTGTGTGTGTATGTATAAACATATATATGTATGTACACATATATATATATATAGTTTTGGTTCTTTTTGGAAATGCATTTCCAGCGGTGATGATGTGACTGGACGGCAGCAGCGGGCGGTGGGGGGTGGCCGGGGCCGGCGTCGGGGTGCACCGTGCTGCCGGCGCGGCAGGCTGCCGGCGGGGAGCGGGGGAGATGCTTCCCAAAAAACAGGAGCACGGCTGCGCTGCCCCGTGGAAGGGATGGCGGAGCGCTCTGGAGGCTGCTCTGGAACGAAGGGAGAGCGGAAACGGGCTGGGATTGTAGCTAGAAGGATGCGTCTGGGCCAAATTCACCAAGTGCATTCCAAATTCACAAAGCGTGGGAGGTCAGAGGAAGCGTGACGCCGCGGCGAGAGGAGCGGGCAGCAGAGCAGCTCCCCTCCCGCCCGCCGGCCGCTGCCGGGCCCCCGGCTGCAGGGATGTTCCCTGCAGGGATGCCGCGTGCGCGGGGCGGATCCCGCTCCCCACGGACCCCATCCCGCTCCCCACGGACCCCGTGTCTGAGGCGGTGCTCGTGCTCCGTGGCGTTCCCAAGGGCAGGGCAGCGGGTTGAGGGGCAGGGCAGGGCGAGCGGGAAGCGAGCAGGGAGCTCGCAGCAGGCAGGTCCCCCGGCTCCTGGCAGCTTGCAGCAGCTCGAGGTGGTGGTGAAGGGTATTTCCAGACTTTTGTAGCCTGATGCATCATTAAGGTAGATTGGAAGAAGCCCGAAAGCCTGTTTCGCAGAGCTGTGGTCCCCGCTGGGTTGGTGTGACGCCTCAGGGCTGGCCGGGGACACATTTTAGGCGTGGACTTTCAAAGGATGGGCCTCTCTTGGCACAAGAGACAAATTTCGGACGTGGGATGTGGGAGTTTTTTTGGAAAATGGCTTCTACATTGGCCGCGACGCCAAAGCTGACTCACCCCATTGTGAGAAACAAGAAGGGAACAAGCCAGTTGCCTCCTGACCCAGCCCAGGCCATCCCTGGGCAGCCTCTTCCTTTGCTCTCATGGTCTTTGCTGGGTCTGCTGTGGCAGGAGAAGATGCAGCCCGCTGTCCACAATCACAGGGATCATTTAATAGCATTAAAAAGGGAATTTTGCCCAACGGTTTGCCAGGGAAGTACGGTTCCGCTGGCTGCTCCGGTTTGGTGTGTTGCTCTAGAAACATGTCCCATCGCCCGTCCAGCTCCTGCTGGGGTGGGTGGTTTTGGTGGGTGCTGAGGAGCATGCCAGACTACCTGCAACCCCCCGTCCGAGTCTTTCCACGGAGCCGGGTGCTGCTGTCGGTGTGCAGTCCGTGCCGTGCCATGCCGTGCCCCTCCAAAGCGGCAGCGGGCTGGGGTCTCCCAACCTGCCCAGTGTCTCCCCACGGTTTGCTTCTGCTCTTTAACACAGGCCCTGCTCCAATCCCGGGCTTGCCCACGGAGATCGTGCCAAGGCAAAGCTTGCAGAGGGCCCCTGGGCCACTGCACCGTACGGCTTCATGCCACGGCGGGTCTCGGTTGGGTTGCTTCAATATTATGTGGGTGGGAACGACAGCAGCGTTCAGACCAAAGTCCTCAAGTTCTTTTTCTAAACTGCCCTTCGTAAATATTAGAAATTTTTTAGAATTGTCCAGATACACGTTTCTACTCATCCACTAATCATGCAGCTCCATTTCTTTATTATAATGAGCGTGCAGTTAAAAAAAAAAAAAAGTAGAAACTTCTGGTATTGCGCATAGCCACGTGTGCAGTCTCTTGTTTCCGTACCCTTTTCTGTCCTTTCCTGATGGAATTGCACAGTCTGGTTTATTTTTCCCGAATTTTTGGAAGCTGTCCCGGGAAGAAGTCTTCCTCGCTGGACCTGGCGATTACCTGCAGACTCGAACCAAATATCTCCAAAGGCATTGGCGACATGCCCCGCGACTCCGATGAGCCTCAAGCATCGCCTCGGGCGCGTTCTGCACCGGGGTCGCTGCCGCCCGGCAGCCAGAGAGGAGGAGGGGGGTTCCTGTTGCTCCTGGCCAGGTTTTAGTCCATGACCAAACCCGTACCTTCTGCGGAGGTGGTTTCTCGTGAGCGCTGAGYTGGGTGGACATAGGCAGCAGCAGAGATGTGCGTCCCCGGGGCTGGGTTTTGGTGTTGGGGGGTATTTAACAGGGCTGGGTCCCCTTAGGCTGCTGCAGCGGGGCGGAGATCTGCTCTGTTTTTTGTGTTTCGCGAGAGCAAACCTTTCCATGATGGGCACCCACCCACTGGGCAGAGGGGGGTCTGCTGGGCGGCTCTCGCGTCCGGCTCTCCGGGGCGTTGGGTGGGATGCCTCCCCGGGATGCCTGCGGCGGGGGGACAGTGTCTCGCTAGAGGAGCGACCCCCCGAAGCTTTAGCCTTCCCTGGAAAACGCGGGGTGTGTTTGCCCTCGGGGTGTCCCAGGGGTCTGCCCCCGAACGGGGAGGCACAGCGGTGCTGCCCGGGGTCCCGGCAGTCTCACGTGTGCGCTGAGGAGGGGGCTTTGGGCTGCAGCGGAGCGCAGTGGAAAGCACAGCGTGTTACTTGTCTGGATTACAAATGCCCCCGCTCAGCGGGTGCACAGGGCAGCACCCCGGGTGCTGCTCCCCCCCGGGGCTTTGCCAGAGCAGCCAAAACCGGTGCAAGGAGCACGGATTCTGAGCAACTACTCCAGGGCGGTCCGTCATCTCACTGTACTGGGGCTTTTGTGTTTTACTGATGTAAATGGTGCAGCCCCTGCAAATTACCCTTGCTGGCCCAGTATTTGACTTCTCCTTCTTTGTTTGACGTCGCTGGCATCAATCCACTCCGGCTCGGGAGCCGCGTCTGTTGTGCTTCACCCATTGATCTTCCTATTTATTTGTACGTGCTGGCTGCACCCAGTAGTTCTCGTGGGTATTCCAGTGTAATCTCAATAGCAAYTTGGCATCATAAAATATATCTCAACTCCCTCGTTCCCGAGCRTTTGAAGCATCGTTCTGTATTTCTGGGTGTATGGAACGCTGCCTGAAGGGAGTTGTCAGGCAGAGCTGGGGGCTGGCAGGGCGCGCGGGCAGCGCCGGTGCCGGTGATGGTGACGGAGAGGCACCTGCCCCAAGCCCGGCACCCGGCTCCCGGGAAATTCCCCACAAAGCTGGGGGCAAGGAGCGGGAAGTGTGTGTGTGTGTGTCTGCGTGTGTGTCAGGGAGAGAGAATGAAGGCAAATAACTTTGACCCCAGACGACGGGAGCAGGTTTCTGACGGCAGGACTTGCGTGAGCTTTCCACATAGTCTGCAGAAGGACACGTCCTGGTCACCAACAGATGAGCGGTGAACCAGGGAATAAAAGTAGATGCACAATCTTCCCTTATTTATAAGGACCAACAGCACTTGCACTTTATCAGAGAAACCCTCCCATCCCTATGCATGCCAAGCACACCAACAAGGGGCAACTGCCAGGGGGAAGGAAAGGAGGGAAGGAAGAAGGGAAGGGCCAGAGCTGCAAATGTGGTGATTTACGAGGCAGGATTTTAGCATCCCAATGTCTTTCGTAGTAAAGAGGAATGAACTGTGGTTATTTCATTCCCTACCATTGATGAAAGCCAAAAAAAAAAAAAAAAAGGAAATTAAAACATGAAGTTGTATTTTAGTGGAATAGACCAATTGAGCAGATCTTTTACACCGGGGAAAAAGCAGGCAAGTGTGGTGTTTGCAGACACGTTCCCTCGTGAGCCTTGCCACGTCACGGCCACGTCGTCTCGCCCCGAGGTCTTTTGGCTGCCGCAGCCACAGGTGATGGCTCTAGCTGGGCTCCTTCCGTCGCTGCCCTTCGCCCGACACAAAGCTTCGTCCTGAGCTGGCGGGAATTGTGCCAGGTTTCATTGGCCTGGGCCAGCCCAAAGCTTTTTCAGCAATAACGGGGGCGGTTTTGCAAACGCTCGTGCCACCGGGTACTTTGAATTGGCTGGAGCCGCTCGCCCGAGCAGCGGGGTCTTGCTCCTGTGTGGGGACAGAAAGGACTTGGGCGCGTTTGGAGAATTAGGATTTTTCTGTTGCCATTCAGAAGCCAAGCCGATTTTCCAGCCCGATAGCGTTGTGCAGGTAGCAGGAAATGTTCCACCGTGGAATACAGCCCTGGGTGCTGGATGGCATCATTTGCGTTGCGATGGGTTGAGCGATGGCTTGTGAGCAGCGAGGTGGTGAATGTCGCTTGTGAGCGTCCCCGCTGTGTCCGGGGCTGCCACCTCGCTGCAGTGCCGCGCTGGGGACCTGCGGGCACGCCTGTGGTGGGACGCGGTGGATGTCCGGTAAATCCAGGGGTGCAGCCCGGAGCACAGCCCGGACACGGCATCGGGCGTCCACCACCACCCAGCAAAACTGTGTTTCCAGTGTGCCCTTTCCTGGGAAAAACAGAGCTTTTTACTGTGTTTTGTTTCATTGTGGATCTGGCAGCTTGGGAAAAAAAAAGGTTTTGCTCCTTGCTTTGCCGTAGACTTCCAGCTAGCTGCTTCTTTTTTCTTTTTGGTTCATTTTACGGATTTCTTAGCCCCCTAGTAGTTACTAAGAAATGTGTCACAGCTGCCAAATCCCCCAGACGTGTCGTGGTGTGCATGTGGGTTGCTTGGGGCTCTGTCTTAGAGAGAGGATGGCCTGGGACGAGCCCTCTCTCCCCGGCGGGGAGCCGGCAAAGCTGGCTGCTCCGGTGCCGGGATGGCGGCTGCTCTGTTCCCACTGGCAGAGGAGAGGCTGGCTCTTCCTCGGGCTCTGCAGCAAGCCCAGACCTCCCGGGGCCGTGCAGGACYTCTCGTCCGTCAAAACTCCATGCAAACGCCGAGCAGGAGCTGCAGGACCTGCTGCCTCCTGCCGCGCCGGGGAGTCGGCGCGACGCCTTGGCGAGGGCTGCGGGCAGGGCTGGTGGGCTCTTCCCAAGCTGGTCTGGGGCTGCCGGTCCGAGCTGCCGTGTTACGGCACCTCCGGCAGAGCGGGCTGGCGGGGTTTGGTACCCGAGCCCCTGATTTTTGCAGACTGGGGTGTCCCGAGGGCAGCGCCTGCCCGGGGCATCCCCGGGCGCGCGGGGCGGAGCGGGTCCCGGGCGGCCGCCCATCTCTCCGAATCTGATCGTTTACCTTCACTCTGTCTTCCCAGCTGGGGGAGTGGGCAGCCGTCGCGGCGGCGGTGGAGGGGCCGCGGGGGAGGCGCGCTCGGGGGGGCTCCGCAGCCTCCGCACCGCGGTCGGGAGGTCGGAGCAGCGACAGCAAAAGCAGYGCGGGAGCGCGTGCAGGGGCGGATTCCGGGTTACCTCTTCTCCATTGGCAGCTCGTTGCGAAGGAAGGTACTTCAGCTCAAATGGTAGTTAAATAGTAGATATTCTACACATATTATATATTTTGTAAAAAAAAAATTAAAATAAAATAGAACAAAAATATATATATACTATCTCAGCCCACCCATTTCAGGATGAATGTGGTTGGAATTTTCATTCAACCAGGTATAAAATCTGTAAGCGATTTTTTCAAAACCAGCAAGAAATCCCTCAYCATTTCAGAAGTCCGTGGGTTTGGTCTCCAGATCTCATGTAATGCTTCTCACACATTTTTAAGAATTATTCTCAGCGTTTGTAGGTACATTTTTAATAGTGTCACAAGTGGAGATAATATTTACTTTGAGAAGTAGTATATGTTGCACAAAAATGTACACTAAGGGCACAGATTTCTGACCCAGATTCTTCTATTTTAGGTTCCGAGGGGTTTTATTTTTTTGTTTGATAGGACATGTACAGTGAAGTTTACACTTTATTTTTATTTTGCCAAAAACCGTTTTCTAACATGAGACAGCTTTTACTTTGTAACCGGTTTTACATCACTGAGTACTTCTTTCTTTTCCTGGGAAAATCCTGCACCGCGAGACATCCAGCACGTACGTGTGCGATGCCCTTGCACGCGCCGTTCGCACGTGCAGCCCTGGCAGTGGCCGTCGCCTTTTGGCATCGCGGTTGCCCGCGGCGCGAGCCGGGGCGATGGTGGGGTGCCGGGGAGCCGGCTGCCCGCGGGGCCACACAGGCGAGAACTGTTTTCTTCCCGAGTGGTTTTTAATTTGTCTCTGTACTTCGAAGCTGTGTATTTGGAAGCACTGTAAATGCCACCCTATACCGATTTCCCTGTGTATATTTAGTACTCTGATGTTGCTATTAAAACTGATAYGAGAACCGCGCAGCCGGGTGGTGACTGGGTTCCTCCGTGCGGCGGCCGCGGTCCCTCGGGAGGGATGGGGCCGTTTCGGGGCCGGGGGGCCGAGCCCTCGGCCAGAAGGAGCCCGGGGGCTTCCCTGGAGAAATCTCCCTGTGTCCCCGGCTGCTCATCCCTCAGGCGGGCGGCCGAGAAGTGGCCCTGCCGTCGTCCTGGGAAGAGGGTCTCCTGCGTCCCTTCGGGGTCCCCACCGCAGCAGGACCCGCGGCAGGACCCTGCGGCAGCGGCGGGTCCCCCCTCAGGGGGGGACCCCGGGGCTCAGGGGGACATGGGCGTGTGCGTTGGGACAAAGTGCTTGACAGAGGGAAGCCCTTTAACAGGGCAGTTAGGGAGTTAATTAAACATCCCTAATGATGTTTTAAATAAACAGCTATGCAGTAAGGTAAGCAGGCGTTATCTAGGCTTAACCTAGATACATGTTTTACATAAAGATACATTCTGCTGTGAGCGGATGTGTATTAAAATGCTCTTTCTTGTGTGCAAATCTGGGCTGAATTGGGTGATGATGGTTCACACTCGGGCCGTGGTGCTCCCTCGTCCCTGCCGTTGCACAGCCACGCTCTGCTCGCCGGACAGACAGACGGACGGGGGGACCCGGGCACTGCACGGAGGGGGCTCTTGCAGCAGGGACAGCTTCCCGAGCCCTCCTGTGCGCCCGCCGGCATCCTCCCCTTCCCCGGGGCACCGTGGCACGGCGTGGCTGCGATTCTTCGAAACGCCATCTGACCTAGAAAGGGGGAAAAAAGCCTTTTTCAGCGTCTGTGTTGGCTTTGAAGAGGGATGACCTGAGAAGACAGAGCTCGGCACAGCCGCCTGCTGCTTTCATTTCCAGGCTGTGGCAGCAGCCTTCCCGCGGCGCCGGGACCCTTTGCAGCTCTCCGTGTCGGGCCAGCCGCCTGACGGCACATGGAAATGAGGACCGGAGATGCCGCTCGTCCCCAGCCCGGCCGAATCCTCCCCAAAAGCTCTCTTCTGCCAGAAAATATATAGGAAAATAGGGAGGGACAAAGTGAGATGCTCTTCATTTTAGGGCCAAATTGCCAGCTTAAATCACCGTGACAATGTGTACAAGCTAAGAGGGTGCGAATGGCCCCGGAGCTGCATATATCAGCTGGAGAGCTCTGTTCGTTTCCAGATACAAGTGGGATTTCAGGGCGTGAAATACAGTGTTGGGATCTCATTCCTTTCCCTGCTATTTATCACAGCCGGAAACGTACTCGCCAGCTTGAATTGTTGCAAGTGTCACTGCTGGGAGCACAGAGGAGAAATATTGTGCTGAGCCGAGCAGCGTGGGAGAGGGGACGCGGGGGACGAGGAGGAGCCGAAGGGCTCAGGCGGGTGGGTGCCGCACGGATTTGTGCGGTTCGCTCGCACGGATTGCAGCCTCTAACGGCCGCGGGCAGCCGGTACAGCTGCAGGAGCCCGCAGCAGCTCGTTGCTGCTCTGCTGTTTGGGTGACTTCTCGTGCTTCGTGAACGACCATTGCTGCAGGAGCTCCTGCCCAGCCCGGCGAGCTGAGCTTTCTGCATTGCAGCCAAAGGGGAGAACCGGCCAAAACCGCGTCCCCGCAGAGCCAGCCCCGCAGAGCCGGCCATCCCTGCCGCCCTCCAGCTCCCATCGCCCCCGGGACAGAGCCAGGAGCATCCCCTCCTGCTGCTCGCCCTGCCGTGGGCACAGCCACCGTCTGCTGTGCCCGGGTTAAACGGTGCCTCTAGCAGTCCCCGGGGCCAGAGGGACCTTGGCTGGGTCACCGTCCCCTTCTCAGCGCTGGAGGCAGCAGTCTCTGCATCCCTTCAGGGCTGCCTCGGACCAGCAGCGGGGTGAGACTGAAAAACGAGGCTGGAAACAAAACACGAGTGCACTGATGCCGCAGCACACAGTTCTGTTAAAAAGTAGGACTAAGCATTATCCAAGTTTAATGATTATAATTATACCGGGGCGAAGTAATTGCTGGAGATATTTTAAGCATCAATCAACATGCTATTTTGAAAAACGAAGCCCTGATTTATCCGGGGCTAGGTAGTAACCATCAACATGCAACAATGCTGCCTGCGGAAGGAGGAGCCCACCAAGAAAGGTTTTTTTTAAGCTGGTCATATCTTCTTATTTGCAAATAAGGATTTGGGGGGCTGGGAAGAGAGACAAGATGGGGGGAGGTGGAAAGGGGTCCCCTCACCATGGGGAACCGGTCGTGCCAGCGTTCCCGTGTCCTGCAAGGCGTGTGCTAGGAGCCGGGCTCCCAGTGCCAGACTGGGCTGCAGGAGGAGCATCGGCTTTGGGAAGAAGAGCCATGTGCAATGCGGTGACCCCACCTTGGCGGTGGCTTTGAGGAAGATTGGATGGGGCTGGATGATTTAGCGATGCTGAAATCATTTAAGCTTGTTATTGTGGTTCCTATGGCTCTCTGGCTGGATGTAACAAATTGTCTGCATCATTTTCCAGATGGATCATTCTTAAATCATCCAGGACAGGCTTCAGGGCTCAGCACTGAAGCAGTAGAAGGCACTTCAGTTCAATAAATGCTGGAAATGTGCTATATTGAGTACTATTTCTTATTAAAAGTTTAAGTACATCATCCAAGCTGATGGGTCTCACAGCCAAGATCTCCATGCTTCACACCCCTTCTAAGTGCCATTAGTTCCCGGTGGGGATGGGGGACGGGGACAGGGCTGTGCGTGGGTGCCCGTGGCTGGAGGCAGGGTGGAGGGGACGCTGGCGGGGCGTGCTGCCGAGGYGGCGGGGCTCGCATCTCAACATTTGGCCGCGGATGTGCTCGCCCAATAACTGGTGAGCGCTGAGAGAGCGTTTTTTTGCTGCCAGGCAATTTGTGCTAATAAGCAGTCTGAAGCAGCAAAGGCTCTCAGCAGAGAGACGAATTATGGCAGGAGGACTTTGGAAAGGAAGAGCCCCGAGGATGCCGCAGCGGAGGAGACCTGCACGGCAAGTGCCAGCGCAGCCCGTGGTGGGGTCGGTCCGTGGTGGGGTTGGCCCGTGGTGGGATCAGCCTGTGATGGGGTCAGCCCGTGGTTGGGGTCAGCCCATGGTTGGGGTCAGCCCACGGGTCTCCTCCGCCTGCCCACCTGGGACGGGGAGCATGGCAGCTGCCCTCAGCTCGCGCTGGGGACCTGCTCCCCGGTGGGACTCATGTCTCCTCCTGAAGGCTCAGGAAGCAAGGATGGATGCAATTCGCAGGATTCAAATGCCAGGCTGGTGTTAGATCTAATCTCGGGTTTTATTGACGCTGATACGACCTGAGCCCCGACACTGCGGGACCTGTTCAGCTCTGCCAGGAGTGACAGGTCTATATGTTTTTAATAAACTTACCAGAATGAAATCCTCGCTGTTCCTGTAGCTCTGTTCATCCTCCGAGCATGATATTAACTGAAAACTCACATTTATCTTACTTCCTTGTCAGGCCAAAACAGGGCCAGGGTTTCTTTGGGGTTATTATTATCTTTCGCTTGCAGATTTTCAAGCATGAATAAGTGATGCGACTGGAGCGGGGGACGGGAGGCGGGAGCTGGTGGCGGGCGCCCTGGGAGCCCACTCCTCGCCTCTGCCGCACGGGAGGGGCGTTAGCAGAAGGTGGGACCCCAGGGCTGCGGCAAGGCACCGTCCCCGCGCGACGCCCCGGGCGAAGCCGCCGTCAGCAGCACGCCGGAGCACGCCGCACGGCGCCCGTTCCCCGAGCCCAGTGCCYGCCCGAGCAGGGCGTCACTCGAGCGGGGGAAGCACGTCCGCCTCCGCGGGCGAGCGGTGTCCTCTCGGGTGCCGAATTTATTGACCTGTCAAAGCACTTCCCCTGCAACAATTGATTTCAGTCGGCTTAGATCAGGTAACCGTTGATTTCTTTGCCTGATACTCACTCTGGCCTTAGATAGCGTGAGTGCTTAGAAATACATCACTCRGGTTCACTGGCTGGAGAGCATCGCCTGCGGTTTCCAGTGGGCAACACTAACACGTATGGCCCAGGTATGGCCTCGGGGCTTTAGTGTCCCAGAAAAAGCCATAGTTAAGCAATGCTAATTCAGCCTCTGGTTGCCACTGAGTATTTCCGAGTTCTCTGCTAACCCAGATAACTGCTCTGTTCATGATGGTACTAGGGGGAACAACCCTCATCCCATTTTTGCCTGAAAAGTGGGATCCACTCGGTGACAGATCAATGCTTTCCTCCGAGTCTCCTCTCTCCGACCTCTCTGGCTCTGTGACCAGGACAGATCTGGAGCGGCCCGTGCCCGGGCTGTGCTGCGAGGGACACAGCCCCTTTGGCCTCACACGCTGAGCCCGATGCRGGGAGTCGGAGCGCAGCATCCCGGTCCAGAGCCGGCCGGCCAGTGTCCCGATTGCCTGGTGGTACAGGAGCCAGACCGCCCTCCTCCCCCAGGCACGCATTTCCAATTACCAGCACATCTTTCTCTACTTCTCCGCGTTTAAAAGGCTGGCCAGCACTTTGCCCTCGGTCTATAAAAAGCACAGCTTGACATTTGTTTTTCCCTATCTATTTCTCATTCGTGTTTTCCTTCTCCTTGCTTCAGACTCCGTGCTGACATCCAGACCAACAGCTATACACATAGCAGTGGATCACAGCCAGCTCCATTTATAAAATGGCTTTGTGAAGCCATGAGAAGAGCAATATCCATGTAACAGTCCATAAACCTGTACATCGAAGCAATTAGCCACGATCACAGTCCCTGGTAAAGAAAAGCCCCACATTCACCAATTTCCTTTCAATCAGCCCAGAGAGCCGCTCAGCTGGGAACCATCCCACAGCCRGCGACATCCACCGTTGCCATTAATGCTTTGGGCTGGTCTATTTGCACTGTTATTCTCCCGGGGTTTTGGAAGGCAGGAGCCCTCAAAACATGGCTTTCCTGGGTAGAGAAATGGGGACGCTGGGGCTTTTCCACGGCTGTGCGTCGTACATCGCAGGGCCAGGAGCTGGCTCGTGCATGCCCGGAGGTGCTACCCTTAYCCCACCAGCATCTTTGCAAGTCAGATGGAGCGTGTGGCTGAAAAACAAGAGYCAGGGCTAATATTTAAAATGCAAATAAAACCTTTTCCCTCAGGGTTGGCAGGTTTTAGCACTGTCTGGCTTCAAATAATTGACCCCCAAAGCCRCTGGGGCTGCCTCTCCTTGGGCAGAGGGTAAGGCAGAGCAGCGACTGCCCGTACTGAGCTATTTACGCYTCCCAGTGCCTCCTCCACCTTAGGAGCGACTCAGTGGGATACGGGGGAAGAAGCAGCCAAGAGTCCCCAGAAACCCTCCCCTGAGTGTCGCTTGTGCCAGGGAGACTTGGAGCGGGGCGAGCAAGCCCTTTGGAGCAGACTCTGTCCAGGGAGACGGCATGCAGGCAGGGACAAAGCCCGGTGACAGCTGAGTGACACCGAGCAGCAGCCACCGGAGCCCAGGAGCATCCTTTTGCCGGGGGGCTGGGAGAAGACCGGACAGTGCAGCCTCTCCGGTGGCAGCCAGCCAAAAGCGCTCAGCACACTGAATGAGCAAAGTGGTGGGACAAAAGGCCCAAAAGATGCAGTGCTCGCCGGAGACCATCTGAGCGCGGTTCTAACCCGCTGAATTGATTTGGAATGGTTTTCCGGCCAAGCCCAGCCCTCAAGTCACGCTGGGGCTGTACAAGTGGAGTGTCAGCTTGAGCTAGGTTTGAGAACTGCAAAGAAAGAGAATAAAAGGAAAAGTGAAGGTTCACAAGCCCCATGAAATTCCTTTCCAGAGTCCAGCTGAGGCTCCCTGTGAGGGAGCTGAGTGGGGGGAAATGCAGCATCCCCAGCAGCAGCATGGCCGGCGCTGTGATTCCCAGGGGAGCGAGGGAATAGAGGCTGTGTTTTCAAGGAGAAAACGATGAGAAAAGGGAAAGGAGTAGGAGAAAGAAAGGAGGTGAGGCATCGGTAGGATGCGGCAGGAACGGTACCAAATAGGCACTTCTCAACTTAAGCAAAGTTTGGAAGAGCTATTAAAGCAGGAGATCAGTGAAGGGGGAAATTGAAATGTTAGGGGCTGGAACRGAAAATTAGGCACAGATAATGGCACAATAGCACTAGGCTTTAAAGCACCCTCCAATAACTTGTTGTGAAGAGCTTTAAAACGCTCCCATGTGAGATCGTCTGTCTATCCAGGCGCCCAGCGAGCAAAATCCCCGAAGCGGAGGCGTGACGGGCACGGCTGCCCTGGGGTCATGAGTTACTGCCACCGCTCCCCGGCATTACCGATCGGTGCTATAGATAGCAGGGTGAAATCCGGAGATGAAGAAGGGGCCGGAGATGCTCGGGCGAAGCAGCAGCAGCGAGACCTGAGGGAGACGATTTCTGCAGCCCTTTCCAAAAAAGCAGCAGGAGCTGGCTTGGCCGCCCAAGGCTCTGCGGACTCTGCCCCTCTTGCCACGGCTCTGCCGGAGGAGAAGGGGCCGGTGGGCACCTGTGGCCGGGCACCGCGCTCAGCACCGCCGGCAGCGCCGCGGCAGCAGCGGGGATTAGGGCTCTGCCTGGGAAGCCAAGCGATTGGGCTGGGGAGGCAAGAAGGTGCTTTGAAATCAGAGTCAAATGCCTTTTGATCTAAAGAGGCTCCGTCCCCCACCAGCGCTTTCACCGGGGCGGTGCGGCCGCCCCAGGCCAGGACCGTTCCAGCAGCAGCGGGCCACGCGCGGCACGCAGCCCGGGCTTGGGGAGCGCTCAGTGCACCGCGCTGGAGGGCTCGGCGGGCCTTTGAAAGCTTGGGGTGGGGGCACCCCGCTGTTAACGTGATCTCTGCGCCTGTACTCCCTGACCCAGCTGGAAAGTGTACGTGGAGTAAGTTACTCCTGCACCCTTACGGGGGCTTACACCCTCTATCAGCACTCTCACGTCAAATGCAGGCGCACGTGGAGCGTGGACGTTGACACAGAAAGCTGCTGCAGACCCTCTCCCTGCTCACGCAGGCTATGGGAGGCGAAGGGAAGTCGTGAACGTAGTGCACATAAGGCGCCAGAGGCTGAGCATAGCTGCGGGGGCTGGATGGAGCAACCATGTGTGGTGGGTAGAAACCGCAGCRGGGATGGACGGAGAGCCTATCCGTCACACTTGCTAGCAAGAAGGGCTTTGCCATGGCTACTRGGACTTGAAACACCGTTCGGTCCTTGAAGCAAGAAAATCCCTGCAAAGAAAACTGGCTGTAGCAGCCAAACACAGCTACAGATGGCCGTGTCTCAGCTAAAGGAAAGCTCTCTAAAGCAGTGCCTCTGGGCAGCCCAAGGCCGGGTGCTGCATCGCGGGGCTGGGGACCACCAGCACCCAGGACATGCTCATTTCAGAAAGAGGAGCTTCTGCTGACCGCCCGTCGTGCGGCGCAGCGGGTCGCGCCGGGGCTGGGGAGAGCCGGTGCCCGCGGTCCCCCRGCGGGGCTGGGTGCTGAGTCAGCCCCTTTCACGGGCGGGCAGCTGCCCGTGGGGTGGGGACCTCCCAGGCTTGATTGGGCTGGGGGCGAGGTTATTTAACACGCAGGTGCGGAGCCAGAGCTGCCTGTGGCTCAGCCCCTGCTCGTGCCTCCTGGGAGCAGCTCGTCCCCRGCAGGTACGTGGTGCCCGTGGGGARTTGYGCCTGTTTTCAAAGGCTGCCATTGCARGCTTTTCCTTCTAACCCTCCAGCTCGCAGTAATAAGCCTGGTTTAGGGAGATGTGCTAATCTGGCAGTTGCTATGAGACCCGCTTGATGTTTTTGATGCAGTGTGGAGGCAGGTGAGTCATTAAAAGGAATATCATGCTTTCTGGCACCGTTGGAGCTGCTGCAGAAGTTTACCAGTGGTCGGTGGGACTCAAACACGGGGAGTCCCGGCTCCCCCTCTGCAGCAAGGGCACGCACCGCCCGGGGAAGCCGGGAGCGGCGGCTTCTCCCCGTTGTGGTCTCTCTTTTCTTTGTGGCTTTCCAGACTGTCGATCTCCAGCAGCTGCTAGCTACTTAGGGGAGAATATTTCCCAGGGTTAATTCTGAGGAGGAGCGAGCTCGATACGTGCTTCACTCTAATTGCGGCTCGGTCTTTGCCAGCAGAGCCTGGGCTGCAGCCCGGCGGCTCCCACTCGCTGTCAGTACTTCCAAGGAAGCGCAGATGGAGAGCTGGCCCGGAGAGCCGGTGATGCCGAGCGCAGCCCTCGGGCACGCCGCAGCCGCGCCGGGGCGAGGGGGCACCCGCGTCTCCCGGCAGCAGCAGTGGGAGCTGGGGTGGGGGGGGGGGGTCCCTTCCCTGGGCCCTGGGGTGAGTAGGAGGGGAGGGCAGAGCGCGGCTCCTTCCTCACGGCCCCGGCATATACTGGAGCAGGAATCATCAAAATGGGGTCTTGGGCTGCGGCGCTGGCACCGAGTGTAGTAATGGACGTAACAGGCGGAAGGAACCCGCGCAGCACAAGTTTTTAATTATGTATCTGACTGTAATATTCTCAGTTTGAGTTCATGCAGTGTTGGTTAGTTACCTCAGTTAATTAGAAATTTTACAGATGGATAAAAAGTTTATAAACCACTGAAAAGAGCAGAGCATTCAAGATGGCGACGGTCTTCCCCTCCGTTTGTTCTGGAGAAGTGAACTGCTTGGGAGGAGCCGTGCCCGCAGCGGAGCCCCAGCTCCCGCTGCCCCCCGGGACGGTTTTGCTGGCAGGGGCAGACCCGCTCCCTCCCAGCGTGCGGATCCGGGGSTCCTCGGCYGGCGCCGGAGGAAGGAGGGTTCAGYRCAAGCTGCTGGCCCAGCCAGGCTCGGGCATCCCCTCACGGGAATGTTAAATGAAGCATAATCTAGTGGTAATTTGCAGTCACGCTAAATGTGATGGATGGGCCCCGGAGGTAGGGATGGGGCAGTCGCCTTGGCAGTGTGATTTAAGAGCGGTGCAAGGCCAGAAGGTGGTCGATTTGGAGGTCTCGTTGCGCAGGTCCCACGGCTCTTATCGACGCACCCCGAAGCGCTAATTCAGGTTTTGTTAATGAGGTTTTTTCCTTCCTCCCTGGCATCCCTTTATTGAAGTCTGATAGAGCAGAGGTTCAGGGAGGGTATTAATACTCGCCTTGACATTATCAGTGTATTGGAGAAATGGGTGTTTGCTCCCTGGCTKCCCAGGAAGCGCATCTCGGTGAAAGCCGGCCCCTGGAGATGCCGAGCCGGCTGTGCCGGCGGCGGGTGTCACTCTGCCGAGGGCTTTCTGCGGCAGTAACGCATCAGCCCGCAGCGTTTCAGTCCTCTGGGGAAGAGGGATTCAAGCAGGGAGACATTAAAATAATACCTATTGTAAAGGAGCATAACAGCGCAGGCTGTTATTTACATTTGAAGTAATAGCTCGGCGCTGCGGCGGCTCACGGCAGCGCGAGAGGTGTCTCAGGGCTGCGCGCGAGCAGTAAAATTGATGGATGCCCGCGCTTCCCTTATGTATAAGGCTCCTGACGGAGGGTGCTCCTGTGATTCCGCCGAGCGCAGCAGGTGCTGCCAGGCTGCTGCTTGCTGGGGCTGGAAACCCGGGGGCAAATGCCCCGGAGCCACCAGCCGAGGTTTCGGCCCCATTCGACCCCGGAGCTGCCCGGTCTGGTGCATCATCTCCCCCTCGAGCCTGGTGCATCCCCTGGAGCCTGGCTGGGCTGCTGTCCCTGCGGTTTTCCCCTCTGGTTCCTCACAGCCGCTCATCATCCCCGCTCATGGCTTGCGTGGGAAGCTGTCCTCTCTGAGCAAACCTGCAGGAGATCCCTCCCTGGACAAACTCTTGTCCATCCAATTTTAAATTATTCTTTTAAAGCCTGCACGATTTTCAGATTTGGTGCCATTAACTTACGGAAASAGTTGCCACAGATGGTTTTGAAATGGCTGGTGGTTCATGCAGATGCTAAAGTCTCCTCTAAAGCTCACAGCCTTGCAAATGGAATAAAAGTGTTTCTTAAAGTATTTGAAATCAGGTTTATTTATGTAATCTGACAAGTTATTATGCACAGTCCTTATCCAACTTCATGATTTATGGGTAAAAGATCCTCAAATCTATATTTAAAATTACTATTAAACAGAAATTTTTGCCTCTTCAGCTGAGATAGAAGCACCATTAACAGTTGTTGCCCTAGAGCTCAAGTACTTCATTAGTTTAGGAAAATTAATTTTTTTCCATTAAATCTTCCTAGGATTCTGATGCTATATTTGCTTGTAAATTTTCAATAATAGTCTTTTGCTAGTTATGATCTTTGGTTACCTCCTCTCTTTGTCTTGGGTGCATGCAAGCCGTGGCCGCATCGTTTGGCTCTGGTTGAGCTCCAGGGACCATCGCTGCCATCGGGGGAGATGTGCGTAGGCAGACTCAGACCTCGTAGTTGAGGGGGGAAAAGTTGCCACCTGATTTAGAGAAGCTCATCTCGTACTGCTTCTTGTTCAGTTTATGGTAATGCTCTTTCAAAGGGAAAAGCTGAAATTCCTGTGACTAGGCTCATAATTCGGTCCAAAAAGCTGGAGCATGCTTCAGCAGCCTCGTTACCCAGCTTTGCTACTAAAAGGTGCTTTGCTGCTCGCCCTGGGAGGCATCRCTGCTTCCATCGCCTCCCCACCCAGCCTGCTCCCCGAGAGCACGGGTGCCTGTTTGAGGGGTCCCTGAGGGTCTGCGCCTCCCCGGGGAGGCAGCAGGCGGGAGCCGGGGTCGGGGTGCAGGCGGGCACCCCTGCCTGCGCTCGGGCACCCAAGCATCCCTGCCTACGCCTCGCCGCTGCGCGGGAGCTGCCGTGCAGCATCACACGAGGCCGGACGCTCTCTGCTGCGTCGGCCCCTTCCCTCTGGGCGATGTGGATTTTTGCCGCTGGGATTCAGCCACAAAGCAGGAGGACCAGAAGCGACAGCAGCCACCCRAGAGCGTGGCCCCAGGGCAGGGGCGTCCTGGCCCCAGCCCAGCTCCCTCTTTTAGGGGCGTGCTGCTGGGTGCCCTAAGCACCCGCGGGCAGGGTGCTGCAGCCGGGCAGGGCACGAGCGGGGGCTGCAGTCACTCCAACGTCGAGCAATGCCAGCGGGGCAGGGGTTGGGGTCAGGCACCGCAGCCCCTTGGGCTGCCCGCAGCCCCTTTCTCCTTCCCAGCCCTCACCGTCAGCAAAACCCCGGATTCGTAAGGGATCGCACATCGCCGTTGCTGTTAACAGGGCTGCTTTGCAGAGATAACGGGTTTTATTTAACACTGAATTGTAAACAAAACCCAAATTTAAGGGGGGATCAGACAAGAGGCCTTAGCCATTTAGGATGAGCTGATTGCCCAAGTGGCCGGTGCTCCCTTTGTGCACAGTAATGCACCATTAGCAAACCATGAGAAACCCAAGGTGTTGGTTGCACCCTTCAACACCTCAAGCAGCAAAAAGGAGGCAGCTTTTAATCTTCTGCTTGAGGTGGGGGAGAGGAGTGGTGGGGAGCAGGGCTGGGGTGCCCTGCCCTGGGGGGGCGGGGGCTGAGGGGCCGCACGTCTGGGGGGTGCCATGTCCCAGCTTTGCGCTGCGGCGAGCAGTGAGAGGTCGTGCAGATGCTCTGCAGAGAGTCAGGAGATCAATTGGGATAACCAAAACTGATTGTCTACCATGAAAGAGGCCGCGCCATGGAATCAGAGCGGTGCGGCGAGGAAGAAACTCCTTCGGTCCGAGCTGGGGAGCTGACCGAGGAGGCGGATGGCATCTCGTCGCCGCGGCCAGACCGTCGCCTGCCGCGGGTCACAGCGTTTGCGTGGCACTGGGATGCCCAGGCAGTAGGAGATGCTCCGGGAGCTCTCYGGAAGTTCACGGTGCTCCTCTTCTCTGTCCATTTGCTGCTCAAATCCTGTGAAGATTGATCGGAATTAATTTGGCTTTCTCTTCCTGAAGCCAGAGGAAATGCCAAAGACTTTTCTCATGTATACAGCTACTTCTGGCAGGTTCCAGGTCTCGTTAGAAGATGCATTACTGTTTTCATGCTACTCCAGCTTTGTTACAAAAGAGCTGATAGCAATTGTGCATACATACATGTGTATTATTCCTAGCCTGGAATATGAATTGATATTGAATTCTATCACATTTTCTTRATCTTTCTAGTTTAACTTTTTTCTTCTCCTACTTGGACATTATTCCTACATTTTGATTCAAAAGTTGATGGAGATGGGGTGCAGGTCTCTTTCAGACGCTTGCATCTCTCCCAAGGGTGCCTCCGGTGTTTTATTTGCAATCGCRTAAGGATTGTGGAGTTGAGGACCTCTGAAACAGAGCTGAACAGGGAGGCAATGGTTGTGTTTCAGAGAGCCAACCTGTGCAGCAGGATTTATGGAGATATTCCATACTTCACGGACAGCAGGGTAAATTTCTCTTTAATAGAACCTTAAATATTCACTCACAATATTTACATAAGCATGTAAATATTGCATAACAGCTGCAAAGGAGTCATTAAGGACTACTTATGGAGATAATCCCAATTTTAAAATTCCTCTAATGTGCATTTCCAGAGAGATTACAGCCACATCTATCTAGTCAATAGAAAGCACATGCTGCTCTGCAGCGTTTGAGGGCAGACCGAGAAGGCAATCGAAAATAACTGGGCAAGACGTATCTGGATTAAGCTGTGTTTGTTTCCGGCTTCCATTGGCTTAGTTTGCAGCCTAACACCATTTCAAAGGAATATTGTGTGTGCTAATTAGCTACTGAGCCTGAGCAGTCAAGTGCACAACTGATAAAATTAAGCAATGCCCCCGATAAAAGGTTTTCCTCATCCAGTTCAGTCCACTGGAGTTACTTGTGCTGGCAAAGAGACGTCGGGTTTCCCACCTTCCTTAAATAACACGGCGAGGCCTTTCCAAGTTGTTACACTTGTACTACRTGAGCCAGGACTGCCGTTGTGGTGAGTTACTGATCGTGAAGGTGTTTCTGGGGCCATTTTGTTATTTATTCGGTTTCCGATTTTATAACCTTCCTCAGCATCTCCTGGCAGGGACGGGTTTTGCCTGCGTCAGACTTCCTATCACAGCACCGAGTTCTGCCGAAGCCCCGTGCTCGGGACCTTTGGCTAGGCTCAGGGGCTGCTATTTCTTCTCTATCTTGTGTATAAAGTTCGATCTCCGTTCAGAGCCTTGCTCGAGTCCCCTGTGCAAGCAGGCATCCTCCATGGCTGCTCCGTGAAGAGCCTGGTTCCCGTCTAAGAGGAKATGGAGGAGACCGAATTGCCAAATGCCTTCTCACGAATGCGGCTATAGCACGGTATTTAACCCAAGTTAAAGGAAATATGAAGATTTGAAGATCCTGACTCCCTCCTCTCTTTCAACATTTCAGTGGGCCGTGTGTGGAAAGACACTGATTTGAGCTGGCAGCAATTCATGTTCACTTTTCAGGACAACAAGGCATCAGGGAATAGGCAGGAGCGGAGCTCGGCTGGAGTAGCTGAGAGGCGGGGGGAGGGATGCGCGGGGAGCTGCTCACAATGGGTCCAAATGAGAAGAGGAGAAATCAGGCTGCTGGTCTCTACCTAACAGCGCTCCTGGGCTCAGAAATGCTTTTGCAGAGGTTTTCGTGAGGCGTTGCTTTTCCTTTTCCTGGTGTGGCAGCAGAGCTGCAGKGAAGGGCAGGAGCAGGAGATGAGGAGGGGCAGGAGTCGGAGGCAGACGTCGGCGAGGGCAGCGTTTCCTCCGCGGCCTCTTCGCTGTGCAGGTGGCCGAGCAAAGCGGAGAGCATGGGMTGCTTGCAGACCCCACGTGCAGTCTGCTGGTCGAGCTGGCAGCAGCAGCACGGACCTTTTTTCCCTTCCCTTAAGCTTACAAAATAGGAGAATTTCACTTGGAATCATGAAGAGATAATAAATATGGATCATATTGCTTTACAAGTTTCCTGCACAGAACAGCACTTCAAATTAAGCACTCTAAAGCGCCGCTGAATGTAGTGGGAGAACAATTCTGGGTTGAACAGAATGCACAATCACCTTTCCTTTTCTTTCTGTCCTTTCCTTCCTTCCCCAGTCCCACTGAAGCCTGGACCCCTTCCCTATTCCTGCTGAGCGGGGAGCCGCTGGCTCGGGGGGCTTGCAGTGGCGATCCCAAYTTCTCTAATTCCTTGACTCTCTGAGCGTGAGACTCTGGAATCTCATGATTCGACAGATGAGCTTGGATTGCCGTAGGCTTTCCCSGTTGCCAGCCCACGGTCCCTTGAGTGAGCGATGGCTTGCCACGGAAGGTGGCGATGCACCAGCACCCGCAGCACCARCGCGGTGCCCGTCAATTATTCATAGGTCGCAGCAAAGCCCGGCTTTGCCTTTCCATCGAAACCCTCATCCTGCAGGACTTGTACTTCTCCTGGTTATAAATATTTGATTGTGGCTGGGATCTCGGTACGCTACGAGCTGCGGGGGCAGGGTTGGGAGTCACCCCTGTTCCCATGCGATGCTCCCCGCGGGGCTGGGTTGAGGCAGTCAGGGCCAGAGCTCGGCCTGAAGTGATTACCTGGAATTTTACACAGCAGCTTAGACCCAAATCTGCCCRGTGAGAGTGATTTCAACAACCCTGCCCTGCCTCCAAATCCGCAGAAGTTTACAGAAATAAACCTGTTCAGCGCTGGAGCTGATTTGAAATGGCTTCACTGAACAGCCCTGCTTCAGGGAGCCAGCAGTGTTTTGTTTGAAACCTCTCCAGTCCGATGAACTTCTCCTGCCTCCCAGGCTGGGGTCGGGGCCTGGCAAGCTGCCCTGCAGCAAGGGACTCGCTTTGGAASGAGCCCAGATCCAGAAAAAATATCTGGTTTCCTACCCAGACAAGCCTTGCTTGCTTTCTGCTTCAGTCTGTGCCCCAGCAAGCTCCGGTCCCAGCCGGCGATGCCCCGGCACGGCTCGTCTGCAGCTCTTCGGCCTCCGGAGCAAAGCTTTTGTCTGGGAGGTCGCTCCCGTGAGCTGGTCCTGGTGAGGGGGGCAGAAACCAGCCCCGAGTCCCTCCGGGCAGCGCCGTGGGGATGCTGTGCGGGGCTGCAGATGCTGGGGGGAGGATGCTGCGCAGGGGGGCAGACCCGCAGGCGGACATCGGGATTCGGCTCCGTTCACGGAGTCCAGGAGCAGTTCGGTTGTCGTATCCTCTCCGCTGCTCCAGAGGCTTGCCGCAGGCAGAGGTGAGGGCTGCGGAGCATCCGGCAGCTCTTCCCCCAGCCCGCTGCTGGGACTTGCTGGTTTTCAAGAGCCCGGCTTTCAAGCCCCTGGGTCTGCTTCCCACCAAGCCTAATCTTCATCCCTGGTGTAAGCAAACAGCACTCCACAGAACCCGTGGTTTTCCTGGGCTGTCAAACATTGTTTTGCCTGTACTCCTAGAGGAGAGGAATGAAAAATTTCAAAGTAAACACTTGGGAATAGGTGTAGGGGAGAGGAACCAGGACCCTCAGGATATTCTCCCTCTCTGCCAAGACTATACACGCTCCTTTTAATTTCAAGAGGTATTTATAGCTCCTTCCTTCCTTTCCAATTATCACCGTGAGAAGGTGGTGGAAAGGCAGAGGAAAGCAGGAGGGAACCAGCTCTGAAGTCCATGGATGGGAGCTGCCTGGTGTTTCCTCCCTGCCTCACCCGCTGCGGTCCTGCTGGGAAATGTCCGAGGCTGGACCCTGTGCCGCAGACCTGCCGGGGCCGGGAAGGCATCTCGGGAAGGGCCCGAGAGGGGCCGGCTCAGGTGCTGCCTTCTCCCCTTGCGAGCGAGAGGGAGCCTGGGGAAGGCGGAAAAGCAAAAGCCAGAAAACAAGCTGCAATTTCAACTTGTAATTTTATTTGGTATGTAATAGCGGAAGCCATAATTGTATTTGTGGAGCTGAAAAGTGAAAGGAGATAAATGGTTTAATTTGAATCAATATTAATTTTATGCAATTTAACTTTTTATCACAGTAAATACAATTATCGTACCTGGGATCCATCAAGAAAGAAAAAAAGGCCTTTTAGCTCAGAAACCAGGCAGGGTGTTTGGGGGCTGAGAGAATTGGTTATTACTTCGATTTTGATCAGCTGCACGTTTCTGTGTTAAAGGAGCCGGTCCCCGCGGGAGCAGGCAGCAGCTCCGCCGGGCCGGGCAGTACCGCTGCGGAAAGCAAGGCTCGGCAAAGCACCTGAGCGTGTGCTTCGCTGCCTCCTTTTCCCTGGCAGTTCAGGCCACCATAGTAAGGGAAATGACTGAAAATAAGGAATTGGGCCTCCAGTTGATAATAAAAGGCTGTTTAATTATGGCATCCCGTACCTGTGCTCGGTTTCAGAGCTGCATTCAAAGCTGAGCTGCGTTCTCGTTGCGTGGTGGGAGAGGTGCGGGGCGGGATTCGGCTCGCCCCTCTCCTGCGGTCTGTCGGAGCAGAGGTGGGGAGCTCGTTACTGCGCGGGGTYCGGGGCGCGCGACCCACCGGGTCGGACCCGGCACCGTCGCTCTGAGCCAGCGTTGGCTGCCGGTGCGAGCGGGCAGGGCTGCGGGCAGGAGATGTCAAATGCGTTTCTGGTTACACCCAAATGCACGACGTTTGTGAATCACGTAACTGGAACCGAACAAAATGCGGTGGCTCYGCTGCGAGCCTTCATGTCTTGCGATCACCTTTTAAAAATATCAAAAGGCTGCTTCTGACAAAAATGATCTTTTCCTTACAAGTCAAAGCTACRTGCTGCCTTTTTTCTGAGTTTAAAGACAGGAGAAGGTCACCAGAACTGGCCCACGCTTGGCTCCAGCAATGCTCCCACATAGAGCCAGTGCTGTGCTGGTCCCAGCATGGCTCCTCCGATGGGACGGGGGGCCGGGCAAGGCGTGCTTGGCGGCATCCTTGGGGACCAGCCATCTCGGCGTGGGAGCCCTGTTTGTGGGCACCCTCCCGCTCCTCCCTGCATCTGGCCTGGGGAAACTTGGCTTTACAAACCCAGAGTGTCAGCTGCGAGGCAAAGTGTCAGCRTCCTTAAAAACCATCGGTGCAAACCGTTCTAAAGTGGAGCCCTCGCAGGCGCCTGTTTTATCTCTTTCTAAAGTGTCTCTCCTCAAACCGTGCACCAGTCAAGGGGCTGCGTTACTAATGCGTAGGCATTAATTGGGAAATGCTGGTACCGTCTCATATACACCAAGGACAGCTTCTTGAACAATCATCACTGTAAAGTATTAAACACAGCATTTATCTTTCTGAAAATTGGTACAGGCTTTGAACATTGATTTTTACCTTAGGGCTAACGTGTTACTTTGGGGAAATGGCTGTAGAATAAAGGATGTTTTGATCTGTTTTGCTTTAACCTTTTTAAATACATCTCAAGCGCAAACACTGACTGCTCATTCATTACCCGTTTTTGATCGCCGGCAACGTTCGGAGGAGGAGGGGAGGGGGGATCAGAAAGACCGAGCGGTTCTTGCTGCCGACAGCAGCTCGTGTCCGCGGGCTGCGGCACGGCGTGCCCCCCGCTCGCTTCGGGCCGCCGCCGCGGGGACAGGCGCTGGGCAGATGGGCCGGAGGCCGGCGGGACCAGCTGCGGCACAGCGTGGCGCGTTGTCCGCGTACGGCTCTTTGTGCTGCCTCGGGGTTCATCCCCTCTAACTACAGGTAGCCAGAAGCTGGGCGCATCGCTCGGGCTCGGCTCCCTCAACATCCCCTGCAAAACCAGAAGCGCCTGCGGGGACCCAGGGATGCTCGCCGTGGGTTTCGGGTGAGCCGGGTGCGAGCACAGGCACGTCCTCCAGCSTGCAGAGCGAGCGAGACGTCGCTGCACCTCCTGCCTGGTGCCGTGACCGCATCCCAAAGCCTCGTGCAGCACAAAGCCCAGGGATGGGGGAAGCCCCGAGTACACAAAGTTGGGAGGAAAATCTCCCTTTGGGCTTTGCGGAGCTCTTGGACAGGCCCTCGCGGGCGCTGCGGAGCCGCAAAGGGCACTTCTTGACGTGCTGACACAGAGATGCTCGGGCACTGACGTAGCCAAAGATTTTTGGCAGTAAAAGCCGGACAGACAGAATAACTCATTCTTTTTGCACAGGCCTGGGGGAGGTCTGTCTCTGTTACTTCTTTCTGAGAACCAAAGAAAAACCCACTAGAGACAGATGTCCGAATTTTAAGGTCATTTTTTTCCCTTTTGTATGGTAATGTATTAGCTGAGCAGAAGCAATCCTCAGTAAGTGCCTTAGGACAGAAGAGCTGTTTTAGGGAATTGGCTGTGAGATACTATCTTTCACTTAAAGTGCAATAAATAAATATACTTTCCTCTTCAAAAAACATGGGGAAGCTATGCCATGAATCTTCCAGAAAGTTAGAAGACCTTTGAAGCACTCGGTCTTAGACATAATCAGTCATGTTATGCATTTAAAAAGCAAGCAAACTGGGAGACCAAACTGCAAACCTCTCTTTAACGTGCAAAAGTTTTGGAGAGTTTCATTTTTCATGGTGACTGATGGTTGAGCGGGCCCCAGCCTCTTGCTGAGATCTGCATAAAGATCGCATTATGGTAAAATTTATGATTTCAAAACATGTCTTTCGCATGCTCTACTAAATTCCTCATGTTTTACGCCACCTTCTTATCAGCGCCAGGCAGGTATTGTATAACACCGAGGCTCCGCAATGTTAACAGACGACTGGACGAGCTCCCGTGCACTCGACTGCYGTGCGCTGCGAGGGTTCGGTGCCGCGAGGAGGACGTATGGCTGCATATGGCACAGTCCTCCGTCCCTAACCCCACGGCGAGGGGGCTTCGGCTGCTGCCGCCGGCGCGGGAGTCCCCACCGAGGCACGGTACCCTCGCGGAGCCGGGGCTGCAACGACATCTTGCAATGCAAGTTAACTCCTCGTTGGAAGTGGAATGGTTACTCAATTTAAACGACACATCTTTGCATTGCAATGCTTTTCTTTCCTGTGAAGAGTCRGGTGTAGGAACCATTAAGGGTTTAAATTGCAGTCTCAAGAGCGGGGCCGGCTGCTGAGCAGCCTTTTGAACAGCAGCACGGTTAGGGTGTCGTCACCCCGTGCGCCGGCCCGAAACCAGGCAGGAGCCGGGAGCAGGCACGGAGCCGAGACCCCAACCACCGACACGGAGCCGGTGCCACGGTGAGACAGCGTTAGTCGCTCTGAATTCTACAGGCTCCAGCCGGAGCCGATTTTCAYGGGTGCCATTTCGTAGCAGGAGGTCACAACATTTTTACTGAAATGAGGCAGCTCAGTGTCCAGCGACCCGGCGAGCTCTCCATCCCTGCGTGCCAGGGCCGGGACCCGGGAGGAGCCTTGCGAAGGGCTCACCCTCTGGAGCAGCAACCGCTAAATGACCGTATTCATCAGCAAACACAAAACAAGGGAGCGGAACCAACCAGGATTTTTTTCAGGACAAAGCAAGAGGGTATAAAAGACCGTTTGGAAATAAAACTTATTTGGGGTTTATTGTTCCCTTGGAGCAAATCTCACTTTCAAGGTAGAAAAGCCTTAAGTGCAAAAGCACGTACTAYGTTCTCCTGGAAAGGAAAATGTGTGATTCGCATCGCTTTTAGTGCAAAAACCTCCCCAACCTATAGAGCAAGGCTGCGGCAGTTATTCTGCTTGCAGAGGTGCCTCGGACAGCTGTGCCCCTCCTCTCGCCCAGGGACGCAGCGCGGGGCGGCGGGTGCAGCATCTGCCCAAAGATTCCCGATTCAGCGGGCTTCCTGAGACTGGGGATCAAATAAAGCACTTCCCTTCATCTCCCGTGTTTCTCCTCAGTCTGATCATTAATTAGAGCGTGCGCCTGCATTCCTGCCACAGTGTTTTCACTTCAAATGCGGCAGAGGTCACGCATTCCAGAAGCAAACAGCCTGGCATCTGTTTCCCATGAAATGTCACTAAATTGAGGCCAAGCAGCAAAGCATTTCAAATATCTCCGTGAGCTTCCCACGACGCGTGTGGTCCATCCTCGGGCACTGGTGTGCCTTTGTCCGAGCGCTCCCATTCCTGGTGTTTAGGAAGGAAGAGGGGGAAAAAAAAAGAAAAGGTGATTTAAGGATTTAAGCAGAGGTCTCTTGGTGATGGAGGGAGCTGCCTGGGGTGGTGGATCTGGGTGCCCAGCGCTGCCCTTCTCTGCTCACCCATCCTCAGTGAGAGCGGAGGGAAACCCGCCGAGGATGTGGACGGGGAAGGTGGGTTTGACGATCTCTGCGCCGGCTGCTGCCTCCCCTGGCAGCATCCACACCCCCGGCGATGCACTTCAGCGCGTCTTCAGCTGCTGCCCTTGAAAAAACTGCAGTTAAAGCAAAGGGAAAAGGTACAATAAACTCGATACAGAATAAACACAATCCCGCATCGGCTCAAGCTGTTAACCAGCGCTTTTCCAGCAGCGTTCCCCAGGCTTCAATCCACTGCCCGGGCTGCAAAAGCACGAGCGCGGCTGCAGGTTGCTCCTCGCCGGCACCGCAGCCGTCTGCTCCACGGGCAGCCCCTACAGCAAACGCCCGGGGAATTCGATTCAAAGCTCATCGACGCTCGGTGATGGGTTATAACAAWGTTTGTAGTCTGAAATAGTGATGAAATACAACACGTTGTGTCAACAGCTATTGCTTTCTATGGCATTTCCCATACTAAGGCGGCAGAGTGCACAAAAACTCYGAAAGTTAAGTGGAATAAGGTGAAACGGCCCGTTTCCCGGTGCTGGTATTTCCCAGCAAGTTTCCCTGATTTCAATAATGTAAAAACACTTCAGTATATTTCTGACATTTTCACATCAAAACATAATTATGTTTCACTATTCAAATATTTAGAAGAAATTTCAATCCTTGCTACATTAATTATTCCTATTAATTATGTATACATTTATAAATAGCAATATATTTAATATTTAACAGTATTTTTATTAGAGAATTTCAGAAGTGTGTTAAAAATCTGCATATCTGAAACACTACCTTTTAAGTCGAAGGACTGTTTTCTTTTTCATCTTCTTCCTCACTCTCTGTCTTATCAGCTTAAACACTGTCCACGCTTGTCCCCAGGGAAGATATTTTTAGTTTGGGGGSTTTGTTTTTTAATCATCATTTGTAGTAGGATGTGTAAATTGGGTGCTGCTAATTGGAGCTGATCGCACGCACGAGCTATTCCCGGCTGGGAAGGCGGGAGAGGGCTGTGCCTCTGCCCCATCCCGTCCCTGGGGAGCGCCGCACCTGCAGCTATTGCAGGGTAATTAATCATCGTGAAGCTGATTGATTTCCTCCCAGGAGGGCTGGGAGCAGCTCGGCCATGCCCTGTGGACCGGCCGGAGGCGGTGGGCTTGCGGGGGAGCAGCAGCTTCCCCAGCTGCAGCCAGGGTGGGGTGGCCGCAAGGCTGAGATGCGCCTTCGGTCCCCGCCGGCACGGGGGGCTGCCGGCGGGTCCTGCCCGCCCCGCTCCTCTCTAAGGTGCCAGGCGGACCCTTCGCACCGTAACTGGTGCCTACCGAGGCTGARCCGCCGGGAAACCCCAGCAGCTCCTCTGTGGGCTGTGCAGTCCCAAGCCCAGCATGGAAAACAGGGGTGATGTCAGGAAGAGRGGTCTCGGTCCTACCAAAACCAGCGAGCAAATGCAGGCTGCTGGTGTTTGCTGAGACTTTGAACGGGCTGTTGATTTGCTGCAAGGGAAACAAAGATGACTCAGGATAGGGACAGAAAACCCCAAAGGTTCCCTTTGTGACCCAAATAACGAGACTGACGCTGTGCTCCCTGTCCCAGGTGGAGGGGACCCTGCCGCCTCCGGGCAGGCGTTCCGCAGCTGGCTTTGTGCTCGGAGAAAGCAGAGCAAAGGCTTCTCTCCCGGCGGAGGGGATGGGGCAGGGYGGTGACGCCTTCCCCAGGGAGGCAGCGTGCTCCCGGCCACCCCGTCCCCGGGGCTCTGCTCTCAGCCCTGCACCGGCTGCGTTGCCGACGCAGCCTGAGACGGGAGYGCGGTTCCTTCTCCCTGTTTCCTCCGTGGCCTGATGCAGGAGCGGGTGCCCGGTGCCCGGCGGTGCCGCCCGGCGGAGCCCTGCCAGGCAGGTGCCCGCTGCCAGCGACGCAGGGCTGCGGTGAAGCTGCTTACGCAAATCGCTCGGCTCCCGGGACGCAGAAAACGTGAATCAGCACAAATCCTCCCCGCTGCATCAGGTACGTGTGTTTTCTCTATKAACATAACGCGATCCACATACCTGCAGTGCACACATTTTATTTTTATTTGCGATGCCTTTTACTTTCCCCATGGTATCCCCCGTCACCCGAGTGCAGTATTTCTTGCCTCTGAACGGTGGCAGGAACGTTTCTCAGCAAGTGCCTTTGCTCCGGCTCGGAGATGGGCCCGGTCTTGCTTGACTCATCACTTTCTCACTGATTTCTGAAAAGAAATTTGAGGGTTTGTTGCTGATTTTATGCAGAGTGTAACATCCCAGGAGTAGCTGGCATACTCACATGGGGCATAGCATCTACCTGGATCTCTAAATTACGGTGTTTAAGTCCCTGCGATGGCCAGTCCCGTCTGCACGCTGCAGCTGCGCTCACCGCAGCAAGGGGGTCCCCAGGCAGGTAGCCTGGCAGGGTTAGCACCCCAAAGCRTGGTTTTGGGAAAACTGATGAAACTGTTTTCTTAAGAGAATGCACCTCTGTCAAAAGAGAAAATAATAATCATCTTTTCTCCTGGTCTGTTCTGTGGACTAGAAAAAAAGAAGAAAAAAAAAGAGAATAAACTAATGGAAAATTTCAGTACAATTTTAAATTGAGGAGAAGGAAATAGAGCCTATCTGTCGGCGTCCCTACCTGCTGTAGAGCCTGCGTTATCCCAGCGGCGGGCCCCAGGCCCCGGGAACGATCCTTAGCGAGCGGGTTGCTGCGCTCCTGCCTTGCATCTCGAACTGTTCCCAGTCTTCCATCACCTTGAAAAAATCTGCATATGGTGATGACACTTGGGTCATCAAGATTAATAATGATAGACTTCTGCTGGTGTTTAGTTAGGGAAAAACACCTGGAGCTGCTCTTTTATGACTGATTAATTAGGGGGAAAAAAACACTGTGGCTCTAATTGGCATTTGAGTTCTTTCTGAGTTTTAACATTCATGCTATGCAAATATATCAATTCCTAACAATGTCTAACAAGATCATTTGAAAATGAGTCTCCCTGGGGGATTGCAATCACGGCTTTGGGAAAGGCCTAAGCCTGTTTGCCTTCCGTGTACTTACAGAAACCAGCAGAGAAGTTGGTCTCTCCCGTTCGGCGGCCGACACGCGTCCATCGGGCGCTGCCGCGGGGCGGGGGGCAGCCCCCGCCTCTGCTGTCACCCGCTCCTCAGCGTTGGGAGAAGACGCTGTTCAYCTAACGCTTGCTTAAACGCCTAACTGCAAGAGTAAAGATGGGCTCCCGGTCTTTTTTTCCTTTGCCTGCACGCCGCCCCTTTGCTTCGTCCCCGCTTGCTTCCCCGCAGCCGGCGATGCTGCTCTTGCAGCCGGGGAAGAGGAGGCTGGGCTGCGCCGCCGGCCCCTCTCCTCCCTGCCTGGCACCAGATGTTTTGGCAGAGGGAACAGAATTGCCCATGATTAATTCATCCTCATGAAAAAACCATGTCTGACTCCGACTAATAGCTGGTTTTAAGGGTGTTGCGTAACTTGGCTCTGGAAGGGAGACCGCCGGTGCTGTCTCGGCAATACAAGGTGTTCCTGGAGGTCTTGTTTACACCGGAGTGATAAAGCCAGTCCTCGATGTATTTTAATGTGCTAATTGGGGGTTATTACGGCCCTTTTTATTTATGATTATATTACAAATGTAATACTCCGTCTCATTTTACTCTGCACTAAGAGCTTTGAAAGGATGATAATTACCTCTCATGTAAACCTATACTTATACAGAAAAAATGACATGTGAAATGAAAGGCCTGAAGAAACGGCATAATCTGTGTTTGCTTTGCGTAGACATGCAGGATACGCACCCGCTCCGCTCCTGGATGTATGCAATATTTACACTGGAGCAGCTCGTTAGCGCCGCAGACGCGCTGCCACGTTCGGGCACCGAAGGCAGCGCGAGGGGACCCGCGTCCCTGCCACCTCCCTGCTGTTTGGTTAATATTAAGGCAGCCCTCTGCATGTAAATGCTGGCTGGGAGGGGATGAATAATTCATCGCCTGCACGTGGAGTGGATGGGTTTTGCCTCGTTTTCCCGCCCGGTTGAAATCCCGTGTGCAAAGGGCATCACCACCCTCCCCAGAGTCTGTTGCAGCCTCCGGAGGAGAGCTGAGATGTCTGGAGAGTGTTGCCTCCCTCTCTTATTCCCCATGGGATTAGGGCTCCGAAGCTGTTGGGTTTGGAGGGTTTGCTGGCGATGGCTTGCGCTGCTCCACGCTCAAGATATTGCCTTTGCATCTGTTCACCTCATTACACGGAGCGCATCGTGCCGCAGCGTGAAAGATTAGCCACAGATTTTAAAAAAAAACGAAAAAAAGTACAAGTGCAAGGCTATAAAAGCACCAAGTTGGCGAGGAGCGAAGGAGGGTACCGACGCACCCGGGTACGTTGCGACTCCCTCCCTGGGTAGCGCATCGTTTCCCTGTGCCTGCAGGAAAACTGCTTCAGCTCCCAGAGATGGCGAGGGAACTCGCTGCTGCAGCTCTTCCCTCTCKCTGCCTTTTCTGTTCCTTTTCCCCTTTTTTTATCTCCAAGGCCTCAGGGCKGTAATTATTTTTTGACTGGAACAATAAGCCAAAGCTCTGTGACTGGCAGGGATAAGTTTGGGTTGTTATTTATTTTAAAAGGCTAAGCTGATTTGCTTAATGCTCCTCTCTCAGCTGGGGATGCGGAGGGGGCGGCTCAGCTCGACCTCTCACTTCACTGCCACGGAGGAAAGGTAAATATTTCCTTGGGCAGAAAGTTTCTCCAAGCCTTGTGAGACGTGGCAGCTGCTGCCTTCCAGCCCAGAGTGAACCTGCTCGGATGCATAAAGTAAATTTAATAGGGACTCTGGCCCCACCGCTGTCACCGCTACTCCGGGGGTCCTTGCGAGAGTCCAGCACGGCGTGAAAGCCTCAAGGGACAGGGGTGATCCCGGGGAGAGCGAGCTGTGAGCTCGGGGCTCCCAATGGCACCTTCGTCTTCCCCTGGGAATGATGACAGAGAAGCAGAAGGACGAGATGGGCTGTGCTGGGTCCTCTCCATCCCCAGTGCCAGGGTGCGAGCATCCCGCGGGGGAGTGAGGTTGGACCCCCAGCACCCAAAGCCTGTCTCTGTTCAGCAATGCTGCCAGCAAGGGCACGTCTCAGTCGTGTCAAGAATGAAATTCTAGCTAAACTTGGATATTTTTTTTCCTTCTGTTTTTGAAGTTTGCCAGGAAACTTGCTAAGGAGGCTAATGTGGAGGTTTAAGCCTTTCAGAGCAAAGCCAGCTGACCCAGTTAAGTCACCTGTCCCCCGGCGTAACGGGATATCTGCTAAAGCCTTCGGCGCTGCCGAGGGACCGCTGCAAATCCTCCCCGACAGCGCGCTGTGTTACGCCGGGAGGGGAGGACGGGGTAACGGGCAAAGCATCCCTCAGGTTCCGTGCGTGGCCGCATCCCTCCCTGCAAGGTTTATTTCGGTCCTGGGAAGGATTGAGACCGTCCCTTTATCCTCAGGCTCGCCCGGAGCGCTGGAAAGGACTTGCCTGATGGTGGATGCAGCTCTGCTGTCGCTCCGCTGCACGCTTGCCTCTTTTGTTTTTACTTTATTTTCCCAAAGCGTTCACAAATAAGCCGGTCTGTGCTTTACAACCCTGGCAGGCAACAGCTTTGCCGCACGGCTGGCTGCTGCGGCTCTGTGAGGCCTCCCGCGCTGGCACCCGGGTCCAGCGGACGCTTCAAGGGCGCTTAATAAAACCCAGCCAAACTACTTCCAGCATTCGAGCGCGTCGCTGGGCTGCTCTTGGGGTGCTGCAGCGGAGCGGCCTCGCGCAGAAAGGGCTGGGCTCGCTGAGCATCCCCTCGGCGYACACGCTGCCGGTGCTCTGCACCCCGCCGGCAGCCCGGGGAAGATGCTGACAAACCACGAGTGGATGGTTTTACACCTACGACGGGCCAGGAGGTGTCTCTGGTACGAGCTGCCACAATCCTCCCAAATATTTGCCTTGCAACAGATGTTACTTTATACATTTTCTTTCCCGTAAGTCTGTGGTTATTACTGAGAGGCAGAGACGCCAGGTGGGACTCTAACTACCAAAATCAGGACTTGTTCAGTGCTTTGATGACATCAATTAGCTTCAGGGTACAAGTGCCAAGATTTCTGCAATTATGGCAGGTAAATCTCAGTCTATAATAATCTCATTTGAAGTGGTTCAAATTAGTTCAACTTCTGTTACACGGAGGCATACATCCTTATGCACTTATATGTGTGTCGTAGAAAACTACTTGCTATGCTGTGACTTTTGCCTATAAAGTCTGTGTTTACAGATGCACTCATTTTTCTGAAAAAAATTTATTTTCTGCTGCCGTCAGTGTGATGATCAAGGTCCCAGCGAGTCGCCAGCCCGGGGAGCTTTCTGCAAGAAGAGGAACRCCTTCCCGGAGTGAGCTGAGACCTTCCAGGTGGCCACCGAGAACTTGTTTCCGCATCAATGGGGGAACAAACCTACGGAATTATAAGTGGGGAAAAAAAAAAAAGCACCAAACCAGTCAATTTCCAAGACATGGAAGATGAATTTCGGCCTGTCTGGGGAGTCTGTTCCTTCAAGGACTCTGTAGCTAGGTGAATAGCAACAGGGTTTTCAAGTACTTTTGCRAGGAGGGAGGTGCTCGGTGCTGTTCGCCGCGGTCCGTGGTGGCTGAAGGGCACGGGGGTGATGGGGGGGCATCCAAGGCGATGCCTCTGCGCTGGGCAAATTCCCCTTGAGCAGTTCGGCCCAAGCAGGAGAAGAAGGGAACTTCAGAGATCAGCTATACAGAGGGAAAAATTCACGGGCGTTCTTGATCTGGAAAGTGCTTCATTTAAATCTAATCGAGAACTGGGACCGTGGTCCTGCATCGCGGCCAGCGTTGGGCGCAGACCGAGCAGGAGCGGCTCTCCAGGCGGGGAGAAGCCTGGTTGTCCTTGCCGTAACTGTTCAGTGGATAAACAGACACGTTTAATCTTCAGGGCTTTCGCTCAGACACCTTTCATCAGAACTGTATTAACTTCTTGTCTTTTTTTAATGAGAGAGTATTAAATCCGAGAGGATTTGCAGCAGAAGTGAGTTTCATATCCCAATTTCCGCACCCAGGAAATCAAATACTGAGTCCAATCGTTGTCAGAAACAGCTACCAAAAAAAAAAAAAGAAGAAGAAACTCAAAATCTGCACAGAAGAAGAAACACAAAGTCTTTGGTGCGAAGGGAAGAGGCGTATCTCCCTGGAGAATATGATAATTTATAATGAAACATTATCTACAGACCCATATGTTACACTTTCTATTTACGGCTAATTTGCTTAAGCATTTATAATGTGCACCCCAAGGGAGGACAATTTGTCTTTGGGCAGCTGGCTAGCCAGGGAGGGAAGAAACAACGCGCTTTTTCATCAGAGCACGCCAGCAGCCAGGAAGCAAACGGCACCCGCTGGAAAAGGTGTTCGGAGCTACCTTTGGGGAGGCGGCTCCGGCACGCGGCCCGGCGGCTCTCGCCGCGCTAGCTGCGGCGCAGGCAGGGTGCTCGCCATGGCGGAGGGACCCCGGGGCACGAGCTGGGGGCAGCCGGCCGCCCTGACGGTCCCCAGGTCGCTGCCACAGCCCCCGGGCTCGGGGGTGCCCCCAGCACAGCCACGGCCTCAAGAAGTTAACCTCCCGTGCTTACAATTTCTGGTGGAAAAAATTAGGGGCCAGCTTCTCCCGAGGCGTGGGGTATCCCTGGCACTTCCCACGAGCATCTCGTCCCTCCTGGCCGGACCTGCTGCGGGTGAGGCAGGGGAAGGGGCTCTGTCCCTCTGGTGCAATCAGGTTAAAGCCGGGAGCGGTGCTGAATGARAAAGCCCCGCAGCAACCCAAAGAGCGTGTATGAAAATGATGAATGCTCCCCTCAGCCTTGCTACGAGGCTGAGGAGATCCTGGGATATAAACATGACAGTTTATACGCCGGCTATGACTGCTCTGCTCTTCCCGGATGATATTCAGCCACAAACATTTCAATCACATCCTCAGCGAGGGGTGGATAACCCAGATGACTCTCTGAATCACTCTCTGCATCACTAAAATATTTTCAGATCTGATCTTAGACGTCTCAACAAGATGTTCACAAATCAGCCCAGGAACACGTCTCCCTGCCTCTGATGTTCAAATTTTGCCCTTGAGCTCTCGGAGCAAAAAAAAAAGAAGATTTCGAGATTTCCTCCTGCTATTTGACCCAGATGGCTCCTCGCAAGCGCACGGAGCTCGTCAGGGCACACGGGCCCATCCGCAGCCCGGGGTGTGCTGGCCCCCGCGCTCCCGGCAGCAATGGCCCCMCTGCAGAAGATATAACTTCATTTTGCCCAAGCAAGGCTTGGCTGCACAGCCGCCTTGGGAGCTGCTTGTGGGAGTGATGTGATTTTGCTTCAGGGTGAGGTGATGGCTGTTCTGCCGAAGTCAGTGTTACAGGTGCTTGTCGTGATGTCATCTATGAGGTATGCCTTAAACAAACTGTTTTTTGCAAGACCACAAAGCTGGGAAGCGATAAGAGGCGGCAAGCCTTGCGGAGGCAGGACGGTGTCGTTCCCTGCTCTGCTTCCCCGGTCTAACGAGAGATGMAGGGCGCCTGCGCACAGAAAGGTCGTACCACGGCAATAAGGGGGGCGAGTTGACCACCAGGCCCCCCTGCATCCCCCAGACTCATTTCGAGAACTTTCTCATCCCCTAGACCCATTTTAAGAACTTTCTAGACAGAACAGTACGCAAGCGCAACAAAACTCYGCCCGGTGGGAAGACCCCACAAAACCAGAGGCAATAAAAGGCGCAAAATTAGCCCGGCCAGCTGCCGGCCCATCGTCCAGGAACCACGCACTAGAGACTACAAGAGATCGCTGGAACCTAGGGTGGTGATATCTTCTCTTTTTATTACCTTTATCTCCTTTCCTTCTCTTCTTTTCTCTCTCCTTTTCTAATTTTCTAGTAGTGTAGAAGATAAGATAGTTGGACATTCATCTGTAACCAATAAAGAGTTCAGCTGGAGTTATCAGTCGCCTGGGGTTGACTCCGCCTTTATTTGTCCGCGGGGCATCGCGAAACCTGGTTGTGACCCGTCTCCTGACCGGGGGTTTGAGACTCGGGCTGCGGCAGCACTCTGCACCCGCAGGGCTGCAGAGGCTTTTCGTTCCWAATCCCGAAATTCCTCTGTGCGCGTGGCTGATCACACGAGGAGGGAGTAAGATCGTTAACTTATCGGCTATCAGTGAGAGCAGTAGTAAGTTCAATCATGCTTTTCTTTCAGGGAACAGAAGATTACAAATCTGGATTTCTGCTTTGACGATCACGTGTGTACATGCACCGTTAGCTGCAATGTAGACCCTTGGTGAAAGGCGCAGGTGTAGCGCTGGAGCCGGACGTAAGTGTGTGTGTCTGGCGGTAACACGTGYACCTCAGAAATGAAATAGGATGTCAGTCAGCTCCTGCTTTTCTCTGGCCAATTACATGCCCATCCAGCTAATCAGCAGCGGAGGAGAAGCTCACCCCCTCTGAATACTCAGATGACAATTTTATGGATACTTCACACCGCTGCAGCATCAATCCAGCTCTCAGCTTTGCCCAGGTTATTGATTAAAAGCATATTAACGATCGATAGCTGGTCTAATTGCAGGGCTGCTGTAATGGCCGCCTCTCGCGGCTCTCCGCGCTCACCACGGCCGCGATGCGTTGGAGCAGGGTGGCAGCGGCAGTGGTGGCGGCAGCAGCAGCACCATGCCGTTCCCTCTCCCTCGCTCCCTGGAAGCTGTACAGCTGCCTGATGTGTGACCAGGGATCTAACATCTCGATTTCAATAGMGGAAATCAAAGTGAACTATCAAAACTCATTACCATTTTTATCTCCAATGCTGCAGATTCTATTTGCTATAATTTTATTTGAATCTGAATGCACGTTGGATTTGCATAGGCAAGACTACCCTCTCTTTCTCCCCCTCGTTTTTGTTCTAAGCAATACTCAGTCGTAACYGTAAGAGGAAAAACAGCAGCCACAYGCACCCCTGTCACAGCCAGACTCTGGAGAGAAAAGCAGGTTTGAAGTGCTGAAGCTCAGGGGCTGCAGAGTTGCTGGGAAGCCTGGATTGATGAGAACGAAGTTCAATACTACAGGCAAACGTTTTAGCATGTTTAAGTATTCTAAACCAGTCAGCGGGTGTACTCGTTGGTGCTTTTCTTCATCTTAGTGCCTGTTGCCTCTGAGCTGTGTAAGGACAAATGGGAAAGATGGGCTCCGTTAGGCTGCTGCGGGGCTCTGGGAGCCCCCACGCTCCCCACCCCTCCCACCGCCAGCCCGGGCATCTTCTCAAGTGGATACTCTTCCTTTTACCAAATGCGAAGTTTAGTGTCTGTTTTTACAGTAAACCCTGACGCTGTTTCTCCAGTCCCCTTCCAGCRCTTTCGCTTGGGTGTCCTCCTGTGCTCCCTCGGGCTTCGTGGTTGCCTTGTGCGACGCACGCAGCGCCAGCCGCCAACGGGGAGCCGGAGCCGGGTGCCGAGAAGCAGCCTCTTTCCCTCTGTGCCCCTCGAAAAGGATGGGCTGGATCCCCCGCGGCACTCGGGCTGCTTCCTCAGCCTTCGGCCCAGCCTGGGACGTGGGTTGCTGGTGCGTAAGAGCAACATCAAGAAACTCGACACATCCCACCGGGGCTGTTGAGAGCAACCGCCAGGAGCGAGAGGGTTCAATTCCCTCCTCGGTAGAGGGATGCCAGCCGGCAGCGTGCTGGAAGGAGCCAGCTTGGCAGCTACCCCCCCCCACGGGGGTCCTGCCGGGGGGCCCCGACACGGGCACAGCCGGGTGCCCCGCAGYGGCCACCTGGGTCTCGCTTCCCCTCTCCCACCCGGGGCCGACTCGTTTTCACGCCTGCCCCCTCCCTGGGAGAAGCGGCACTTTTTCCCTCACATCATGTGCGAACCGCATTTCACTGCAGCCCACGTGCTGGTTAAAGTTAGAAACAGATTAACATGGTGCTAGCACCGAGACGTCGCTCGGAGCAGCACGGAGCAGCACGGAGCACCGCAGCTCGGGGGCCGTGCTGGGCGGTGAGCTGCGGAGAGCGGGGGTGAGCTGGGGTGAGCCCCCCTGAGCCCCCACGGCAGCCAGGAGCTGCCAGGCTGGGACGGGGCGGGCGGCAGGAGCATCCCACGGGATGCCGGAGTGCCCAGCCCCAGGGTTCCTGCGGCAGCAGCAGCACCAGCACCACGTTTCCCACGCTGCTAAAAATGACCATCAAGTGGCAGATTAATACACACCCATAAAGGCGAAGAGCTCAGATCTTCCTCCAAGGCTTTGATGTTTCACTCAAAAACACACAGAAAAAGTGCCGGAAAGGGAGAGCCCCACGCAGTACTTTCAGAGCCCAGCGTGTGGCCGTTACCGCTGCTGAAGCCGCGGTGTGTTTGGGCTCATTACCAGCAGTTTGCACTTCTCCGACGGCAGCCTGGCCACGGGGATGGAACGAGGGTGGCCGTGGGGGCGGCTCCCCGCGGCTCCCACGCCGTGCCCCGAGTACGAGCCCTGTCATAGCCGCCACTCCGGCGGGCTGCCAGCGGCGCGGGCGCAGCGGTGCTGTTGGCTGCGCCGGCGCTCGCAGCTTCCTCACCCACCAGCAGCCGCTTGACAAGAAAACGCGAATAGGAATTAAGATGCAAAAATGTGAATCGTGAGGCAAAACGTTGCCTTGGTAATTTGAACACGTCTGAGAAAGGAGGCAAAGGAGCGGGAATGGCCACCACTTGTACCTCTTCCCACCTGGGTACGGAGCCGGAACTCCGGGATCATTTCCCGCCTGAAATAATGCTGCCCAGTTGTGTTTGTGCTGCACGCTCACCCGGCCGTGCAATACCAGCAGAAATACCATAGCCGGGAGAAACAGAGCGATGTTCCCCCATCCTCCGAGCCTCCCGGGTGCGGAGGCGGCTGGAGGCAGCGATGGAGACRGGGCTGGGGGTCAGCGCGGCGGGGAAACGGAGAGCGAAGGCTTTGGCTGGCGGAGCAAAGCCTCTTCTCACCCAGCCTCCGCTTCGCCGTCACACTTTATAGYCGGACTGAAAACGGGAAAGGACTCAGAGCAGCAAAAAGAGGCTTATTCTCAAGGCAGAGAAGATGCTTCAGTGTARCTTGCTCTCCGGCGCAGTGAACATTTAGTCTCTGAAACAGTTTTCCACCTTCCASCTATTTACGAGTTTCCCTGAGACACGGCTCTGTCTATCGATGCGCAAAAATTCAYTCTCTGCTACCGCACATCGGGGCTTCGTCTTACTGTAGTTAAGGCTCAGGACGCTGAGGGGTTGTTTTTCCAGCACTGGCTGCTCTGAGAGTTTCAGCCCGTGTGCCACAGATGTTAATTCCAGCTGTAGCCAGTCTGAGAATGCAGGGAAATAATTTACAGCCGGGAAAAGACRGTCCGGCTGAATGCAGGTAACTTCCAAAATCTTTCCTAAGATGTATTAGGCAGCTTTTTGCGATTTTGCTGTATAATTTGTCATGGTTATGCCACTGTAAATTCTGCCTGGCAACAGGTGCAGCAGATGGTCCGTGGCCATTTATATTTTAATGCCTAGGCCGTGCATAAATGTACCATATGTAAAACCAGAGGTATAGGTATACTCGGCCTCTTGCTGAAAGCCRGGCTGGCTTTCTGGCCTGTGTCTCGCTCGCTAGCAATATCCTGCCTGAAAAAATAAAGTCCTGTCGTTTCTTAATTGGGCCGTGATCCTCCCACGCACCACAGACTGCCGAAAGCCTCAGCCGTGTTAATTAGAGCTGCCCATCCCTCCCGCCCGGGCGCTGGGAAGCTGAGCTGCACGGGCATTTTCCGACACCTGCCGCAACGGCACACGGAAAAGTAATAAAAACTATGTAGTGAAGTACTAAAATAAAAAAAAAAAAGCTATCAAGCAACAAGGAAAGTAATTAAAAGTAAGGCATTGCACGTGGGACACAGAGCATGACAGGTCGTCCTCGCCTGACTGGGAGGCGCAGAGACGCACCGCAAGTTCAGTGGGATTACTGAGGTGGAGGAAAATAACCTGTAGAAGGCTTTTGTGCCCTTTTCCTACAGCCGGCACCCCCAGTCTGGGGTGGGATTCCTGCTGTCACTGCTGCCTGCGACGTGGGACACACGGTGCCTGGCACRTCTTCACAACTCACGCTCAGCCTGGTTTCTGCGGAAGAAAATAGACCAAAGGGTCAAACGGGGATTGACGGCCGTTCCTTAGGAAGGCGGCTGAACCCAGCCTGCTGCTCTCCATCCACGCTTCCATCCTTACTGTCAAGAAGGGCCATTTTCTTGTACGCAGCTTTCCACAGGCCCTCACCATAMAGGAAAAATCCTTCAAAAGCAAAGTCTGCTCTCATCTGCAAAGGCAACATAAACCGAAACACTGAGCACTGTCTGCTTGTTCCTTAACTGTGCAAAACCTCAGCGCTTGGCTGAATTACTGCTAGACGTCGTGCTACGCATGCCAGGACTGTATGCAGGTGCCTCTGCTCTCCCCTGTGCAGGTACATACAGGAGGAGACGCAGGCTTTCCCAAAATGCCCTCCTTTCTGGTGAAATCCTACCCCCTCCCCAAGTTTTAGCACGGGTATCTAATGTTTTGCAATGAGCAGAGGTTCTTTTTTGACAGCCAAATTAATATTCATTATTCATCAGGGAAGAAAATGCTGAGCTGTTTATCATTGCTTCATTAGATTTAGCCAAATACCAGCTAAACATAATTACTTGCACAAACTCCTGTGGCAAGGCTTGAAATTTGTAGTCAAAAAAGAAAACCTAAGGAAGGACGGCGGAAATCTGGCTCGTGGGTCCGAGCTCACCGCTGGTTTCCGCGCCGTGGTGCTGCTGGCGGGGGGCACGGCCACGCCGGGCACCGGGGGGCAGCCGAAAACAGACGTGTGCTTTAGAAAGTGTCTCCCCGCTCTTTGCCATCTCCTTCCCTGTGTGTTCATAACCCCCGAGCAGACACACAAGGTACCCAGCAGCCAGCGTACCGAACCGCTCCGCTCCTGCCTGACCGTGCTGCGGTCCCAGCAAGGGACGCGCCGGCGCGGGAGCCGCTCCAGCCCCGGCGGGGGCACAGGCACCGGCTCTGCCGGCAGCCGCCTCTGCCCCGTCCCGGCACCCCGGCGCTGCCGCACGCCTGGCACGGGAAAACCTGTGACATCCCCGGGCTGGAGCTCGGCCCTTCACGGCTGCCCCCAGAAAAGAAGCGGGGGGAGAAAGCGTCCTTGTTTGCTCTCCTTAGCTACCGTTTTATTYTGTTCTGTTTGTCACAGCTACGCCCACGGAGGATGGCGGGGAGCCCCCCAGGTACGGCCGGAGCGGGCCGGCAGCCCCCCCCAGCTGCCCCCGTTGGGTCGTGTGGGTGGGGAAATGCAACCCGTTCCCCCTCCCACTTAATTAAACTAATGAAGCCTTCCCCCTCTGCTCCCCTCCAATAAAAGCAGAGGTACGGGGCTGGGTGGGCCCCAGCTGGGATGTCCTGCCGAAGCCCGGCTCCATCCCAGCCCGACGGAGCCCGCCCAGGGATGCCGTGGGATGCTCTCCAGCGTGCGTGGAAGGCAGGTCACTCCTCCTCCTCCCCCGGGTCCTGACCAACATTAAATACCTCTGACAGGCRCCCAAAGAGGGAGCAAAGGCTCTTCTCTGCCTTTCGGATCCACTTACTAATTACGAAGTGTGTTCATTTTAGCACCCTGCTATCCCATAATTGATGTTGGATACCTCTCACAATGAGCCTGATTTAAATGTATACATGTTTCTCCTTCTCCTGAAACCCTGCTGGCTGTGAGACACCTAATTAACAGCAGAGCTTTCAAAGTCTCCCTAACAAATGCATCCCTGTGTTTCTTAGCACAAGGAGTCTCATTAGTGAAGCTGTGCTTTGTGATTATTTATACCCCTTCTATAATTAAAAATTTTGAAAGCTAATTACAATTATCCATCAGTTTTTCAACATACCGGGACTAGAGATCTTCACCTTTTTTTACCATTGGTTTTCTTTTTTAACCGACATCCTCTCGTCCTTCAGGCACAGGCGTGCACAAACCCCCTCCCCGGCTACACCGCTCCCCGTAACCTCCCCTTCAGCAGCAGCTCTCCTTCCCGTCGCGCTTCAGAGCCGCTGGTTATTTGCTTTTATGATGTGCTTTGCTCCGTTGTTGCCAGCGATGGTGTTTGCTTTGGTAGCTGAAAGTGGAAGCAAGTGACAGCAATTGCTCCTGGCTCCCGAGAGCCGAGGGAGCGTGCAAGGTGCTCACACGGGCGTGCRAGGTGCTCACATGCACATCGGCCCCGCTGCAGCCCTGGTGAAGCAGTGCCACGGTGCCGAGGAATCGCACCCGGCAGCAGTTAAGGTTCCCCACCCAGGACCAGTTGCCCACGTGGCACTTTCTCTTTAGGTTTAGGCCAGKTATTCCCATTGCCATGGCAACCCACAAGTTGAGCCGGGTGCTGCATCCCCCATCYATGCCCAGCCGCCTCGGGGTGCGTCACCCACCCCCCGCTCCCCCTCATGTCGTGACCCCCTGTAGCACCTTTTGGGGTCTCGGAGCGGGACTGGAAAGGGGCTGTGAAAAATGATTTTTGAATAGAGCATGTTCCCTGCACGGGCTACGTCTGGGAAGTCATAATCTTAATATGAACATCTTTAAATATCCTTACTAATGGGCTCATTCTTTAATTTCCTGAAGCAATGACAGTTTCAACAGACCCTATATCACAGCTAAGATGGGATCTGTCACTGAATAGCTGAATTATATTTCATCCTTTATTTTTATCAGCTCCACTGACTTATTTATTACATTTAGAGTCTCGGCTGGCTTTTGTCTGGCCTGTATTTTGCTGCTGCTCGTATAGGAAAAAAGCAATAGTTTATAAAGCCATTTTCACAGTGTCCCCATAATTTTAGGCCATGTCTGAGGCTTCGTTTTGAATGAAACTCTGTAGATAAACTGTTATTCATGGTGATGCCTGTGACGTTCTTGGCAGCCCCCAGAGAACGCTGCCTGCTTATAAAGGGCTTTCCCTCAGATGTATTTTTGAAGAACAAAGGGCAATTTTCCCATCTTCGCAGCAGCAGCCCACGTGGCAGATGCCGCTCAGGGTGTTATCTTGCAGCATTTTTTTTATTGAAAATGTAATAAAATCCCGGGCTGCCTGTGGCTGGAGAGCGAGCCCTGGGAATTGCTTCCCGCACAAGAGCCGGTGGGTTTGCAGTAGGCGGCTGCTCCACGGGCCGGTGCCGGCCCCGGTTCCCGCCGGGCTGCTGGGCAGCGCCTGGGCAGGCAGGGCGGTGGGAAAGCCCCCGCGGGTTTTCCTGCCGGGCAGCCCCGGGTGGTCCTGCCCCGCCGCCGGCTCTGCCGCACGGCAGCCGGCCGGTTCTCCCTGGCACGAGGGCGAGAAGGTGACTTCCCACTCGACTTGTCCCCCGCCTCGCTCCTCCGAGAGCCTCGCTCGCAGCAGTGCAGCCTGAAGCAAATCCAAGCCAGGCTTTAAGCATCTGGACGTTACGAATACGGGTCTTATGGAGCCAACAGAGCATTTGGTCGTGTTGTCCTGGATGCGTTCCCGTGCTCCCTGCTCCGCTCGTGTGTTGGCTCCGGGGTCACGCGTGCCCCCGGGAGCGGTGAGCATCCCCCAGCCCGGGCACTGCCGGCACGGCTCAGCTGCTCTGCGGCACCGGGACGGCCAAGCGCCATCTGCGAGCCTCGCCAGCCTCCCCGCGCGCCGAGCGGTTCAGGGCAGCTCACAGCGGGGCACAGAGACGAGCTGCTGGCAAATGTCGGTGACCTCCAGCCAGCCGCAGTTTTGGGGACAGGGAATTTTCCAGGCAGACAAGGAGAGTAGGAAGGAGCCGGGGGAGTGGAGKCGAAGCACACGAGCAGCTCTGAGAGCTTCTCCCGAGACCCGGCAAGTGCCAAAGTTAATACATTTAATATATTTTGTACGCGCTATGCCAGGCATTAGAAATGTGCTTGTTCTGTCATTGCTCTGAGGCAATCACGGTGAAGCATTTGTCCTCTGAGTGCACAGGGAAAAATTAGAGTGCCCTGAGCTGAATTGGTCAGCCAAAAATAATGTACAGCTTTATCCTTGGAAGGAAATTGGGCATTGATTGGAGGACAGAAGTTCAGCGCAATACTTAAAGCAATGTGACATTTCCATACATTAGGGAAGTGTGCGCGGTAGGCATATTTCAGGGCGTAAATCACCAGTTCCCGGTCGCGCTCCTTCGCGTGCCTTCACCCGCAGTCGGAGGAGAGCGGCTCCYGCCAGGCGCCGTGTCCCGGTCCCCTGCTCAGCGCATCGCCCGGGCACGGCGCTGTCCCACGGGAACAGCCGTGGCCCTGCCGCGGAGGTCGCCGCAAGGATCGGCGATTTAGCACCGCTGTAAAACCTTGAGTGGGAAAATGATGGGAAAGCTAATACAGACATTGCCACACACTGATTTATCAGTTGTGGGGGGAGGCGATGAAGCAAATTAGCTTTGGCGTAAACGCAGGCAGCTGCCGACCTGGACCCAGCCTGACCCACTGATCTGTTGCCTGCCCTCCACTGCCTCTGTGCAGCTCAGCGACGGGTAGKGTGGGACGAGACAGATACGGGGAACTGCTTCAGTTTTTAGGTGTTGGTTTTTGCATAAACAGCGTATTTCCAAGTCTTTTCATATTATTAAAAAACTCCTTAGCAAGTGTTTATAATCCTCCAGTTCCTATGCCAATGGATATTAAAAGGGGGTAAAAAAGGCAACTTCTGGCTTAGGTAATTATGAGATTGCTTCTATTGCTGCTGACACAACGGTGGGAGTATCTGAGCTCGATTTCTTCCCGGAGAAAGGCTAAGCAAAGACCCAGAACAGAGCCTTTGCTAAAGCACCCCGCTAGCACGAGGCGCCAGGCAGCCGCGCGTGCTGCCTGCGCGGGCTTGCGGCTGCTCCGCGAGTCCTGGCGTGCTGCAGGCAGCAGACCAGGAGCACCCATGCTCCGCGCTGGGGAGCGTTTCCAGCCTCGTCGCGGGATGTAAGAGGGACGACCTGTTGCCACTCGTGAATCAAAGGCCTATAGAAAAATTCAGCCTGTGGATTTCCCTGGGAGCTTGTCCGAGGTGACAGCTCCGACAGCCCTTAGCCGCTTGTGGAGGTAATTGCATTAGTTCCCGTGCATCAATCTGAAGAAGTAAAAGTTCAGATTGGACTGGTGCTCGCAAGAGGAAACTCGCAGTCGGCTGAGCAGCGGCTGTATCTGTGTTACTGCACAGTAGTAAAGTCGCTTTGGGAGCCTTCGGGATATGTTCCCGCAGCAGCAGTGCAAGCAAGCTGATGTGCATCAGGGCGAGAACATGCTCACCGTGGCCTTCCTCCGCCTCGCCTCACCGCAGCTAAAGCCTGGAATAGCCACACAGCGGTGAGTGACCTGGAAAAAATGCCAAGGGCTCCAGTGGACAGTCCCTTAATGGCTCCAAGTGCTGGGCTGGTGCTGCCACCGGCRGGGGCTGGTGAGCCCGGGGTGACCGGCACAGCGATGCCCGGGCTGGGATGCTCCTTCGGGGASCAGCGGCCGCGGGGGGGAGAAGCCGCCCGGTCCCTTTGGCCGGGGGTGCTTTCCCCGTCACAGCCCATCCGAACCGTGAGAAATTGCTCTCAGCTCTATGAATATGTGAAGTAACTTGCAGGATCTCAAGGGCTGCCTATCTACCCTTCTTAGGAATGGTAATGATCTTTGAATATGAAATTAGGAATAATTATAATCCATTCATCCCTTTAATAATGAGTCAAATACTTCCAGTGCTTGTTGGCAGAAGTTCTCTGGAAGTTTTCCGTCCTRCGTGAGCCGAAGTAATTTCGGTGCCAGCCTCTTTGCAGCAGCTGCCGGTGCTCCAAGGCCYGGGCGGCCGGGCCGGGCGGTGTGTGTGCCTGCCTGGGGGCAGCCCCCGCTCGCCAGCCCCCGYGCTTTGCGTCGGGCGCTCCCCGGCAGCCCGCGGAGATGCTCGCCGATGCCGCGGCACGTGCTCCGGCTCTGCCCCCCGGCCGGCGATTTCCAGTTCCTCTCCCTGYGTGGGAGAAGGCATTGAGAAGTCTCCTGGGTTTCATGTAATCGATTTTGCTGTGGTTTTAATTAGCAAAAGCTCCAACTCTCAGGTAATGAGGGCGTTGTCTGTAGTTTATTTATGGTTTTCCATTTTAAGTGCATTGGTTTTTATCTCATTGCATTTTTCCCCTTCAAATAACTCACTCGTAATTACCTGTTCTCATACGGATAGGATGCTTCCATTTTGTCAGCTTGGCTTTTAAAAGGCTGCTAATAGCATAAATGCCGGAGAGACTTGGCACCGAGTGCCGCAGGTCATGGTCCGCTCCCGCGCGCGCTGTCGGTGAGCTCCTCCGTCGGACAGGGCATCATCAGGGTCCCCAGTTCATCGGCACGAAGCATCTGAGAGCCGCGGCTACGAAGCAATCGGGAAAGGCTGAGTGCTTTTATTTCAGAGCAAACTCTCCAATTCCAGCAGTAACTTGAGGAATTCCCAGGCACGTCCGAGGACAGAAAGCCAAGTGCTCTGTTCCCAAAGCTAATATATATATAGACAACAAGAGGAAAAAGGAGCTTATGACTAAACATTACAGTAGCCTGAAGAGCACAGCAGTATTTTAAGCTACTGCCTGCTATCTTTGGACTGTGACTCTCTGATGAGTAACAAAATATTTGCTTTTTTTCCCTTTACGGGGCTGTCACTTCACCGGCAGAATCTTGTCCTATTGACCTGAAGAACCTCAATTTCAAAGCTATTAAAACCTAATTTTCTATACCAGGCTCCTGAGACAGGCACTAACTTTCATAGAATAATTCATTCCTTCCCTCTGAAAAAAAAAAAAAAAAAAAAGAAAGAAAAAAAGAAAAAAGAGAGAAGAGAAAGACGTTGGAGTGCCTGTTGAAAGGGAAGCCGGGATGGAGCCGTGCAGCCAGGCAGCGGCTGCCTGCGTGTTGGCTGCTGATATTTCCCTCCGCAGTGTCCTTCCAGGAGAGGAGCAGAAACACTCCTGAGATAAATGCCCATTTAGCAGCCGCGGAGCCTCGGCTGTATTTACACAAGACAACTGCCGTTTACTGATAAAACACAAAGCCGGTGCCGCCGCGCTCCGTCCTGCCCGCGGGCAGAGCTGGGCAGCCAAGGTCGCGGTGCTGCCGGCAGCCGGGCGGGCAGGGGCCGGCAGGGCGGCTCRTCTCCGCTCTTCTCACGGGACGAAGAAAGCTTCCAGCCTCCTCCTCCGGAGTTTGAGACCTTTGGGTTTGCTTTACCCTAGGAGCTCGGTGCTGGTCTGTGACCGAGCCCGAAGCCTTGCGTGGCCACCACGCTGCGCTGCTGCAAYGGCCACTTCGCTCCTGATATTCCTGCAACGCTAATGGGGTTCCAGGGAGGTGCTGGAAAGAGTTTGTGGCTGCTGGGCGAGTCAATCCCMCATCACTGCCACTTTCTTTGCCAAAATACAAACATAATGGAAGAGAAAGGCGTGACAGAACAACGCCTGAACTGCATTTCAGCACCTGGAGGAAGGTTTGCCAAAGAGCAAAGCCATGAACCCAACGGGGGAAGCGTTTTCCCAATCCATCATGAAGGAGTGTATTTCGAAGGCTGATGCCAACCTTGCTGCCAGGACCATGCTCACTGATTCCATCACTGGACAAAGCACACGAGGAGGATGGGGCGGTGGCAGCGAAGGAAAACATGCCATTTTCTGGGGCTGGCATCTCCTCTTGGTTACTGGGTACCTGACAATTGAGCAAATATCCCAAGGCTGCCTTCTGTAAGAGGAACAAAGGGAACGTTTGGCTAGGGGATGAGTACGGGGGCACCCAGGGGCATGGGGAGAGCTGGGAGTTGTGTCCTGGCAGCAAACTGAGCAGAATAATTTGGGAACCTGGGAAGTCCCCACTCGGGTATTGGGAAACCAGTGGGAAAATGGCACTGTTTTGCCGGGCTGTGCTATAGCGGGGCCGCCGAGACACGCCGGCTCTCCCCTCCTGCKGCAAACCCCTCGCGGTGCTCGCTCGGGTGCCAGCAAACCCTGCAGCTGGCGGTGCTCCGCCGAGCCACCGTTTAATATTCTCTRTCGTGATAACACTTTGTTGGATAAGTGCTTTTTAAACCCTACAGATAGATAGAGTATCTGGAGTGGCATTTTAAAAGAGAAAATTGAGACAAGATTCATTACAGGCACCAGTAAATGTCAAACATTTTATCAACTGTGTAAAGTGCCGTGTTAAGCTGTCTTTTCCCCCCAAAGCTTGATTAAAACTATAAATGCCTTTTTAATATTAATATTATTCTCTGCTCCGTGCTGCTTGTTTGGTTATTTGCAACGGCAAGAAAGGGCTGGTGGTTAGCGGAGGAGRCAGCGTGGGCAGGAGAGGCGGGGGTGCAGGCAGTGGGAGCCCCSCAGCTTCGCTCGGCCCCGGCAATGCGGGTGCCTGGCTCGGGGCTGCGCCCGGGGAGGGGAGCAGCCGCCCACCCACCGCCCTGTCCCGGGCTGAGCCCTCCCACCGCGGGACCCCCGTCCCGGGGCGACCTTTCAGACTCGGTCCTGCTCTGAAATTCTCCTGCATGCATTTCTCTCGTACAAGGAGAGCTGTCTGTAACAGGTCCTTCTCGCTAAGCTGTATTTAATTAAAAGCTGGCTCTTTGTTGCATGTGCTAATTAGCACTCTTTGCTTGGAGGCTCAGACTCAATCAATATCTAAATCCGTGGTCTAAATCTAGCACAATAATAAATAGCTGCGCAGGCTGTTTCAGGATCCCAAAGCTGKCGTCGCTGGCGTCTGCAGCGTGAATTCAACCCGGCAGCACTGAGCAGGTCTGCCGGAGCCGGCCCACGGGCCGGGAGGGGCTCACGCCTTTCCCCAGAGACTCCCTGAATTTGCAGGAACTGTGCACTCCAACACAGTTTTCCTCCAGAAATTGCCTGTGTTGCCAAGTAGGAGGGTAGCATGCCTTGGGAAGAGCCATCTGGGCGTACCCTGCTTGCAGGGCACTGGTTCCCCCGCACCCCACCTGTAGTGGGGTTTGGTGCCCCTCTGCGGGTGCAGCCCGAGCCCCTCCGCAGCCCCTGACCCCCACAGGGACCGCGGGTCCCTCCGGCATCCCTCCTGCCTCCGCCGCAGAGCAGAGCGGGCAGAACCGCATTTCTTTCACCGAGATGATCAGAACCAGCTTTTCAARCAAATTATTCATTCTAAAAAGTACTTCTGTTACAGATGCATCTGATCTTAAAAGGTGCGGTTTCTGACAGTGGAACGAACTCATGAAAAATACATGACCTGGAGCATCTCTAGAATATTAATTTATCCAGCAAGTCTCGCTCGGGGCGTTACGGTGCTGCGGCGGGTGCGCTGCGCTGGCGGGCGCCGGCACCGGTGCCTGCCACCACCGGAGCCACCGGCTCTCACCTGGGTCTTGGTTTTTGGGACTAGCCAGCGTTCCTGTGTGCTGCCTGACGGCACTGAGGAGCTCTGACTTGCATCTTGGCTGCAGGATAAACCAGGGCATGCAAAGACTGTCCTGAATAGCCAACGTCGGGTCTATTAACGAGGTTTTGGGGGCGGGTGTGAAGCCTCACTGGCAGGCAGCAGCTTCTGCCCTGCTCGGTTTGCCCGGGCTCAGGGGGACTGCRGTTCCTCCTGCTGCTGGATGAAGCTGAGCCTTTGTTTTTCCTGTGTTTTCCTGATATTTTCCCTGAGAGTCGCCTTCAGCCAGGAGCGGGTCTGGCAGCTTCAGCCTGGCTTCCTTTCCCCAACTGCGTGAATAAAACCGCCGTGCTGTCGGATGGACGCGCTGGCACGATGAGTTGTGCGGGGCTGTGGCRTAGCAACAAGGCTATCAATTCATTTCGTAGGGAGTGATAGGTAAAATAAATGGCGGTAAACAAATTAACTCTGTCTGAGGATTGAGGCTGCCCGTGCACAAATGGAAATGCTCGTGCTGGCCGGCGTTTTCCGCTCGCGCCGGCCCCGGTGAGGCAGGAGGACGGGGCAGGCACCGGCAGCCTGCGTGGGAGCCGGCTGCCCACGGGAGGGGAAGAGCCGGCAGGAGCCGTGCTGAGCCCCAAGCACGGGTCCCATCGCCTCACAGCGAAATTGTAAATGAATTTTAAATTTACACTGCTGTGCTAAATCTACAAAGTGATCCTTAAAGATCAGCACTTTACCAAAATGATGCTGTTAACTGGTAGAGATATTAACTGGTGCTTCCTATCTGCCTGTCGCCTCGCACCGACGCTTAGCCTCAGCTATATAAACGCCGTTTAGCAGAGTCGCTTAAAAAGACCTGTAAATCGAGAGGAAAAAGGGATGCAGAGAGAAGCCCAGTGAGCACTGGGGGGAGTCCAGAAGTTGCTCAGTTGTGATAAAATCRGCACTTAATGGTACAGGGCAAGACTGATGTGTGCTCCGTGGGCTGGGTATGATTCAGTCCCAGCGTCTTTGCCTTCAAGTGCTCGCACTTTGTAAATGCGGCAGTTGGTGACTCCTCTGTCGTCACTGAACAGCCTCGATGGGTTTGGGGCGTGGTGGTCTCCCGCCCTGGTGCCGGGTGGGAGCAGGCATGTCTCCCCTCGCACCTGAGGGGTGTCCTCAAGGGAGAGACACGGAGTGGAAAACACTTTTTGGGGGTAACTTCATCCCTGCATCAGCACTGATACTAACCTGCGCGTTAAACTGGAGTATCAGACTCTTAAATCCCATAYCGAGAGCACCACTGAAGTGAATTAGAGCCACACATTTAATTACTGTAGCGAGATTTTAATTTATTTTTTAGGTATGGGCTGGGAGCGGGAGGTTCATGCGAGCGCAGAGAAAACGGATGGCTGGCAACTCCCATCTGTGCAGTCCTACAAATCACCTGTGATTCACAGTTATATAAAGCTTCTTATATAGTAAACAATCTTGTTAATAACAGCAGAGGTACAAGGTCCAACGTAATCCAGCGAGTGTGACTAACTGGATTTATAGGCTCACTCTCCATGCTCGGTGCAGAAGCAGAAAGATTCCTCAGATCTTACAGGAACTAATTTTTGCAAAGATCCTCAGCAGTGACTGTTCCCCCCGGAGGAGGGACAATGGCATGGAAATAGGTTAGCGTGAATTATTTTTTTTTAATTTGCTTTCCCAGAATCACAATTTGAACAGCCCACACCGGTGCTACCCGCTCTCCACGGCCGTGGGCTTTGCATCTGTGGAGGAAGGTCCAGAGCCCTGCTCCCACCTCCGGGGAACGCCCGGACCCGGCCGGCAGAGCCCAGCTCGTGGGGGGGCATTCGCGGACCACCACCATTCCCTTCCCCCTCCTTCGGCCCTTCCTCTTGGACCCTCAGGCCATTTTGGGGGACAGTGGCCGGTTTGCTCCGGAGGCGATGCTGCCCACCCCGTGTGGGTCTCGCCACTGCAGGTGGACCCAGACTTGGCTCCATCACTGATGGACCCCCCCAGCACGACCAGCCTCGGTGGTTTCTTGCTGTCTCAGTGTCAGGACAGAAAGCTCCTTTTCCTTGGAATAAAGTGATGATTGTGGGGTGGCTGTCGCCTCCCAGCGTGCTTTCACAGAGGTGAATGTGTCCCCGTGATCCGTAGCACTTCACGTCAAGCTTCACCCAAGCCTGTAGCCAGAGTTTTTCCAGCTTTCCATCTCCGGGTCTGGGGTGCGATGAGTTGGGTCCTCACGTTCCCGTGACAGTTTTGTTCACACYGTTTGTCGCCCCTGGAAAGGGAACAGTGAGATTTGGTGCGCGGTCTGGAGAGAGGAGTGGGCTTTGGGGAGGGCTGTTGAGAAGGAGGCTTTGAGAACAGCAAATATTTATAGAATATTACAGCAATGGCATTTGCAGATGATTCTGGATATTAAGAGAAAAGAGCACCATTTGCTTTCCCAGCTATGCAAGGCATTTGTGCTGACAGCCTTCCCTCTCCCCTCCTGATCCGGCGAAGGCACCGTTCCCATCACTTGCTCGTAAAACCTCTCACGACTTCTTGTTATTCTCAGAGACAGCAAGTGGGAGAGTTGTATCCTCCCGGAGGCAGCGCCAGCCTCAGTGCTGCCGTCAGCGTTCCCCAGCTGGGAGCCCCGTTTGGCGCCTGCCCTGGGTGCTGGCACAGCCCCTGCCGTGGGGGGCTCGGTGGTGAGCCCCCGGCCCCACCACCTGCCCTGGCCCCCTTACTCAGGCTGTGCCGCTCTTCAGAGGAGCGGAGAGTCAGTGGAAGCAATCACATTAATTTAAGCACCTGCCAGACCTCCGCCTTCACTCAAGTGGAATAAAATTTTATAATTACACGAGTGTGCTTTAATTATATATTTGAGGAACTAGAGGTTCAGCTTTGGCGCTGACAAGGAGGAGCCTGTTAATTGGCTTATTTGATCACCCAGCGCCGGCGCGTGCCTTGCGGTTTCGCTGGGCGGCACCGGCAATGCACCAGCCTCAGGTGATGGCACCCGCCGGCACGGGAGGCAGCATCCCGGCGGGACTCCCCGGGGAACGCCGCTCCGCTCGCTTTTCCCTGGCCCTACCAGTGTCGATTAAACCGCYGTAAGCTGAGGTGCCATATGTCCTCTTTTCCTACAGCCTTTTTAAAGTGCGAAGAAAGAGACAACTGTGAGAGGTGGCACTCCCACCCTCGGTACCGCAACATATGCTTTTCGTGAATAAGCTCAGCCTATTATAATACAGGCAACAGGTAGCGTGACACATTGCCGGGCTATTCTGGAGACTTGGACAGTACAAGTGGTGGCCTCCGAGCCGGCCCTTGCGAAGACGCTGCCTTCCCAGCGCGCGTTCGGGCCGGGTCCCACCAGGGAGGATGCCGATACCCCGGCTCCGGCCAGCCCCCGGCTGCAACGCTTCACGTGGCTGCGGGGCAACCGGGCTGCCTGGTGCTGGGGGCGGCTGCTATCAGTATAACCTCGGATACCGCGGATCCACAAACGCAGTTCAGCTCACCAATACACACCGTCTTTCCAGCTCGCGTGGCTGCGATAGCTCTTCGGGCCGCTAATGTACGAGATCCAGCTGCTGGCTGCGGGCTCCCCGCTTGCCTCATTTCCCATTTCYCTCTTTCCTTTCTTTAAAATTCTGCTTAATGCTCCCAGGGCTCGGGAGCCACCACAGCATCCCCACCGGTGGCTGTTCGGGCCGGCTGCCTCATGTAAGTGAGGGAGGGACTTCGCAAAACTTCCTCTGTTCCRAGGCTTATTTAATTAAAAGCCAGTTTTATGGTGCATGCGCTAATTATAACTTTTTAGTCCGGAGGATCAACATGAACTTGTTGCTTATAATTCTATAATTCAAATCTAGTGCAATTAGTTTGGATGCTTAGAAACTTTCAAAATAATTCACCTATATAAATGTGCTTTGCTGAGAGGATTTTTCCTGACTTGAACTTTTTTTGTACGCTTATATGCAAAGGAAACTGCCCGAGGATATGTTTCTTGCAAAAAGTAGGGATGCTGAGTCTTGCAAGTATTATGCTGTCGAACAGTAATAATGATCCATGTCTTTTTAATCACAGAATTAATACCACAGTGTAAGGTATCCCAGGCAACTGGGCATTGCAGAAGGGGAAAACCTGTGACAGCCATTACAGAGCCGCCGGCCAGGAGAGCTGCCGCCTTCCCCTTTGCGGTGCCTCGCGTGTCGGCCAGCGTGGGTGTGGGTGCGGGTGGATCACGGCCCTTCGGTGCAGAGATCCTGCTGTGGGAGCGTGCGGTCCCTTTGCCGCCAGACAACGATGATTCRAAATGACATCCGCACCCCTCCTGGCATGTACGCTACAAGTCGCAGTAATTCTGTGTCATAATGAAGCCAATTAGCGCCGTGGCTCTGCCGGCACGGGAGCCCCGGGAAGCGTGCTGGGTGAGGATGCCTGCACATCCCGGGAGCGACCTGCCGGGCACAAGCCGTGCCGGTGCCGGAGCCGGAGCTGGAGCACAAGCCCCCGCTCCCGGCATCTCCCTTCCACGCCGGCGCGCTGCTGCCGGAGGCCACGAGCGGCAGAGCAGCGAGGAACAGGAGGGACCTTGCCAGGCAGCAGCGCGTCGCCTGCCCCGGCTCTGGGCAAGTCACAGCCGCCGCGGCACRTGCCCCGGCAAACACCAACCTGCCCCGCGCGTGTCGAAAGAGCCATTCGTGGCCTCTGTGTCGCTACCTTTGGACAGACCAGGGAAACTGAAAGGGGAAAAAAAAGACTAGTCTAAGTTTGGAGTGGAAAAGGGCAATGCTGAATTTATTCTAGGGAGTGGAGCTGGGTCTCCCGAGCACAAGCAGCAGCTGTTTTTCCTGAATGCACAGTGAAAGACTGGGACAAATTCTCCCAGGACTTTTTCATTTTCTGTGATTTCAGAGCTGTTTCCATCCCAACTCGCCAGTCACGGCGGCGGGAGGCTGCGTGCGTGCCAATGCGGGAGGCTGCCGGCAGCACCGGCTTTCCCAGCTGCGCCCCCCGGCCCCGGCAGCTCCTTTCCCAGAGCGCGGATCGCACCGTCCGGCTCCGTCCGCAGGCAGCCTGACGAGCAAAGGACGAGGAAATGTCCCACCGAACAGCAGCCCCCGAGCCCCCCACCATGCACCACACCAAGGTGGTGGCAACCAGCTGGGCAATCGGGGGAGACCTTGCACTGGCAGCCCTTACTTTTTTCAAAATTACTTATTTTGATAAAACAGATTACTCTTGGGGAGAAAAAGGCTGTCTGGACCTTTTTAGGCTGGTTTGGAGTAAATCAAACACTGTGTTTTCCTTTTGCCCAATGACTTAGGGATGCCTGGGTTTGTTTGCCGTGCATCCCGACYCTTTGGACAAAAGCCGAGTGCYAAGTGCTGCAATGGGTTATGCTGAYCGTCGGTGGGCAAGCGCTCGAAGCCGGGCCCCGCGTCCCAAATGCCACCCGCAGCAAGCCCGGGAGGGCGTTTCGCATACTCCCAATTTCTTATTCTGCACTTCCAGGAGTACCTGCGACGAGCCTGCTCCACTTCCAYGGGGGAAGAAGATATTTTTGCTTCAGTTCATTATAAATAAGCATCCAGGGAAATACTAAGTCAGGAATTAAATTGCAGCTACTTACAGGATTGACACAGGAGTTCATCGTCTTAGTCGGAGGGGTAAGAYGACAGAAGCTTATGTAAATAGAGCGGCTCACGCGTGGCTCTGGCTGCCTGCTCCACGCGAGCGCTCCCGAGCCCCTGGACGGGGACGCGGGGGCGGGAGGCGGCGGCAGCCCACCCTCCCCGGGACCAGCCCGGCAGGTTCGGCCTCTCCTCGCCGGGGGCAACAGCGGGATYGGGGGACCGAGCACGAGCTGGGACCTGCCAACGGAGGAGAGAGCGGAGGTTCGGGTCACGCCGCTCAGCCCCCTCCTTCGACGCATCCTTCCTTASTTCGTGTGCAGGAGGAGTTTGCGTTCACAGGGGGGAAGCCCAGTAAATCTTGTTGAAAAGGTTGCAACCTGTTAATAAGTAAATTGCTTACTTAATTATCTTAATTATGGTTTCGATGAGCTAATGTTATTGCCAATACAARGGGAAAAAAAGGAGAAAAGAAAAAAAATCTCCCGGATTAGCAAAGCCTTGATTACGGGCAAGTGAGCAACATGTTTCTTTTTAAAGCTCTCTGTTGCACTTGATGGGCACGGGCTGAAAGGAGCGGGATGGAAGGAAGCTCAGGCTGGTTCCCCCGCTGTGATTAGCACTGGTAACTGCCTCRCCAATGCAGGCTCCGGGCACGGCAGCGGCTGGTTTTGCGCTTGGCTTTTCACCGGCACGACGTTCCCTGGCTTTGAAAAATCAAGGCAAATGCAATAAAGGTGGCTAGAGCCAGGGAGCGGTGGGTGACCGGCCGCCGTGCCTCAGCATGTTTCACTGATGTGGTTACACATCCTCTTTAATTTCTCCGTCATACGGTAAACCGATGCTGTGCTGCTACCAAAAGTGATACCCGGCGCCCGGCGTGCTGCACGGGCGCTTGCCGGCGGACGGTGACGTTGCCAGTTCCCTCGCGGTTTCTCGGGTGCCATTAGACCTGCGTTTCCTCCTCCCTCGGCCGAGGGTGGGGGGTCGGCAGAGCTCCGTCGGGAGATGCTCCCCTGGGGCAGTGTCYGAATGCCCATGGCTCCGTCCTCGCCCTTCCCCAGCGTTCTGCCCCGTGCAATGGTCTCTGCGGGAAGGTGCAACTCTTTTGGTGGCTGAGACTTGTTACGATCCCGCACTGGTTGGGATTAAAATAACTTCCAGGTTTTCAAGGTGCGCAAATGTCGGCTTTCGATCAGCCCAAGGCGAATCGGGAAGGGCACGGCCCCCGCTCAGCTGGCTGCTGCCAGCACTTGCAGAGCCCACGATAAAACAGCCACCAAGCAGCGATGTGTTTAAGCATATGCTTAAACATTGCRCTAAGCAGGGCTTGTGAGAACATGTGCTGTAATTACATTTTTTTGCCATTAAAACCGCAGCTACTATTATTGTATAAATAGATGGAGCTAAAGCAAATATGTTTGTTTCTACCTTACCTTGTGCATTAGAGGAAGAAGCACCAGCTGCCTTAAAAAACATATTTGTTATTCACTCAGTACACACTTTAAAAAAACAGGAATAAACAGCAAAGTCAAAATATTTGGTTTCCACAGCAAGCCCAGGCTGCCGTAGGACTTCTTACGGCACAGAAGCTGAGGAGCCRCACGCCACAGAGCCATGGCGTGAAACGAAGGGAAGAATACTTTGAGATTAAAAGGTTCCTGTTCAGCTCAGGGTGCTTTGGCATCGAGCTGTCACGGTGCTGAGTTCCGTCGTTCCAAGGGCGCGGATCTGCACCCTGCGACGGAGCCAGCCACCTCCACCGCTCCCGCGGCAATGAAGCTTTTCTGAAACCCTCCTGTTTGCTGGCTCTTCACGCCCCAAAATCTCCAACAGCCCCTTAGGTGGCTCATTTCAGCAGCTGAAATGAGACCCTTGCAGCACCCCGTGACCGCGGCGGCCACGATTCCCCGCTGGCGAGGCGGGCGGCGTGCACGCTCAGCTGCGGCATCGCATTCACTTTGCTCGCGGGACGGGAAAGTCCTTGGCAGGATTTCTGCRGCCGGTACCCGCTCGGACACGAGGCTTGCTGCTGCAAGCATTACCAGAAGGGATATCCGCCGATATTGGGCTGGAAGGAGAGCCGGCTCCCAGCAGCATGTGGGTAAAGTATTTAGACACTGAGCAGTCGGGCTTTTCTGAAGGATGCTTTTTCACGGCGTAGTGGGCGAGCACTCCCGACCCCGTGAGGGGCACTGATCCCTTGTTTGTGGCGATGGCACATGTGGTGATCACAGGCYTTTTGTCTGAACGCGTTTAGGTGTTTTCTCCTATCAAACTGGGGCCGTTTTCAGTTTAAATKATGATAATGGAGTTTGGAGAATGAGTTATGGGCAGCGGGGAAAGCACGAGGCTCCGGAAAACCGGAGAAAAGGAGACCTTTGCCTCGTGCCAGCACTGCGGCAGGTGATGCCAGACATCGCCTCGTGCCCTTGTCCTCCCCAGGTGTTTCTCCCTGCCTCTGCTTGGCCCATTCCCATCCTGGGGAGCTGAAATAATAGATAAATAATAAGTGCCGCGACGGGTGCTCCCAGCAGCAGGGGACCAAGKCCCGGTGCCATTTCGGAGCAGCAAGCCGATCTCCGCGACCCGCTCGCCAGCCCCACGTTGGCCAAACTTTCATGTGCTTCAGAGACCGATTAGCCGGGACGGGAGGTCCRGAGCCGCTGACAGGCACCGTCGGAGAGCCGAGGCACCCGCCGTTCCCACCACCCACCTTTCGCACGCCAGGAAGCCGAATAAGCCGGTTCGCCCCAGCCCCAGACAGAACAAGCACATCATAAATATGCGTCTGCTCAAAGGAAAGCATTAGCTCTTGTTTCCTCGAGTGGAACTAACTGAAAATTGATGGTAGTTTTCTGAAATATGTAAGATTATGTACGCAGGAGCAATTATATATAAACTTATTAATTATTTAACAGCTTGTTAGCGAGCGAGTTTCAGCCTCGTCGCTCGGGCCGTCCYGCCCGGTTGCTGCTGCGGGCGGCTGGGCCGGGGAGCCGAGGGGCCCAGGCGTGTTTCACGCCTTAAGCGCTGAGCTTTGGACGCCGAGCTCGGGGGGTGACGGTGGAGCGGCTGCGGGGCTGGGGTGCAGCGGGGCAGCAGCCCTCTCCAGCTCCAGCTGCCTGCTCGCAGCCTGGAAGCATTAGCTGCGTTATACGCTCTTGAAATCCTCATTAAACATGTATAAATGGAAATAATTTGATTTTCTAATGCAAGTGAACAATTTGCATTGATAGAAAATGCGTGTTCCTTGAGCAGTGCTGGCGTGCCGGAGCAGCCGGCACCACCGGCCGGGCTGCCAGCGCCTGCTTCGAGCCTCCTGCAAATAGGGTTTCTCACTTTTATTGGAATTCCCAAAAATCCCGAGCTCTGTTATGTGCTGTCAGCGTTAGCTGTTTCATGCTGTGAGGTGTGGGAGGCCTCGGTCGGGTCCTGCTGTATCACAAGCACTCTGCAGTCGCTTTGGAGGCGACAGGACTGACAAAGTTTCTCTCAGTACTTGCTGTGGTGCTGCTTTCAGAAACATTTTTTACATCATTACGACCCATGCCAGAGTTGAGATATGCGCCTGTAAATCAGTGCATGGCACGTGGGGATTCTGGGTGAATGAAATCCAGCAAGCCAGTTTCCTTGAGCTCAGTGGAAAATTTGTGCATAATAAAAGGAAAAACTAACAAACACTTGCAAATGCAAATAAGGGGAGGTACCTTACTTAAGTTAAGCAGATTGTGTGCATTACTTACAAATAGATTGCTTTTGTGTTAGTGGACATGGAAAGCAAAATATTCCATGTAATTTTGTACGTGGATTCCTTTCCATGTAGAAATACCCCCTGCCGATGACGATTCCCCAGCTGAGGAGCGGGATCGGCAGGAGCCRGCCGGGCGGGGGGGGCGGGGGCAGCGCTCGCCTGGGAAATTAAACTCAGCTGCAGAGGAAACTGCTTTGATGGCAGAGGGTGAAGCTGTAAATTACCTCATCAGAGGGCAAGTTGCCTCTTAGTGCTTCCACGGCCTCTTTCCTTCTCTCTGCGTTGTTCCAGAGCAGAAAAGCCTTGCTCTTTCTCACAAAGCAAAACCTTCAAGCCCAGGGAAAGATGCATTTCCCGCTGATTTGGCATCGAACTGGCATTAGCGGAGAAAGGCAGGAATATCTCACAAGGTGGGCGATAACAGGATGGCCTCCAGACAAACCACGTCCTTGCTCTGCGCAGAAGAGCACCGGCTTTTTGCGTTGCGCTTGGCGTGCCGGCGGGGAYGTCGCGGCCCTCGGGGACATCGCTGCCCAGCCCCGGCTGGTGTCTGGGCTATTCCCTCGGGAAGGCAGCTTGGGAAAAGATGGGTGCGGGTGAGGAACCAGCAGAAACGGTGAGCAAAGCACGAAATCGCGGCCAGTGGTGTGGCGGGACGGGCGGTGGGCGTTGCGGCCGGGCACGCAGCCGGGTTTGGCTGATGCTCCATCGCAGAGGCGGCAGGCGAGGCCGCCCCTGCAAGGCAGCCCCCTGCAAGGAACAGATCCATTCGTTTGCACTTTAATTGTCTTTCCTCTTCAGACAAGAGGATGATTGAAAATTAAATGTAATCTAGATTATTCAAATTTAATACCATTTGCTTTCAGATTTCAGAACCGGGCCAATGGCAATGTTTTTTCCCCCAAGAGCTAATTTGCTTATTCCTAAAGGAAGAGATGCAAGATCTTGTTAACGTAAGTCTACAGAGACTGTGTTTTAATTTCGGCCAACAGGAAAGCTGTCAGGCTGTAACGTGAGCAATGGAAAAATTATCAGGGGCATTATTAGAGACACATAAATCCCATTAGTATAAATGGGGACAGATAGGCAGGGTTTCCGATGTCCCAGTGATCATTACTGGGGAAACGGGAATCCACATCAGTCAGGAGAAGGCATTCCCATTATTTTAGTGACCATTATGAACACRGTGAGCAGAATGGACGAGACTTCTTTGCATTTTAAACATTAAAACCTGCTGCAGAGGCTTGCTCAGCCCTGGCCAGGCAGGGCAGGGACCCTCCGGAGGCAGCAGCCGGGGGGTTCATTGCCAAGGGCAGGCGTCTCCTCCCCAACCTTCAGGGCTAAAAAGTTCTTTTGAAAGCTGCTAGCAGAAGCTGTTGGCAGCAGGTATTTAGATGTCGCGGTGGAAAGACTTCCTGCAGAAGATATGTAGGTTTACAGGGGGAAAAAAGGAGTCCTATCACATTTTTGAGTACCTATCACTGATGAGGAGYTTCATTGCATTATTCATCCTGGAAGCTGTGTAAACCAAGAAAGTTAAAAAGAGGGAAATTGCTGCTGTAAGCTGAGGTGTTTTAACATGCAAATGAYGGCTTTTATTCCTAGCGATAGAACTGCTAGATTTTTAATTTTACATACTATGTGCTCGGTTCCCTGTCTGTGCAGACGCGGCAGTCCTACGGCTCTGACTGGGGTCTCCCCYATTTCCATTGCTGTCGAGCAGCTCTCAGATCTGTGACTATTTAATTAACCTGCCCTATTCTGCCGCATCCCTTGGAGCAGGGGAAAAGGATCCAGGCATCCAGGGAGTTACGTCTTTGCCTGAGCACATACGTTTCCTATGCAAAAGTCACAGAACAGCAATTTCCCCACCTGGAGATCTCATTGTGGGTTTTTAAATTATAGATCGTTTTCATAAACAGGTGTCAACAGCTCGGGGRAAAGAAGAAAGCAAACTATTAGACGGGCGGTGTGCGGTCACGTCCGAGCTGACCCTGCCCGTGCGGCTCCCGGGCGTCGAAGCTCCGGGGGAAGCTGGGCACCAGCGCTCGCCGGCCGTGCTCGCTGGAAGTACAGGGTGTCGTCGCGTTTGACAGCCGGCTGAAAAACCAAGGTGCTTGCACAAGGGCAAAGGAATTTCAGAAGTTTAAAGGTAAGCTTTGACCCCGCCGCTTGTCAGTGTGATGCTCCATAGCTCTAAAAATAGAGCGTCTCCGAYGGAGGAAAGATATTTTTGGAAAAGCTAGTTACTGCAGCCAATCTCGCGTCGTTACCGCAGCCCCTGCTCGGAGTCTTCCTTTAATTTCCTTCTGCACATAAATTTTATGAAGTGCCAAGAAGTAGCTGGCGCGTGCCCTTGCAAAGCAGCACCCTCTGCGGCGTGCATGCCTGTCCTCATCCCCGCTGCCCCCCGCACAAAGGGACCCCCTCCTCCCCACCCTCCCGGGGGCTCGCATCCCGCCCAGGCGGGGGCGAGGCTGGGGGCCCATATCCAGCCTGACGTGACACGTTGGCTGATTGCAAGTCCTGACCAACCCCCAGACCGTAAAGTATGGCTGGGGGTATCGAGCCTGGCCAAATATCCACCTCTGCCTCCGCACGAGGGCTTGGAGAGCTCCGCGAGCCGGCGCGGAGGCGTGGGCACGGGGGTGCAGGATGCCCCAAAGGGARGGGGAGCACACGGGGCAGCGCCGTGTCCCCGCTCCCAGCTCGCCGTCCCCGGGCAGGGGTGCCGGGCTTTCAGAAGCAAACTAATGAGCTGCTTGCAATCAGGTGGTAGGGCCGGGAAGTGATGGGAGCCCCAAGAGATGCAATTAGTCATCGCTTCACTCAAGGCACTACAGTGAAGCCTGGTTTGCACCATTAGAAAATCTGATCCCGTGGGTCGTGCACGTGCCTCGTAATGAACTGAAGGGAATGCCCCTGGCAGTTTATTTACCGGAATCACAGCTCAAAACATGCTTTGGGAGGGACTCTAAATATAGGGAAGAGGGTAGAAATTATGAACTCCAGCTAGAAATCTGCTCAGAGAGAGCAGGTGCCCGAGGTGTGGGGTTTTTTTGTAAATGAAAAAGGAAAAATGTACTCTTCTTGCTCTTGGCTCCCAGCAGACAGCTCACGCCAGCTCCACCACGTCTCCCTGATAAGGATGGAAACTGCCTCGGATGTCTCTTACAAGTCCTGAAATTAATACCGTTCTTCATTGGAAGTGGCATATCCAACTACTCCCCAAAAGGTGAACATTAATATTCTGGTTTTCAGCTGTTAGACCCGTGCTCTGGCCTGAGAGCTGCAGAGATGGGGGAATGAGGGAGGAAAGCACAGTTCCGGGTGGGAGCCGGGTGCTTCGGGTACCCCAGCTCCATCCCCGCAGCATCGGCAGAGGGAAACACCTCTGGTGAGGCCTGATCCTGTCGGAAATGTTGTGCCGTGACAGCTTCCACATCAGATCACTGTCTCGGAGCGTTTTCAATACAAGAAAAGGAGAGATAAATCATCATGGATGCAGCCTCATTATCTATGTGGCATTTAAACATCATTTATGCCTGATGTCTCGCCACTTCTCTGGTAGGAAATTGCATTGTTGGTTCCCCTGCTCTCGGCTTCTGCAGCAACTGTGTCAGAAATATTGAAATAAATCGATCCGACTTGAGTTCCCTGAGCATTTTTATTGCCAGATTATCAACGCGGGCAAGGCACTAAATGAGTTATGTTGGCGGGAGGAGGAGGAAGGCGAAGGCGCGGTGGCCTGGCTGCCCGCACCATCACTAAAATGGGGTTTGGGCGTCTCAGCAGTCACCGCTGCCCTCGCTGGGGATCCGGCTGAATTCTCTGTACCTCGAGTTTTCCTCCTTTTCTTTTTTTAATCGCATCCTAATTAGGGAACCAGCAAAAGCTTTWAAAAAAGGCAACAAACAAACAAAATTAATGAGCAGCGTCAGGGGAGGAAAAGAGCGTTTTCTGGCCGGAGTCCTTGGCATGGGTAGGAAATAGCTGCTCCTCTTGGAGAGCGTTTAGTCCGCTGTGAGCTGCCAGCTGAGGAAGTCAAGTGAAAACCAAGTGCTTGGAAGCTGAGTTCGCTGCAGCCTCCCTCTGCTTAGCTCATTTAGTGCCGCAGCCTTAGCAGCGGGTACTTGGATGTTTATTCCCAGACTAAATTGCTTTTGGAGCTCCGACTCGTTTGTCAGGGAGAGAGAAAACAAGCTGTCGTTTGGACTAACAGCCGCCACGGCTCCTTCCCCCGGCTGGCTGTGCTCACACCGAGGAGGCACRCCGGGAGCATCCCCAGCCGAGGGCCAGCGCCGTCCCCGTCGCGAGGGCTGCGAGGGCTCTGCGACCGAGGCGGCCGGCGTGCAGGGGAGGAGTGGTTGGCATCTTGCTGATTAAATCCTTCCATAAAGACCCAGGCTGGCAGCCGGCCCCTGGGTTATAGCGGGGCCGAGCAGCCCCGGGGCCGGCTGCTGTGCCCCTGGGCAGCGGTTCCAGGAATCCCCCAGAGCATCCCGTGGGAGTAGCCCGGGCTCCTTCCCCGGAGCTGTTCGGTGCCAATGTTGGCCAGCGTGGAGAGAAGGGCTCCTGGTGCTGGCATCCACGCGAGAGAGGCTGACACGTGCGGAGCGGCGTGTCAAAGCTGCAAACTCTCGCGGGAGAAGTTTCACATGCCTGGGAAACGTYGGAGTCTCCATCAAACCTGGGAGATTCCGGGTTCCTCTGGGACGCTGGCTTTGCTCGTGGGCTTTGCTCAAAATGAACATCGCCAGGTGCTCACACAGATTAGGAGGCTGGCTGGTATCAACTACAAGCTACRTAAGAGTTGGTACATCTCCAGCAATTGTTTATATATGCAGCTCCTGGTTATATTCAGCATTGGGCAGCAGCTCATGGTATAAAGCTCCTTCATTTGCGTATCCCCCTGTACAGTTTGGGGGGTCGGTTTCCTTACCCTTGTGTTTGATTTTTTTGGCCRGTGTATATTTTGGGGTTGAATTTTTTTGCTTGTTCCTGCTTTGGGGTTTTTTGGCTGGTTGGCCTCTCTTGCCTGCGGGGAGCTGGTCCGTCCGAAAGCCAAGTCTTGCCTTGCCTTTGGGCATCACCCACCACTGCAGGCAGCCACGCTGCTTGGCTGCGGCCGAGTAAGTGTGTGACTGCGTACGAGTAAAATACGGATCCTAGTGGGTGTTTCTGGAGTTCCCGGAGCCATCACATGTTTTCTGTGGCTTTAAGCCTTTCATTGCGAAGGTTGTTGGTATCATGGGCCGCTTCTGCAGCCAGAGCTCCCTTACCCACGGCAGCGTTGCCTTTCCTCCCAAGCGCTGAGCAGCAAAGGAACCTTTCCTTGTAGGCTGCCTGAAAAACTCATTGCAGGGGAAAGATTCATAAAACCTTATCTTCGTCCTCAAGGTCTGCTTCATAGAGGTAGCAGGAGATAACTCAGTGATGGGTTTTTTTTTTAGTGACTTTGCCATATACTGGTCTGTGAAAGTCCTTGCTCCATGAAGAGTGCTCCTCGTGCACRCGTGTTCTTCCTCTCTTTTTCCATGGACTGTCCCAGCTCTCTCCAGAGAAATCAGCAAGTCGTCTCCAGTTCGCAGGGAAGCGACGCTGGATTGCATGTTTAGTAATTCTCCTTTTGAGTAGAACTTTCAGAATTTACCGCAAAGTTTTGAGTAGGAAGAAGAACATAGTTTTCTTGCTTTGGCATGAAACTAGGAACCTGAATAGAGACATTTAATGCCTCACGGGGATTATTAGAAACAAAAAAGCATCRGAAAGAAAGCATGCCATAAATCCAAACCTTTCTGTAAGCTTTAAATCTGTTACACATTAGACCATAGTCTTCTAAAACAAAAGTGACTGCACCAAATAGAGCCTGTTATTGTTTAAATATTTCTGCTGGGAAATGCTGCATGAAGAGAAGACACAATAGCTGCCCTGGCGCAGGATTTATTAGAGCAAGTTGGCACCAGTCTATTTGTAGGGAGCGGAATATGCTTGTAGAGATTATACCAGATTTACAATGATTAATAATGGATTGGACATGGTAGACTTCAAAGGGTTTGGCTCCCTTGCAGCTTGGGGGTAGGTTGAGTTGAAATAAGATTGTAGATTCTCTCCAGTGGTTCAGACAAGTTTTTTTCCTCGGAGAGCAAGACTTTTGGCCGGACAGCATCAGCGAAGCCCCGCTCCTCATACCCTTGAGCTTTCTTCAAGCAGCCCGGCCAACGCGGCAGCGCGCCGAGGTTGCCACCCAGCTCGGCGCGGTTCCCTGCGGAGACCTGCTCACCACCACGGCCAAACCCGGCTCCGGTGCAGCGCCCGGGAGGTGGCCCGCTCCGGGGAAGCCACTGCACCGGCCACCGATGGCCCCGCGGCTGCTGGGGAAGGGTGAAGCCCTTAATTACGGGGAAGGTTCTTCTCCCAGATGGAACAGGGAGCTCACCTACCGGGAGGATGAGTGGGGATTTTGTCATCAGCCTGAGGGATTAAGCGAGCCAGGAAATGTAGGACATCCCTCTCGCTCGCAATGTCGTCTGTGCACACGCAGGCCTTGAGCTATTTTTAAAGACCTGACAGCGTGGCTGTAACTTTTGGTATTAAACACTTKAAATCGGCTCCTTGCAGCAGGAGCTCCCTCTCCCACTTCGTCTGTCTGGAGGCTCCCGACCACGCTGAGGACAGCACAACAAACAAAGATCAAGACTTTTGAAATTAATAATAGCGTTATTAATAATATTAATAACGTCTGTGCCCCCGGCGCAGGGCCGCCCCACGAGCCCTGAACTGACTCCGCTCTGCCACCCAAATCTGTCTGTCACCCTGGCCCCACGCCTCTCGGGGTCACCCGGACGTCTCCCCGGACCTTTGCTGYGCCCCTTGCTCGGGGGGCGGGATGGGGCGGCGGGCAGCCCCGCGCCCCCCTTCCTCATTGCCAGTCCAGCCGTGTCTCATCACCCCCGCTTCTGCCAACAGAGCCCAGCCCCCCCGCYGCCTCATTAACGCGCATTCACCAGGAATTAAAGGGAAGGAAATTAAACCTCTATTTGTTTTCGCATCAATGTATTCCCGTTTAAAAATCTGAATGTTGACATTTGCCTGTTTGCTTTTTAAGTTCATGAAAACATGAATGATTCATAAAAACAAAGGAAAAAATAATTTCYAGCTCGGCGTGCCAAGGAGTAAGTCATTCACCTGCCCGGATAGCCTGACTTCATTTTGGCTTTTTTCCCCCTTGATTCGTCCCATTGCCCTGCCTTTAACCTAAAAGATTATGGGACACGGATCGTGATGGAATCAATGCCTGAGCTGGGCATTTTCAATGAGAAAGGAGGCAGCAGGAAAATTAGGAGGAGCAGAGAGAGAAGGGCTGGCTGTCAAAACCTGCRGAGCTTTCTGGAAACTTCAGGAACGAGACCCAGCGCCGTTCTGTCAGCGCTGCCTCCTTACTCTTTCTTTTTGCCTTCTTATTTTATTATTTTTACCCCCCCACGCCCCCGGTGGTACTTCTAGCTGCTTTAGATTCTCTAAACATTTTCTCTTCCGCAGCTCATGGGCTTCTGAAATACGAGGTCCCTCAATCACCGGTTGATGTCACCTCCGCAGCAGTTTCTGCTCCCGGGCAGCCTCCGCCACGGCCGGGCACGGCACTGCAAGGGGCTGGATTTGGTGAGCAGCTGCTGCCATAGCCAAAAACCAGGTTACCCGGCTCCTTGTTCTCTCCTTCCTTCGCTTTCCAGGGGTTTTGATGAAATCTTCCACACATTCAGCCGCTCGGCTGGAGGCTGCCCCGGCGCCCGGCTCGGAGGACGATTTCCCGCGGAGTGCCGTGGAGAGGAGAGGTTGCACGGCAAAGCGTGTGCTTCAGCTGATACGCCAGGGTTAAAAAGTAATTAATTAGTGAGTTTATGGTGTTTTCCCATCTGAAATTAAAAACAAAAATTATGCAGAACATACGAGATAATTAGGAAGCAGCAAGCCACAACACACCTTTAAATGAGAGCTCTAAAAAGCATGGTGTTCGGCAGCAGATTTTTAATGTAACAGCTAATAAAGGCTCGTGCCCTCGATCGCGTTCCTGGGAGCGTTCATCACGCTTTGGATCCAGGTAGGGCCCCAGCAACACCCGAATTTTTCATATTCTCAGCGCTTATCCATGATCAGATTTCCCATTTAAAATCTATTAGCCAAGATGAGAAAATTGGTTCATATTTTATGTGCCTAGTTTGATTTTTTTTTCCCTTGCATTTACAACTGGCCCCTGGTGTTTCATCCACCCCCTAATGATTTAGCTGCGCAAGATGTTCCACCAATTTATTAGAGTGGAGTGCATGGAGCAGGTCATGCATATTAAACGTGAAGTTTTTACTACAGTTGGTTCAATAACCTGAAAGAAAAACTTTTTTTTTTCTCATTTTTTATTGTGTACCAGCTGCTGCTTTTGGCAGGGCAGTCTTTCAGTCCGGTGCCGCTAATGTATTTCCCGGGGGGAGCGATGCCCGGCCGGTGAGGGGCATCCCCTCCCTGCCCGCCGCGGGAGCAAACCTGCGCTGTGCGAGGCGACGCAGCGAGGCACGTCCAGACAYACCACCTTTCGGGAGGTGAGGCGACGGTTGGTCCCTGTGTCTCTCCCTTGGCMCTAAAAGCTGGAAATCGAGGTTTTACGCTATTTTTCCTTTCAGCCGGGTCTGCAATGCCGGCAGCGGAGGTGTTTGCACGGCGTGCTGTTCCCCGCTTTGCTACCCTCACCTAAGCCCATCTGCACGGAGGCTTGAGTTTTCCTCCCGGGCTCCTTGCCTTTTGCGTGCGTTTCCAAAGGCTCCTCATTTCTCCATGGGGGGTAACGGCTCGTTTTGGGAGCCGTGACCGAGGAAGCAGCTTCCTGGCCGGCTGGGCGATGGGTGGGGATGGCCGGGCTCCTGCCCGTGGCCCTGGGATGGCCAACGGCCGCCCCGGGAAGGCGGCCGGAGCTATTCGGCCACGCAGCAATATTTCCATCTGGGAAACGGCCTTCCTGCAGCCCCGCTGGTGTTCAGCAGCCGCTCCAATTTCCAGTTGCAGTTCTGTCACCTGTATCCGTCATCGCCTGCTCTTATTGCTGGCCCAGAGAAAAGCTTTAGTTAGATGGGGGGGTGATTTAAACTATTTTGCTTAGGTTAGAGTATGGGGACGCTGAATGCCAGCCCGAGGCAGGGGAACCCGCGTGTCCGGCACAGCTCTGCAGCCCCGACCCTGCTCCCAGCCCGCAGGCTCTCGGCTGCGGGATTCATTCCAACACTGCCAGCGCAATCAGGGCTAATATATTCCTGAGATAAGGCTGACTAATTAACATACAGCCAATTGCTGCTGCTCTGCTTTCCCATTCTTTCGCTTSTCAAGCTCAGAGTCATATCGTAATTGGAAATTTTTAGGAATAATTTTACAGGAAACACTGCATTTCCTCTTTTTCAGTGCATGGGGCAGCTCGTGGTCCCGCTGTGGCTGATGGCTGCTGTTTGCTTCCCACCGGCACCGCAAATAGCGCAGGGGCCGTGATCGGCAGCCGGCTCGAGCAATTGGCCACGGGATGGCTGGTTCCCCTCGCAGCCAACTAAGGCGGCAGCAGAAGGGAAAGGGGAGCAAACAGCCAAAAACATGGTCCGAGCATCTTCTGCTGCAGGAGTCACAGCGCCGGACTCGTGGTCCACGGCCGCAGCAGCYGGCCAGCAGCAGTGGCGCTTGGGGGACCCCTAAATGAAATTTCTGATTATTATGGGCAGGAATCAAATCGGTTAAACAATTTTAAAGACAGACCATTCTTTTTATAGAATCACAGAATTGCAGTTCTTAATGGTTTTCCCTACCTTCCCCCCCCGTTTTCCAGCCTGTGCGGCTGAGGGCAGTGCCCCTCGCAAAAGGCTTGGGGGGGGGGTGGGGTGGGCATGAGAAATGGCAGTGACGCGAGCGGAGCCAAACGGACGCTGGAAGAAAAATCATCCTCACAAAAATGCCAGCATCAACCCTGGCAGCGAGAGAAGGAGAAGGATGGTGTTTGAAGGAGGAGAACATAAAAGCCTCTGTGGGAACGGTACCTGTGCAGGAAATACTGCCCCAGAAGACAATGGGGGGGGTGCCAGAGGTAATGACTCTTCTCGGCTTTATCAGCCTCACGCGCACGCTCTGGGTAATGACCGATCGTGTTTATACTGTTGTTTCTACAGTTTTCTCTGCATTTTGTGTTTCTGTTTGCTTTCTCCCTCGGTTTCCTTTCTGCCTCTCTCTCTGCTGTTATCTGTCTTCACCTTTGGTTTTAGGCTGCTCCCTCCCAAAGAAGACAGCCCGCATTCCGCACAGCAGCAGCCTCATCCCCTGCCCCGGCGCATCCTCGCTCCCTGGGCTCTCGTAAACTCACCAGATCTGCTTTGCCCACAACCTCTGGTTGTCCTTCCAGATAATTCACGTATGAACAAGTTTCCCCAGGCTCACCCTGCCTGGGTTTCAGGTGCGTTTCCGAGGCTGTCCGGCCATGCTGACCTTCGTGCCACCTTTTGCTTGTCACTTAACCCCCAGAAATGCCGAGGGGTCCCCCCGATGCTCCAGCTCGGGTGGGTGGGGGAGACTTCATGTGATGAATTTGCCGCGGGCAAAGGCCTTTTGTTTCTATCCCAGAGCTCGTGGGTGGGAAGGATTGGAGAAACAGGATGAARTGCTGGTTTGCTCTCCCCTCTTCATGACAACGCGAGGGACGAGCGCGGGGCAGCGCGGCGAGGAGGAGGCAGGACCTCGTGGTGCTGAAGTCGCCGAGGATGGTGGGTGCAGACACCGCCGGCGCGAGGGTGTGCGCGTTATTATTTTGGTTCAGTGCCTCCAATCAATACGAGCTTGCTCAGGGTGATTTTGTTGTGACTTTGGAACAGTTTATTTGGTTTCTAAAGTGCTGGTTTTCTAGAGTAATTTCTCAAGCCTTGTCTAAGCCTCTTGTCATGTCTGTGCTAAGTGAGTTTGAGGGCTATTTTCTAGCCCGCTTTGTCGTCTCTATTTTATTTTTTGGTTGGTTCTAAATTTACATTGAAGTGTAATTCTGTTTTGTTTTGCTGACTTGGGCATAAAAAGAAATACGTTACCATCATCTGGAAACCCCTACAAGGCACTCGCCTCTCGGGCAGCATGCTGAGCTTTGTGGGTTCTGCTTTTCTCACCCCAAGCCCTTTTCCCCGGATTTCTCTTCCCTTCGGTGGGCTTGGGCAGTGCCCAGGGATGCGGGGAGGCAGGGATGTGGGGATTTGGGGATGGAGGGATGCGGGGATGCTGTGTCCCCACAGCCGCGCCAGCCCTGCTGTCCCAAGCCCCTCTAAAATCAAGTGGTAATTTAAAGGATGGCCCAYGAGCGCAGGGGAGGGAAGAGAAAGCCTGATCTTTACAGATGACATTTAAGCCTGCAGAAGGCCAATGTATTTTACCCACCGTCACATTTAAAAGGCACTGAATTCATTATACCGCTGAATAAATCATTTTTTTTAAAATGTATTTATCCGGAGAAGAGCCACAGCTTTCCAGTCAAGAACTCCTCCTGCTAGGACAAAAGCTTCCAGCTCGGGAGTGAACAATCCAGCTCCGTCCTCTCTTGCAATGCCCGCAGCTGCTGTTCGGATCCCACGCCGCCTTCCCACGGGGATGAGGAGCCGAGGCTTCGCTTCGGGGAGCGAYTGAGGGCTGACAACGCTCCGAAGTGCTCGCACTCCTCCACCGCCGACAGACGCAAAGGGTTCGGTTGCTGAGATGGAGCCTGGTAAATCAGGCAGGAAAATAATCAGCTCCCCACTGAAGTGAGGAGATGCTTGATATTTTACATCTTCTTTCATACACTTTACAGGAACTAATAGTTACACAAATAATACCTAGGAGATGATAACAGGCTATAAATAATTCAGGGTTCTCCGGCACCGAGCTGCCGTGTGCAGGCTTGAGAAGCGCATGGGTGCTGTGGGATGACTCGGGTCCCYGTCCTCCCGAAAGAGGCACGGGAGAACGGTGCCCTCTTACCGTCCCGGYATTCCTCTCAGTGGTGTCCCCACCGTTTCCCCAGCCTTTCCAGACCAGCTCCACTTTCTCCCCTTTGCACCCGCACCACCCGCTCCCCTGGCCGCCGCGGCGGTTATCGGTGATGCCCTTTGCCGACGCTGCCAGGAGAAGCCGGAGGTTTCCCATCCACGGTGTGACCATGCAACCGGCTCGCCAAGCCCATCGCCTTCCACCCAGGTTTGTGCACAAGCTGCTCTGAGGTCCGCCTGACCCAAAGAAATGGAAGTGTTTCCACATCTGAGCTGAGCATCTCGGGAGAGCGGCTGCCTCCTGCCAGCCGCGGGTCAGGGCCAGGCACGCGCGGGGAAACGGCTCTGCCCACCTCTGCACCAGCGCGGCTGCGTYTTTCACAAGTATTTGAGATTTTTGAGAGCCGTTGTGCAGAATTCCCCATCTGCAGATGTAGCGTTTTCAGTTTAACTCTGCCGCTAAACATTTTGACAGCCTAGCACAGCGCGTTGTACAGTAACAGTCCCCTCGGCTCCCCGCCGCGGCACACCGGTGCACCACGTGCYCCCTGCCACCGAAACCGGCTGCGCCGGGTGGCCACGACCCTCCCGGGGGGAAATGCTGCCGGCTCAAATCCCGGAGATGGGAAAGGGGATGAGGAGAAAGCCGCTCCGCAGCCGGCTGCCTCAAAGCGGGGGCAGGCTGCCTGCCAAAAGGGGGGCTCAGCTCATCTCCCCCAAAAGTTTCACAGACACCAGGTCCCCCGGCTGCCCCGCTGGCTATCTTAACGCTGAGCCCACAAACTTCTTGCTCTCTTAATGAGAACATGACCAGAAAAGTTGGTGGCAGGACCCACAGCTCAATAAACCAAGAGAACAAAAACCTTCTACRCCGCAATCTGGAAACGGGTTTTTCTTCTCAGCCCATTTTGCGGGGAAGAATTGATCTGTCTAATCTCTTATCTGTGACTATGAAATTGTATTTCCCTCTTAATAGGCCTACAAACGTTACAGATGAATAGTTCGGGAGACACGCTGCAAACGGCAGGAATACTAAAAAGGGATGTTGGGTTTTGCTGGGTTTGGGTTGCAGAAACCAGCACGCAGGAATGCCAGGACCTGCATCGGCTTTGGCCCCACTCCTCGGGGACCTGTCTCAACCCCCGACATTTGCACCTGATTCCTACTTAAATCGGGCCGGGGAGGTCTCTAAGAAGCTGTGTTTAGTTTAGGCATCACGAAGCTGCCCCGTCCCCTCCTCGCCTCGTGCCTGCATTGCAAAGGAAGAGGAGGCAGCGGCAGACCCGACTCTTGCTCCGCTAATCCTGGTTTCCCATGTGGAAGGGAACCGGAGCCTGCTTTTCCCGCACTGGCATGGCCACCAAGTGCCTCAGCCATTTAAGGTCCCCTTTGGAGTGACAATTGCCACCTTCAAGGCAGCGGTGGGGGCTCTCGACGCCTTCCCCGCCGTTGTCCCTGCGGCTTTGCCCTCCGCAGCTCCGTCAGCCGGGTTTGTCCACAATCTCACTTGCGAGTTTACAGGCGCTGGCTCCGTGCCTCGATATTTGGGTTGCAAAAATGTGAGCTGACAATGTCCTTCTCACCTACGCTCCCCGCCTCGTGCCGGACAGRGGCTGCCTCGCGTGGGTCGCCCCGCGGCCTCCAGCGGGGCTGCGATGCGTTGATGTGAGGTGCCCCCAGCCCTCTCCATCCCCTCCGCCTCCATCCCAGGAGAGGTTCCTGGGGCCAAACAGCCGAGATGAAGCAGAGGTGCCAAATGTTCRCTCCAGCCCAAGAATGTGGGGCTGCAAGCAGCAATCCCAAACCACTGCTAAATGTTTTAGAAACAGGGAAAAAAGTCAGCCCCCCTCCTCCCTCGCTGCTGCTAGAAACCCTCRCAAGCAAGGAAAAGGAAAAGCACACAAGCGCCCGCGATGCTGGCTGATCAATGAATTTGGAGCGGCCAAGGCGACCTTTTCGGGAGGAGATGGATGCTGTGCCTGCCCCCACGCACCCCTCGTGCCTGCCCGGGGGATCGAGCCCTTTGCAGGACACGGCTCAGCAAAGCCCCCACCTCCGCTGGGGCACTCATCGCCGAACCATCGCTGTGTTTAAATACGTTGGATTAATCACTTTATCATCCAAATACAGGTGGATTAATGCAGTCGCTTAATACTCTGTTTAAGCAGCTGATTTTTAAAAAAAGYTGAATAATTGAGGGAATTACTCTAAAATTAGAAAACTTAACGATTTATTCACTGCTTATTGTCAGAGCTGCCAGCCAAGAAAAGCCGGCAGACGCACACGGCTGCCCTGGCTCAGTGGTGCGGCAGGGACCGGGGGCACGGCAGGGGCCAGGGGATGGCAATGCTGTGTAGCCCCGACTGCGGAAAGCAGAAGTGCAAGAAGTGGCATYCCTCTATCTCCCTTTTAGGCACCAACGAGGTCTTTACAGTGGTTGCTCCTACTGGCGTAGCCCAGTCCTGTTAACGGAACTGAAAAGGTGAGGCACTGCTATTTTCTCTAGATAAAAATACTTCTTTGGTAAAAGTGGTATCAATAAGCTCTCATTTCATCCCCTACAGCCCATCTCTCCTCAAACAGCCCATCCGTTAATACAAATCTGGTGACGCTGTGCTTCGTCTGTCCTGACTGTGCCCAGGGCAGCTGAGCCGACTCGGAAAGCGTTTGGGGTTTCAGCCCCCCGCGCTGGCATTCGTTTATCAGCTGTGGGCAAAGGCACGTTTTTAACAGGTCTCTATTTCTGTTCAGTGAGAAGAGCTCCTCCACRCCACGTGGTAGCAGGAGATGCATCCGTGCAGAGCTTTGCACCGGCTTTGCCGTGCCCAGCCAGCCACTTTCCAGCTGTGCCGGCAGCAGCGGTGGTCCCGGGGGCCGCTGCTGCTCGGGGGCCGCGCCGGCTGGGCGCAGGGAGACGGCAGCCGAGCCGTATCCGACCCGGCGCGGAGGCTGCRTGATGCCTTGTTCCCTTTTATTTTTTTGTATTCCAATCACTYGTACCTCCGTTCTTGTTGCACACGACTGCAGATGGAAGATGGGTTGCCCCCGGCGAGCGGATGCTGGAGCCGAGGGTCCGGGTCCAGCGCTGGCTCCAGAAGCCCTTTGGTCTCCCCAAAACGCAGCCATGGAGCGGGAAGGGGCTCCCGGAGCTGCGGATGGCTCTCCTGCCCTGACCACCGCGGCCAGGACTGAGCGGGCAAGCATGAAAATAGCTCTGTCGTGGGAAGGAACGGGCTTCATCTGCTCTGCCTGTGCTTTAATACGGGAAATGTCACCTGCTCCTCCAGCTCCTCTCATAAACAGAGAATTTATCTGTCAGCAAGCTAAACCAATATAAGTTGAATAATATTTGTTGATTAATGTAGTCGATGAATTTCATATTTTCTTTAAAATATTTGCTGCATATTTCTGTAAATTATTCATCCAGTTTATAAGGCAAAGCAAATATTTGTGAATCGATATGAATTATGTGATTTATAAAAATGAAATATTCATGAGTCATTTTCATTATTCACCTCGTCCTGGAATTGCTACATAAATCTGATCAAGCAAATAGATTTGGTGAAGCTCAGCCCAAATTTACGGATATCATGGAGCTCGCAGGCTCCCATGCAGCAAACCAGAGTGGATTTGGACCAGATGTTTGGATCGTGTGCTCGACTGCTGCTGCTCGGGCTGCCGTCCCACGGCTTCGAGGAGAGGCAGGAAAGGACGCGACGGCTGAGCTGGCAGCGTGCTCTGCAACACCCCCTTCATGCGGAAATCGGCTTTAACCTGAATTTCACCAGARGCAAGGGCAAGAAGAGGAGACTGACGTTTTCCTTCCCTGACAAGGGCGCCGGCGCTGCCGGAGGTCGTGCGGCACGGCAGGGAAGGGGGCCGGTGAGAGGTGTTTTGACTTGGAGGGACGACCGCAGACAGCAGGAGCATCGACCATGCAAAATGAGTGAAGAATTGGATATGAAGCCTTGCCRTCGGGTGGCTTCGAACCCGGTGCTTGCAGATGCCCTTTGCCAGCCTTCGGCGAGACCGGGGTCGGCGTGGGTGTGCAGTCGTGGGAAGTCCCCCCGCGTCACCCCGGCTTCCCACGCATCCCTCCCTGCCTGCCCGTCGTGCCCGCTCTCCCACCCGCCGCTGCTGGGCTGCTCGGGCTCCTGCGCCCCTGGGTGCTGAGCTGCAGAGGCAAGGTTTCGCCCTCTGATCGCTCCCACCGACTGCTGGGGAGCTGCCTCTTTCCGAGAGGTGGGCTGCTCTCCCACGTRCATCCTCCAGAACATCGTCTTTGCCCCCTACCTCTTCATTAAAAGCAATTTATTTTACAAAGTGCTGTCCAGAGGTGTTGCCCAAACTGCTGAACAGCGGGAGCAGCGAGAGAAGCGTCTCGTGAAGGACGTGCTTGAGCAAGGGGYATTTATCTCAGCCTGTGCTTTCCGAAAACCAAAAAGCACCTTGGCGTTGTGAAACAAGGACAGGTATGGAAAGCGCTGACAGCAGAGCTGTGACTCCCCRGAGAGCCCCCAGGACGGCGGGGACAGCCGGCCCCCGGCCGCAGCTGCCTCGCAGGGACAGGGTGAGTCTGGGAACGAAGCTGGTGCCAGTCTTGGTGTTAAAAAAACAAAAAAAAATATGTAAAATCTCAGTTAAGCAGATGCTTAACTTTTAGGACGTGAGTAATGCTTCCGACTACGCTGGGACTGTGGGTCTGCTTCAAGTTATGCGCACGCTAAGTGCTGCTTGGACCAGTGCCACCCCGCGCTCGCTGCTGCTCASTAATGAACTCGGCTTTTTTGGAAGCTGCAAAATGAGCACTCAAAAATTCAGCTTTGGGGACTTTCATATTTTCCAAAGTGTTAAAGTGCTTTCTTCTTAAATAGCAAGCTTCCATTTAGAAAATAGGCTGTTCTACAGATAGCATTATACATCTTCTGCCACCGGGGTGTTTTGCTCAACACTGCACGGGGACATCATAAAAACCATGTGCTTAGCCAAGTGGAATTGCTGACTCTATTACCCTGGCCAGAGAAAACCGTCTGTCTTCATCCCCTCCCTTATCCATCAGGAAGGGGCCGGCGGTTCGGCGCCATTACCTACTGCGCATCCCAGATCTGCAGCCGGTGCTGATCAAGCTGAATTAAGTGGAAACTCTTTGGGGATGCAGAACCTGAGGTCGTGGCTCCTCTCCGCATGTTGAAGAGGTCGGATCGACCCGCAGGATTATTTAAATGCACCAGAGGGAGGACGGGCAGCGTAGACCCCCGCAGCCCTCGCCTGCGCTCCCGCACTGAGGTCRCAGCCATCGCAGCCGGAGCCGGAGGGGCAGGCTGCTGGTTTAATGGCACCCCGGAAAAGAGGGAGCTGTTCCTGCCGTGGCTGCGGGTAGCAATTGCTTCTCGCCCTTGTGCATGGTGGGGGCAGCTGAAGGACCGAATGCCCCAGGTGAGAGGGGTGGGCATGCAGGGACCCCCAGGCAGCAGGGACCCYGGGCACTGGGGACCCCCAGGCAGTGGGGCTGGCGGCTGCACCGAGGAGGGACACAGGGACTTCGGGTCCTCGGCAGCTCCCTCCGTGCTGCTGGCATGCTCTTTTGCAGCCCCTCTCCCAAAGGTCACATTGCTGCCTGCAAGGCAGAAGCAGTGATGTTTTATTCTGGCCAAGTCAGTTCCTGAGTTTTYGCACTAAACTCCAGACGTGTTCAACCGTGGGATGGCATTTTTCCCCTTGCCGGCTCTGGAATAGCCACAGAGAAGCCATTTATCAGCACTGTGTGTGCATCCAATCTCCGGGGCCCTCTGCTTCGCCTCCCGTTATCAGCTGCCTCCACGGCACTTAATGAAGCAGCTATTTTGAGGAGATGGCCTGATGAATTTGAAAAGTTTTTGACCCTTTTATTGCAATGTCTCAAATACCAGGTACCTGGAAAATAGTTTTAATGTTGCATAGACCGTTATGAGCCATTGTATTTATTCTAGGTATTCTGCTCTGAGATGTGTCACAGAGTTTTGGAACAGCAGCCAGCAAACTGGAGTAGTGGGAGATTCAGCGGGGTAGGGCTTTTCCTTAGAGCSATGTCCCCATTTGCTGCTCCTTCCCCACACACCTTCTCTCCCACGCCTGCCAAGTGTGTCGCTCCGTTGTGAGGCTGGGGGTTAAAGCGGACTCGTGGCCACCGCAGGCAGAGCCAGCATCGGCTTTGCCGTCGTGCCGAGGCTGGCCGTCCCGCGGCACGGCTGGCACCGAGGAGCTGCCCGCCCAGCTGCTCCTCTCCAAAGGGCGGCTGCCCCCGAGGCGAAGGTCCAAAATCTGCTGCTTCTGGACTCCTGCAACCCAGCCTGAAACAGGGGGCCTGCTCTGAAGAGTTAAGAAATRAAGTCTTACTGGCAGTGGAGCCCAAGGGGCGAGCAGAGGTCACCCGTGGGTGCCTTCCCCCTTAGAAAATAGGCTGCAACGTTGAAAGGGGCGTAAGAGCAGGGTAAGGCAGCAGTAAGTGGCAGCTAGCCGGTCTGCAGGTCTTGCCCGGGCACGCTTCGTGCCGGCACGGCAGCACCTCCAGCCCCTGGGAAGGCAGGTCCGGTGCTGGCCACGGGGCACCGAGCAACAAAGCCTCTTTTTCCAGAATATCAACCCTTCCATGAGTATGCCTTTCCCATCAGAGGGCACRGCGGGCTGCTAAGCTGCTTAATAGCTGCCAGCTGCACACACGGGCAATGCAGCAGTGCCGGCAGCCGGAGAGGTCTAATTCTGAGCCGTTCAAACTCTTTGCCATAGCCGTCTTTCCGTGAAGAACGTGTTCCCACAAAACGAGCTTGTTGTTGGGAAGCCCKCCACTGAACAAGGGTGTTTCTGCAGGTTTTGGGGCACCAACGAGAGTGCAAAGCCCCGGGGAAATGCTCTTGATGAAAATGGAGCAGTTTTTCCCTGATCTACACGCTTGGCAGGAAAGCMCACTTGGCCTATGTGCCTCAGCGATGTGCTGAGCAAGGGCTGGACCGCGCGGTGCCAGTGTCCCGYTGTGTCCCCATCACCCCTCCGGCTCCCGGATCCAGCCGGGAGCACCCCACGTGCATCTCTCCCTCCYGAGCCGCAGGCGGCTCCCAGGCCCGGGATCTTGAGCCAACCTTTGCCGGCGGGTTGAAACCCGGCAGGTTTTTCTGAAGCGGGAGGGAAGAGATACAGGGAGGTTCTGCTGCTGCAGCAGGGCCACCGAAGGAGGGGACCGAGCTGGAAACCCCCCGGCACCACCTGGCCAGGGGCTGGGGGAGGTTTCTGTGCTTTGGCCTCAGCTCAGTAACGATACGCGGGTTYAGTAACGGAGAGAAATTGCACCCTCAGGTTAGCGCAGCTGGAAATACGTCTGCCAGTATTGGCCCCTGTTTGTTTGGGGTTTTTCCCTTCTGGCTTTACAGGGTCTCAACAAAATGAAGCACAGCACGCAGGTGAGGGGTCTGAACTCAGACAGCAAACTTTGTGGTGGTTTTGGATAACACAGAATTTTACTCGAGGAAGTCAAGAGTTTGGTGACTTAGAGACGACCGAAGCTTTCAAGGGCAAGGCAGTAAATTGTCCCTCGTTCACAGTCCCGCTCCGGAGAGCCTCGGGCTGTGTCTGAAGTGCATCRCTGCTGCAGGGTCAGGGGCTGCCTGCTGAGTTATTGCAAGCCTGCCTCAATAAATACGGGATCCAGGCTCCCAGAGGCGCAGCAGGGGCAGCGCACGGTCCCCTCGCCGGGGCTCGCACCGTCGGGGGAGATCCCAGCCGCTTTCCCGGGTGCCGCTGCCCATCCTCCCACGCCGCTGGCTCCCTCCGTGCGCCCGGCGGGCGGGAGAGCACAAAAAGCTGCTGCCGCAGCCTCCGGTCTCGGGGATTTCTCTTTTCAAGTTTCTTCTTTTCCCCCATCTGCTTTGTCRAAGGACTTGTTCCTTAGTAATTTATTTTTTAGAAGAAAACCRAGATAAAAATCTCCAGTCCTCCAAGGGACATTAATTGCTGCTCCTTTAGAGCATACAGGGCTGGTAAATTATATTTTTCGCCCAGCAGCTGATGGACTTGGAAACTGCTTTTAACCCTGAAAAGGAAGGGAGAGGCATACCATCTCCCAGGTAAACCAAGTAGACGTCTTCAAGCACCGGGACAATGCCTGCGTTCTCCACGACAGCAGGAAATCCCATAGCAAGGGCTGAGAGTGGCAGAAGTAAAGCCCCGAAGCAGCCCTTGGAGGAGCGTGTCCCCTTCCCCCTGCCCCTCAGAAACGCTTCCTGCAAATCCTCCTGGACGCCCCTCGCTGCCTCCTCGCACGCAACAGTTTGTTTGTCAGCACCAGGAAACAAACGCAGGCAAAGCCGTCGTTAGCTCGTGGCAGTATCGCCTATAATTTTAAGGTCCGTTAAATATGATTTAAATATTTTTTTACTCATTAGCAATAATTTAGAATGATTCTCTTTTTTTCGGAAACTTCAAGCATGATTGTAATAGCTTTGTAATTTGGGGCTCTATCATTAAAATTAATGATATCCTAATGCTCTATGTGCACTAGAAAAGTCTGATCACTTTTTTCCCCTTTATATATCATCACTAATAGAACATTTTAATGGCTGTACTTTCCAGCCCTGCAGATGGAAACCTAAAAATAGGAAGAAAGCCTATTTCATCACGCCATGCCAGCCCCTAAATAATTCAATTACATAGACTGGAATATCTGAAGCTGGGTGTGTTCCCAGCTGCAGATAACCAAAAGTACTTGATATTACTTTTAGAGCGGGGCTGGTTATGACGAGGTCTCGCCCTCCGGCCCCTGCCAGGCCACTGCAGGGGACAGAGGTGTGCAGCCGCCGGGACGCCAGCGTGCAACCATCAGGGACGCCAACATGCAACCATCAGGGACGCCAACGTGCAACAATCAGGGATGCCAACGTGCAACCATCAGGGACGCCAACGTGCAACCGTCAGGGACGCCAACGTGCAACCATCAGGGACACCAATGCGCAACCATCAGGGATGCCACGTGCAGCCACCAGCTGCAGAGCCGCAGCAGCAGCAGTTTCTCCTCCCCGAGCCGGGGGCTGGAGCTGCTGCCAGGGTCCGGGCAGATCCTGCAGCGGGGCAGGAACAGGGCTCCAGAAATTCAGCCCGACTCATAGTAAGTACAAACCATCCATCRCCGGAGGGAAATGCCTGCAACCAGTGTCCGGCGAAGGCTACTCCACAAATATCTTGGGSTCCTCACTGAAACTGTCCCTCAAATGGCCCTTGCTGTGTTTTTCCTGCAAGCAAAGTCTGTCTCTCCCAGGCCGGCAGCTGCCGACCCTACCAGCCTCCCCTGTGCCGCGGCTCCGTGGGCAGCACGTTGGCACCCGGCAGCAAGCACTGCCAGGAAAAAAGAAAGAGCGGTCCGGGAGTTACCTACGGAGGAAGGAAAAGCAGCTTTTATCTGTCTTTATTAGCAGCTGATGCACCAAATGCAGAAGCGAAGGACACAGCCCGCCCCGCAGCAGCAGCAGTCCCGCGGGGCAGCACCGCAGCTCCAGCCACGTAGCACCGACCGCCGGCGCCGACGGACAGTTTRCAGTTAGGCATGACACAAAAGGCCAAAATAATTAATGAAGGCACAGCTCATGCCTCGGGAGCCTCTGGAGAAGCCCCCGGTGCCTCGGGCAGCTGGCTGCGCTTTCCCTCAGGCACCATCGYTTCCCACGGCTTTTCTCGTGCCCCTCGCCACCCGAGTTTGCAGACCCGCTCCCGGGGCGGCCCCCGCCTGCGCTCCAGGTTTGYGGGGATTTTCACTTGGCTCCAAGCGAACCAGGCACGGGGGTATCGTCTGCTGCCTGTTAAATACGATGCTGAGATTTTCTCTTTTTTTTTCTCTTTTCTAAGTTTGCACTGCCTGTGCGCCCCATTCCGGTGCAGCCACGTGAGCAGCCCTGGGCGAGGGAGTACTGCACCGAGACCGAGGCTAGATGCTCACCTTTATGTTGAATATTTGTTTTACAATAATTGTCCGGTCTGAGCTTTTCTCTGGTTCCCCCGGGTGCCGTATCCCGAACATCATCTTGTACCACGGGGTGGGGAGGGAYGGTTGGCCTCCAGCGGGGGACAGGGCAGCGCTGGGACCTCTCCTGTGCCTGCAGTGAGCCCTCGCCGGCGGAGGGATGTCAAAGATAATTATTTAGTGGGATGGACCCAGCTACCCCCCAGAACCCAGCAGACTGCAGAAGTTAACCCCCCTCGGCAGCTGCAGGTACGTAGGCATGGCCGGCCTTGGAATGTGTGCTGGCAATTGAAAACYGCCTTTTTGTCTCTCCTGAAGGTCTCCTCAGGCCTGGTCATCACTTATTGCCTAATAAGGAGAGCTTTTATATTTTGGCATTTCTTTTCCTGTGGTATCACCGGTGCTTGGGAGAAAAAGCCAAAATAACAGAGAAAATTCGTGCAGCCGCAAGTTATTGAGCTTGAAGCAGGAGTGAGTACGGGAGCATCCCCGGTCTGTGCCGCGGGAGCTCAGGCTGGGTGGTGGAACGGGATGCGCCTGCAAATGCCGCACGCGGGGCGAGAGCGCGTTAACCCCCCAGCCCGCGTTAACCCCCCAGCCCGCATTAACCCCCCAGCCCCCTGTTAGAGCACGGCCCTTCCCGCCTCCATTAGGCAGATGAGATTCGCAGGGGTCGAAGCCTCGCCTGAGAAACAAGCGTGGAGGAACAGGCTGCAGACAATTAGGGAAACGTCAGAAATTGCAAAATTAGAGACGAAAACCCTCCGAGCGTGGATCGGCGCGAGGCGGCCGAAGCGAGGAGCGGMGCTGGCCCCGGGCTGGCTGAGATTACGCTCCTGGGCAGGGGAGCGAGCCCTGCGCCACGTTTCCAAGGCTCTAACCCAAACCTCGCACCTTCCCAGCCTGTCGGATTTGCCATCCTCTTCCCGCAGGGAGCCCRGGCACGGCTCGGCCGCAGCTTTTCCCGCGTGCTCGGGGTGCGTTGCAAGCCTGCGGCAGCGGCAGCAGGAGAGCCTGCATCCCCTGTGAGAGCCGCCCCGCCGCCCCGGGGGTCACAGCACCCCCAGTTCAGCCCTTCCCAGGCAGGAAAGCTACCGCCAATTTAGGCAAAATGCAGTTGGATGAAGCTCAGACGGCTGTTAAATCGATTCGGCTGTTCTCAGGTATCCACGTCAAAAGGAAAAGAGGCTCTGCCGAGAAATAAAAATCAAGGGAGGTTGGGGAAAATTGCATTTATTTTCAGGTGGGACGCAAGCGAGGGCAGCTGGTGGCGGCCTCAGCCTGGCAGTATTGCGTCAGGTCTCCAAATCAATGTTTACCACAGGATGAGGCATTTAGTGTAGGTTATTCTGAGGAGCTAATATTGGCCAGCTGCTAGCTGCGTGATCAGGGAAGAGAGAAAACACTTTTATTCTGCCTCATCTTTCGGTTCCCAGCGTGGCGATGCTGTAGAGCCAGTCCACATTTCGGTTTGCCTTTCGTGTTAAAGTTTGGGTGCCAAAGGGAATGCGYGATCGCCTGAAGAGCCGCATCCACAGCAGCAGGCTGTAGAATAATAAATCCATTTCAAATTGGCAAGAGCAGGCTGAGTAAAACAAGGTGCTGTTCCTTCCAAGACACTGATTTACAGCGCATCAGCCCCGACCCCGCCGGCACTCTCCCCGCGAAAGGAAGCGATTATCKGCTTCCAGCCCTCCACTGAAACACGGCGCGAGGAATTTTACCTGCAATACTCTCTATTTCAATTACTCTACACAAGTGGCTTGCCCGAGTTCCTGAATGAGATAAAGCATGCAGGAGCAGGCAGGGATGTGCAGGCGCCCGGCTTTTCGGGGGGGACAAGAGGATGGCTGGACCTGCTGCTCTGCTCCTAGCAGGTTATTGTATTGCTCCTTTCCCCTCGGAGGCGAGAAGCAAAAGTCGGTAAGCAGGCGGCTTTCCACGCTCTGTAACAGGTCAGAAAGCCACAGCATCTAAATGTTTGGACTTGTTGTTCCCAACCTATTGCTGCATTAAAAGATAATTAATGCATTAAAGATACAGCTTTGAAAGGCACAGTTACCTAAAAACACCAGGGTTGTCTCCTTTCATCATTTGAATGACACAGGTCTGAAAATGCGATATTCTGGCTGTTGATGAGGAAGGATTTCTTCTTTATTATGTTCGCATTAGGATATCCTGATGCTTCTTTCCTGCCTGCCTTCGTGTCGCTGCGCTCCTGCCCGCAGCACCCGGCCGTCCCCAGGCTCCGGCTGTCTCCGCTGCTCTGTGGCGAGGTCACAGGCTGCGATCGTAGCGCAGGTAGAGACCCAAAGCTGGGTCTTTCCAAGGCACTTTAAGAGACTTGGTCATTTGGTTCACGCTGATTTGCAAGAGTACGTTGCTTCCCACTTGGAAAAGTGCAAAACAAAATATTTTGGAAAAAGGAAACTGGGTCCATRGGATAAAAAAACTATTAAAAAGAAAACTCTGGCCAAATTCCCAAGGACAATGTCGATTCGTTCAGCACATGAAATCGTGGTGTGGCCCTGCTGAGCTCCACGTGTGCTGTGAACAGCCACGGGATGGTCGAGCTGTGAATATGATACTTTTCTACAGCGATATRTTCAGCATCTGTCTTCAAAACTGATACACTTTTCTATCTTAAAAATACTAATCTGTTCTTATCGGTTGCATCAGACTTCTCCATGTGAGTACTGTTCCACTATCAGCTAGACGCGTGTTACGGTGCGGTAAAAGATATCAGAACATATTCAAAGCTGTATTTTGCTCTTTGGAAACTCGGTTCCCAGCAGGTTGTCCAAACACCGGTTCTCGGGTCCACCACCTCCACGCTGGGAGCACAGCCCTGAGCCGCAGCCCCTCGGAAGCCGGCCGCCGCGGGCACTGTGACACGGATCCAGCCRCAGATCGGGCAAAGGCTCCGTCTAATTGCACTCTGTTTCCTTTAATGCATTCCCGGTTCTCGGCCGACACTCTTTGAAGGATATTCCCAAGTGCAGGAGAAGGAGATGGCTGAGACCTGCAAGCAGCGGTCTCCAAGCCTGTAATGCTCAGCATAACTCTCCAAAACTTCTTTTCTCACAACCAGAGAAAGTGCTCAGGGCAGCTATTAAAGTGTAATCAATCAGTGTCAAATAAAAGTCATCAGAATATGACTAAGAGTCTGATTGCCTGTAACCAACATAATTAGACGGTGAGGATTTTCTTTCCTTCCCGTTTCTGCAAGAAGGCTAAAAGCCTCCAAAATTGGAGCTAATATCCTGTGTCTGGAGCGAGGTGAATTCACATTTGACCTATTGTTCAAATAAAAATTCTCCTCAAATCCAGCCCAACCTGGCGACGGCAATCATGGCAGGGGCTTCAGCACAGAAAAACTTCAGCACAAAAACTATAATCCCCGAAATTTCTTTCCGTTTAGTATGCGTGATCAGGCAGATTTCAAGGGTGACGGGACAGGAGGGAAGGTCTTCGTCTCGCTCATTAATCACCGCCATGCAAGCAGCCTTCATCCCAGCGTAGGCGAGCATCGCGCTGGAAGCRTTTGCTAAGTAAAGCCGCGCGTGCATCGGCGGCAAGGCGAGGGAGGGCGAGATAAGCCGGGGCGGGGYGGGCGAGGGGACGCGCCGCGGGCAGATCCCGCTCCCCGTGGCCCTGGCACGGCAGCGGCTCCGCGCGGGAAGGCTCAGCGCGGGAGCTGCGAGCCCCGGCTCCCTCCGAGGGACACAGGGCTCCTGCCGACGGGTGGCCCTGGGGTGGGCCGGGAGGACAGCGAGCTGCCAAAGCCTCCCGCTGCCACGAGGGAAGCAGCAGCTCCCTGCCGAGGCTCTGCCGGGGGTACGGCCGCTGCCTCCTGCCTGGCGGGTCCCGGGCTGGGACACCGAGCCTGGCACCGCGGGGCTCGGCGGCGAGGGAGCTCTGCCTTGGCTGCTCCTCTCAGGCTCAGGCTGAAGGGCTTTCCCTCTGTCTGCAAAGAAAAAAGACTTTGCTATGAAGCAGAGGATGAGCCTTCAAAGGCGACGCCGCGGTGCCGCGATGCTGCTGTCCTCCGGCCAGGCTCCAGCGCCCGCGTGGTGCCGGCGCTGCTGTCCCGCTGGTCCCAGCCCGGGCGTCACAAGCATCCCGCGCCAAAGCGGTCCTCTTTACATCTCCAACAACGCCGTACCGATTTCCTCAGGCTGACAAAAGTAGGCCGTGTTTCCATATTCCCTGTCACTGCTTATCTGTCTCCTCTCGCTCTCCAAATCCTCTTTCCATTTATATTGGCCTTAATGAGGTGCTGCCGTCCCGCAGCGCCGCCGCYGCTCCCTCACCCGTCCGGCGCTGCCTCATGAACCAGCACCCTGACATCGTCCAGCTGAGCCGAAGGCTGAAGTTACGGATTTTATCCCACATTGGCAGAGGTGAAGCACGAGGTTTTCTGCCTGGTTGGCCATATCCTCTGGCTGACGTTCAGGTGGGGTTTTTTCCTCCAGCTATTTCTTTTTTATCAGATATTTGATGGTTTTCTCCTGTCATCCTGCCTTTAAGGTGACCTGCAAAGGAAGCAAACAAATGAGGCTCTCATTATTTTGTCCTTTTTTSTTCACTCCTTGAATGTTTTATTGATCCATTTCTTCCTCACCTCATTTGTGCATGTTTTGGCATGGAGCTTGTTTGGGAAGGTTTATGGTAGGAAAGGCCAGTTCCTTTCCCAATGTAATTCCGCGCCTGGTGAAGGCGATGTCGCTAGCCGGGGGCTGGCGGCAGGGTGCTCTGGAGGAGCCGAGCAACGCGGTGGGCTCCCTGGACCGGGTGTCCCCTTCCCAGGGCCAGGTGATGTTGGGAGCCCTGGGGTGCTGTCTGAGCACACAGCCCACACGGACATCCCCTGCCTCCGCTCTGCGGGATCAGCCACCAGCTTCACCAGCTGTCCGGTCCTCGGCGTCGCCCCAAAAGGTCCTCGGCATCACCCCGAAAGATCCTCGGCATTGCCCACCGCGGGGCCCCGCCTGTGCCGAGCATCACCAGGCTGCCACAGCCAGCAACCGAACCACCCAACTGATCTACTTTCCTAAGCACTGAGTAATTAAAAAAACAGAGAATGGAAGTAATTCCCACTTACGAGAAAGGACCTGCTGGAATTCGTGATGGGAAGGAGGCATTCAACAGATGTGCATTAGCATAATGTGGAAATGGCGTGAAGCACGATGCTATTTTTCTCCCCAAGCTGCTTGCAGCAAGTGGAGCTGCCCTCCCCTCCGCTTCAGGTTTTCCTAGTGAAAGGGAAAGTCAGAATAAAAAACCCAAGGAACGGTGTGGCTGGAAGTCCTGGTCAAGCGAGCACCAACCTTTCTCCCAGGGCTCTCCGGCGTAGGTGCAAACCAGCCCAGCGTAAGCCGGGAGAGGTTTCCTCCAGAGGTAGGGATGGTGGGTGAGCCGAGCTGGGGCGGTGGGAACCCTCCCCGGGGCGCCCGGCCCCCCGCTCCCCCCGCAGCCCCCCCAGCTGCTGACATTTCTCCTTGGGCTCTGGCATTTATTTTAATCTGCGCTGGTTTTGCATTTCCCTCTCAGGATTAACAGGCAAAGCAGCAAGCTGTCGATACAGAGATTGATYCACCCCGGGCGGGAGACCCTGCCGTCACCCGCAGCCCGCGGTGCGAGAGGGGAAACAGAGGCARCCTCAGCACCGCATGCGAGGGATGCGAAGCCCCCCAAAAACCCTGCAGGGCAGTTTTTCGTGCCTCTCGAGCRCTGGCAGAAGACATCAGACACACGCGCACACGTGCCCAAGGTCCCCAGTCAGCTTGCACTGCAAAGCCTGGCGAGGCAAGACAACCGCTCTCCATCCCTGTCCGGGCACYGCCTGGGAGACAGCCAGATGGACAGACAGACAGACAGACAGGCCATTGTGCACTGCTCTCCAGGCACCTCCTGGGAGACAGACGGACAGACAGAGCACTGTGCGTCGGGGCGGCCGGCCGGCCAGCCGCTCGCCGGCCAGCGTCCTCCCGGAGACACATCGTCTGCCCGCAGGCTCCATCTTGTGGAAGATGCTCCCCCGAGGAGCCGGAGTGGGAAGCCGCCCCTTGGCACGGGTTCAGTTGGCACGGGATTAGCGTGCGTGGGTCCGCTTGGCACCGCCGGCGTGCCGGTGTGGCAGGAGGGTCCCTGGTGGGCTGGCGATGCTGGCACCCAGCCGGCACCCCGGCTGCCCTGCTCTGCCTCYGTGGGCTTAATAATACATTACGCCCCTGTACAGTTACTCCCAGGAATAAATGCGGTGGAATTTATTTCAACAGATGGAGGACAGTTTTCTTCTCGTCGTTTAACCGACACACCGTGCACCTCCCTTCGCAGGGTCCCGGTGCGGCAGAGAACTGAGATGGAGAGCAGGTGGATTATGCCGTGCTCATCCCGCCGCTCTGCTGCAGAGAGAATTTATCTCTCCCCATTTAGGGGAACATAGATTCAGCAAACAAGAGGAGGGAATGAAAAGCGGTGGCAAGTCCCGCCGTGCCRTACTGGATAGCGATGCCTCGGGCTGCGGCGTGGCAGCACCGGGGCTTTGCCAGCAGCGGCACCGGGCAGCTCCCGCCGTCCCGGCCCCAGCACCCTGTGCTGCAGCAGAGCGGCCTTTCCCTCGTCGTAGCTCTCAGCGCTCAGCTGCAGGACAAAACTGGGTGGTTTTCAGCCTGCTGGATGTTCTGCCTTCATTGAGGTTTATTTACCATATAATGTAACACAGTAATTTCACTGTATATAATTTAATGACACATTAGGAAAGAATTAATCACTGGAAGCGGCGCTCACGCCGGACTGCTTCGCTGAGGTCTGGCGAGAGGACCCCGCTCCCAGCCCTCGCTGCCCGGTCCTGGGTGGTGCAGCCCCTCGGGAGCGAGGGTTCGGCGGGCAGCACCGAGTGGACAGGCAGAAACGCTGCCGGCACCATCCCCGGCTTTCTCGCCCCAAGTGGCCCAGGTTCCTTTGCAATCCGGCTGTGCCCCAAGGTTGGGGACACGGCTGGAGGGACATATTTGGACACGGCACTCGGTAGGAAAACAGGATACGCAAAACTCTGAAGAGCACATCCAATTTCCACTCATTAAGCCATAATTTCCATCATTTTAATTACATGAAAGGCAGATAAATGGCGAGTATGCTCCTACTTGTGCCTTTTCTCTTAATTATTAGTCCTTTGCATGGGCCAGTTTGCAATGAATCAGCCTTTAAACAGTGTTCAATCGGAACATGTTCTGCTTTATTTGAATTATCTTGTTGGCCGATCATTCCCCAGAACATAATAAAACAAACATTAATTACTACTTCAGCGGGTGTAATCTTCTTGAAAGCACTCAGCACTACTCAAATGCCATTGTAGCCTCATGCTCCGCACTTTAAGGTGCGTGGGTAAACAAACTCATCCAGCAGGTCTGAATGCGCAAGCAGAGCTCACGCCTGCCGCGCCAAACAGGCAACTTTGGAAAAGTCTGGAAAACGTGCGGGTACGCAAAGGAAAAAGCCAAGCCTGTTGTCCAGAGAGGACGGAAGATCCTGTAAGGTCCACCAGGCTGGCTGGGCGGCACGGTGGGATGCGGTGGGATGCGGTGGGATGCGGCGGGATGCAGCAGGGTCGGACCACGCCACATCCCGCGGCACACCGGGCTCCCAGCGCTGGGACGTGCCGGACTCAGGGCAGCCGGCGAGCAGCAGCAGAAAGCCGTGCCGACGCTTGCGTTTCAGCTTGCACAGGGCTTATTTGGGTCTTGCCTCGATGGATTTGCAACATTTCATGTACATGTAGATGGCAACTCCTAATCCCTACTCAAAGTTTCCGATGGCATTTCCAGCACTGTTACTAGAACACCCCGGGCGTCGTGCCTCACCGGGGGACGATGGAGAGCCAGGCACTCGGCGTGGGCAAATGTCTGCTAAAACCCGAGCACACGCCTCCGTCTCCCTGTCCAGCTCCTTTACCGGCCCCGGCAAGGTCCGTCGGGAGGCAGGTGGAAAGGAGGGGCTGGGGCCACACTTCTCGGGGGCGGTGGGAGTGCAGGAGCCGGGAGCGCTCCCTCCCCAGCTGGGGATGCTCACAGCTGGGGGCACTCAGCACGCCCCCGCAGCTCGCCTATAAAGGGCTGCTGCAAAGCCCAGGAGGGCTTTTGGATGGAGAGGTCTCTGGTGTGAGGAGCTGGATTCACTCCTCCTGCTGAGCTTTGCTTCAGAAAATTCCTGCCTGGGAAGATCTGCTGCAGGCTCCTGTCTGCGGCCAGGCTTTGCATCCCCAGGGCTTCACTGCCCTCGGGAAAGGCTTTCCTGCTGGCACGGTGATCAGAGAGCCAGGAAAACACCAGTGCGGGGCAGGGAGAAGGATTTTTCAGGAGCAACGAGCTTGGTTGAACATGCACGAAGCCTCCTCATGGTCACCCCCGGACCAGTGCTGGAGACACAAGGTGGGTCCGGGTTTGGGCTTTCCTGGCTAGGGGGTGCTGGCTTGAAGGTGGCTCRGGAGGTCTGGTGGTCTTAATTGCCAACACTGAGGTTTGAAGGTTTCTGGGGGTGCTGTCCCCCAAGGAAGAAATCCTGGGACACAGAGTGAAGGGAAAGGCAGGGCTGCAGCCGACAGCCATTGCGATGCCGATCCGAGATTCAGGCAGTGCCGAGTGGGTTTCTGTACCCATAACTGAAGGGATTTGTTCTGTTGGGGACTTTCAAATGCAAGAGTGAGAGGAAAAATTTTCAATTCTCGGCATCCTTCTGCCACACTGACTTAGAGCAAAGCAGTGCACATCTGCCTAATTAGGAGCAATACTTCTAGCAGCCGAGTTTCTTCCTCTAAGAGATAAGTGGGATTTCTTCCCACCGGCCCCTCCTGCGAGCATTTTAAACATTCCCTGCCAAGGGAGCCCTCTGTGCCCCTGCAGCCAGGGTAACCCCCCGGGTTCCTTCGTGGGTCGTGGCTGAGGAAGCATCTGAGTTGCTGTGTGTAGACGTAGCCTCTGCCCTTGGGGCACGTTGCTCCTGGCCCACTGGTGCCCCAGGGCAGGGATGGGTGCTGGCCCGGAGGGTGCCGACTCTCACCAGCCACCTTGGAGATCCAGCATCGCCTCTGGCATTTTGGCTTGCCTGCAAGCAAGGAGGTGCTTAGCTTGGTGCAATCCAGCCGTGATTTAGGTGGGAGAGGGAAGAGACACATCTAAAGCCACGCAGCAGCGTGACATTTTTCCAACCAGTTTAAGTTCAACATCATTAGATGTTCCTCCTACACATATCGAGGCATGGAAACACTTCGGCAAAGTCTTTCCCTGGCGGGGCTGCCTTCTCTGAAGTGGCTCCCCACCTCYGTCCTGCTCCTCCACCTGCAGAAACCCAGCCGTTTGGGTTTTCTCTTGGAGTTACTAAAAGCTTTGAAAATGAGGGCAATTTTCCTTGCCCATAGCCCTGCTGCCAGCTGCAGTGCATTTCCAAGAGGATCTCTGCATTTCATTAGATGCAAAGCTTCTGTGTGAGAGAAATCAGTTGCAGCCTGAATCTTAAAGACAAAAATCAATTGTAACTCCGCTTTCCAAGTGTGGGCTTATATGCATACATCGACTGAAGAGGCTTGGGCAGCCTCTGGGTCCAAAGGGACCCTTAGGGACTGTCGTGTTAGGCGTCTGCAAGAATAAAAATCAGATATGAATGCGAAGAAAGCGCGGGGTTTTCTCTGGGGTGCGGTTGTTTAAGGGGCTGGTTCTTGTCAGTGTGGGAATGTACCCCAATGGAGGGAAAAACCCATCCTTGGTGCAGGTTTCCATGGAGAACTATGTGGAATCAGAACTTACCCTGTGTCAACGCATTCGCAGGTCTGCCTATTCAAATACCAATACAGGCCGAAAAGAAAATGTCTGAGTTTCCTAAATATGCAGTAATGTTACTTTAAAGCTCTGGGTTTGCATTTGTGCAAGAAAAAAGGAATTTAAATATGCTTTTAAATATGAAAATTGTTTCACGTCATTTTGTTAACATCTCACCCACCCCCAAAGGGCCATGTGTTTCTTTTCCTTCGGTGTTTCCCCCGAGCAGGGTGCCCAGGAACCCGGGTGAAGGGGCACAGGGCAGCCAGGGAGATCCCCGGTCCAGCCCCGGCGTCCTGGGGGAGGAGGAGATGCTCTGCAGATAGAGCCATATGTTGTCAAGTTAATAAAAGACCTTGGAAAGCATAAATCCTCTGTATGCTGGCTGCTAGCCCAGGTGCATAATTTCCTTGCCATTGGGGGGAGCAGACAGCATCTGTACAGCTCCTGTATTGTAAGCTAATGAAAAAGCCCACAATGAAACTCTCCATCCCCCAAGGACGGCGGGGGAACTCGGCTCTCTCTGGCAGAGCCGTTATTTGTGTTGGAGGAGAGCCTGGCAGGCTCGAGCAAGGCTTCCTCCTGCTCCCCGTGCCGGGGAAAGACTATTCCTGCTGCAAGCCGCTGCTGGCTCAGAGACGAGCACCCAGGGATCCTGGGAGGCASGGCGGGGAGAGGGGCATCTCCGTGGCGCGTGCCCCCGGGGAACGCACGGCGGGGGGAGCGAGCCAGGACCTCGCCGGCGGCACGGAGGGGCACAAGGAGCCACTCCTGCAAAAGGGGGGAAAGCCCGTTTTCCTGCTGCTCATAGCTGACCCGCAAAACCCATCGCTGCAGAAACAAAAAGTTTTGGATGCGTGCAGTGGGGTAAGTGCGGAGGGGAGGAAGCAGCGAGGGCTGCGGGACCCCGAGACCTTCGCTCTGACCCAGGCAGGTGCTTTGCCAGGCAGCCCTGGGCCCTGCCGCCTGCGGGATTTATTCCAAGAAACTTTTTTTTAACCAGTAAAACAAATTCTCAATGACCCACCTGAGGATTTGAAGGAATGGGGAAGCTGTTGTGTATATGACTCAACCGTAATGCAAAGCTATTTCCCTTCTCATTTGYGAACTTGAACATTCAGACATACACAAATTAATGAGTATTATTATGAGCCTCATTAAAAGAACTGTTCTTTAGGGGGAACCATCTTCCCCAATACAAGCACTGTGATCTGTTTGCTCGGCTATTAATTGATGGCAAACTGTGAAATTCTCGCTTTCATTACGATTAACTTGTGCAGTCTGTAACTTGCCGGCTGGTCGCCTTCCCGGTGGGAGCAGCGGTGGTGCGGGTGCCGCGCGTGGTTGCGGAGGCAGGGCTGGCGTTCACAGCCGGCCGCTCGCTCGGGCCCACGGGGATTGAGTCCTGCTCTGCTCGGACAAGTGCGGTGCCGCTCCCAGGACATCCCTGCGCCTCTGACGCCGAGCGAATTCACTTCACTTCCCGCGGCTCCAGCAAAGGTGCCGGACTTTTTAGGGAAATAAATACCACGCTGTGTTTCTTCCTCCTCATCCTCGTGTGGATTGATGCAATACAAGTGTTCATCCTCGCCTTAAGTAGAGAACCGGTGCCACATCTCCAAGCCTCGTTTTGCCTTTTGCCATTAAATTATATTAAAAGGGCTTTCATGTTATCTCTTAAGTAGGTGCTTTTCATTCCAGCCACATTTCCTCCCAYACCGCCAGTCTTCTCTCCTCAAAGCAAGAGCTTTCCTTGTGTGTACGGAAACGGAAGGCGTCTCGGCTATTTCTCTCGYGCAGATTTTAGGCACCTTAAACATGATGGGGTGTTACGATCTGAGTGACAACCTCTTTCCTGCGGGCACGCAAAGAGGTGTGATCTGCTCCTACCCCCTCGGTACACCCCGGGGGTCCCTCCTGGCGACCCCTCCATCCCCTGGGAATTAAAAATGCTCGCAGCGATGAGCTGAACTCCGGCGTGTCGGCAGTCGTACTCGCTTCCTGAGGTTGAGATGCGTGTTTTCTACTGCGAGCCCATCTCTAACAGAGGTGCTGGAAATTGAGAGCTGGGCGTGGATGCTCCTAATTACAAGTTGTCAGCAATTATCTTCCTGGGAAAGGCTGTGCTTTCCTCGCAGGCGTGCGGACCAGGCCTTGGGGGAGCAGACGCGGCGCAGAGGGGTCTCCTCCAGACGCGTTCATCGCGGTCTCAGAAACCGGGAGAAAGGGCCAGCCCCCYCGGCACGCGGCCGGCAGCTTGCTGACCGTGCTAACGCGGTGCCGTGCCACGGAGTCGTGTCCCCGCTACCCGCTGCTCCCAGAGGACGGTGTCAGCTGGGGAGCACGAGACAGGGACGGTCTCTGACGAAGTCTGCACTTGAACTGGTAGAGGAGGAGGAGGAGGGATGGCTAGCTCGTGACCCTGACAGTAGAGAAACCATCAAGCCAGCCTCACCGGTCCCTTGGATGCCCAGGGATCCGCTGACTAATTGGGAGCGATGCTTGGCCCGAGCCCCATTTGAAGTCTGGAGCAGATTTTTCTTTTACAATGGATGAAAAAACTCAATTTTCAAGAAGTGCGTCAAGCCCTTAATTGGGATTTTAATTCCTAAATGGCAGCGGGTACAGCAAACCTGGCTCCCCAGGCTAATGCATCCTGGTTATTAGAGAGCAGATACCCCTTGAACGGAGGAGAGGCGGCAGCATTTGCATAGCAATGAGGCGTTCTGGCAGCCCCGAGAACCAAAGTTGATTTTCTTTTGCATCTAAAAGCAGACATGAGTGGTACTTATTAATTTGAGTCCACCTCTGAATGCACTTAACGATTCAAGTCCAATTAGTTTTCAGAGTGCCCAGGTAGGAAGCAATCATTAAAAACATGTAAATTAAGTTACTGGGGAGCTTAATAGATTAGTCATTGACTTTCTAGCTTATGTTGGCTCTTAACCTTCAGCTTAAATTAATCACCAACAATTTCTCTGAACTGGCTACAAAAGGTCAGAGCCCGGGGGCTGCGGCATTGCCAAAACGAGAGCGGACCTTGCCAGCGAGCGGGCAGGGACCGGGCAGCTGTGCCGAAAAGCGGAGCCTTCCCTTGGCATTTCCCTCGGGAAAAGGAGCCTGCGCCGGATGCGGTGCTGGAGACCCCCTCTGCTTCCGAAAGCAAAGATCCTCTTTGCTGCAAGCGCTTCGTTTGTGGGTGACGAGCTGCTGGGCCCGAGCTGGGGGGCTGCCTTCTGGCAGGGGGGTTGCCCCGGGCATCAGACTGCCCGGGGGGTCCCTGTGCCGCTGCTGGGCTCTGCCCAGACCCGGAGCCCAAAGCCATTTGCTGTATGCAGGAATGATCATTTTATTAACTTACGAACAGCGATGCGTGTCTTGAATCGGTGCCTCAGGGATGAACTACTTGTAAGTGCAGGTCTCCGTCTAATTCTCCCCTGGCATCTCTCCCGCTGGGCTATTTTCCCTCTGTGTATCACTAGCACGTTTCCCATCCTGCAATAACTGAATCTCAGTTGCAACTGGAATTAATAAGAGTTAATCTGAAATTATTAGGGGACTCCTAATAGATGCCCTAGGAGATCAGGAGGCGCCTAATAGAAAGATGGAGTCTCCTGGGGTGGCACAAACCCCTCGGTCTGTGCTGGGGGAGCACCCGCAGAGCCCCCGCTTCCCCCGAGGCACCCCGTGCCCCGGCTGCCTGGGGCACACGCCACCGCGGGCAGCGACTTTATCAAGGAGGGGAAAATGAAGGAAATATCTTCTAAAAAGATATCGGGCTGTGAGCATTTGAAAAAGCTATTTCTAAAATTGCAATTACCAGGGAAGAGAACAAATTACCACTTCAGGGACCTTCACATACGGAGAATCAGAGCTTTGGGAAATAATCAGAAGAATATATTCACAGAAGTGCATTATTTATATTGAAACATTTTAAAGTAAAGGTCACAAGGAGAAGCTGAAGATTAGTAAATAGGAAAACGCAAGGATCACYTTACTGCCGTAATGATTACGGTCCATTTTGATTATGACTGCATTAGTCACCAAGACACGTAAGTCACCGCAGAGCAGCACCCAGGCACGGGCTTTTCGGAGTGGAGGGGATGAYGGGTCCTCACGCACCCCTCACCCACCTGCGCTCGCTCCGGCTCCGGACCSAACGCTTGCGCCGTCGGCCTCGTCAGCAGGAGCCGTCTGGGCGCAGGCAGGGCCAGCCAGCTCTCCCCTCCTCGTGCCCTTCGGGAAGCTTCGCCCTGGAGAAGTGGGTGGGATTCCCCCACCTCTGCAGACCCTGGACTCGGTTCCTGGGACCTCGGGGGTCCCACGGCTCCTGCGCTTGCAGGTGACACATGGAGCCCGTGGGCACTGCCTTTCTGCTGCTCGCCTCACGCTGCGTCGAGGTCTCGGTGGTTACTGACGGTATCCGCTGCCTTTAAAGGAAAATCCCAAGCGTGGAGAGTTTTTCTCCCCCAAACCCAGCAGTGCGCCTGTGCGGTGCAGCCCATCTGTTAACCACGTTCCCTTCCCTGCCTTTCAGAGATGACTTCTGGTAAGACAGTGGTCTCTTTTTCCTCCCTTTTTATTATCATAGATCTTTCTTAATACTGCGCCAGCCTGTCAAGCTTCCCCGGCTCCATCTAAGCTATTAGAAAGGACTTAAAGCAGATATATGGAGAGGGGTCCTCCTGCGTACGAGGCAGGAGGTGTCGGTGCTGGRATGTCTCCCGAGCCCCTGCGGTGCCGAGCAGCGCAGGCGAAAGCCGGGGGCTCGCAGCCGCTGCCCCCCCGGCACATCCTCCGYGAGATGAGGGAGCCAGCCGAGCTGGACCGCGAGGCCGACCCGGCTCCTTCCCTCCTCCCTCTGTGCTGCAGTAGCCCTGAGAAAATATTTCCCATTTATAAGCAGCGAAAATAGGATTGATTTACTGTAGCGACATCTCAAAGCATGAAGTGACACTTTTACACTCCTATCACCCATTAGACATCTGAAGGCATCAGCACAGCCCATTTCATTTTTAAAGACATACAAAATGCTCAGAGGAAGCCATTTGACATCCCCATTCTGGGAGCTCTGATAGCATGCTGAAAATAATACAAATGCATCAGAAGTCTCACGTCTACTCATTTCAGTCCCCATTTTCCCTTTGAGTTGTGTCAATATGCTGCTAAAGAGCTAGTAAATGTTGCTCTGTAATTTTTCTCTATGTCACAGCTGCTGAAGAAGCTGCCTGTGGACAGTGCACTTAAATCGAAGCGGCAGTCATGTCCGCATCTGGCGGGGCCTCCAGCCCTGCGTGTGGAAGATCTCAKGGAGGATGCAGCAGCATCTTACGGGAGATGCTGGAGCAYCTCATGGAGGATGCAGCAGCATCTCCCATCAGAGCCGTTTCTGGAGGCAGTGTGCCCGAGCAGCCTCTGCTGCCCAAGAGGAGGAGACAGGCACTTCGGGCGAGGAGCTTTCCTGCTCTTCCCTGAAGCTGGGCTGTGATAGCCTCTGAAATCGCTGCCCGGCACAGGGCATCCCGTCCACATCCAAGCKGGGAGGAGCACGGGATGCATCCATCACCCACGGCCTCAGCCACCCTGGGGGCACCCCGGCTGCGCGGGGGCTATTCCTCACCCTCCGGCTCCGGGGCTTTTCTCTCTGGACCTAACAGCAGCTCCGTGCTGGAAACGCTCGCAACTTTTAATGGTATTAATCCGTCACCGGGTGCCAGAGGGAAAAGAGCTTGACTGTGTTTCTGAACGGTAATAGCTGCACACTGAACAGCGCTGGCCCTGATTTCTTAACGAGGAGATCTCACAGGCTCCTGGTTACTGACAAATGGCCACAATTTTAGTCCCATTCCCCCCCCCAATCAATACCTTTTAATGAAATCCAATTGCACCAAATTAAATTAAGGAAAGCATCCAAAATAACCCCAAAGTGCACGCTGGTGTAGGGACCTGCAGGAATTAATCACCCCTGTGCTGTCGGCGTGAGGAGCCCTGGGGTCGGGCAGGGAAGGAAAGGCGGGTCAGACTTCTGCCCCCATCACCGGCRTGGGGAGCTGCCACTCCACGCATTCCCCCGATTTCTTTCCCTGAACTCCAGTGGTTTTCCTGACTGTACACCGGACCTAGAGATGCTGGAGAGCCCATTTAGTTACAAGGTTCCTGTGGCCAAAGGCTGCTCAGGCAAAATATTTATACCACGCAGGATGTGTTGAAGCAACATGCCCAGGAAACAAAAGGACTATATATATATATATATATATTGAGCATACAAAACTAACGGTGCTGTTTCTGTGGTGTCCATCTCGGCACAAGCAAATCCAAGGAGCCGCATCCTTCTGCTGTGCAGGAGCTGGCGGCGAGGGGGGGGCCCTCCAGCCTCTTCCCAAGGCTTTCCTCGCTCCCCCTGCAACCCGGAGCGGTGGCACCACTTACAAGAACTGTCTTGGAACGTTGCTTCTGTATTGCTCTCACGCTTCGTCATGTTTGTGCAGTTTCCTTATTGTTCCTTGGGGTTTGCTCTATTTAGCTGCTCGTGCTTCCACCAAGTTTTAGAGCTATTTCTGCGTATGAATTATTCTCTGACATAATTTTGCAGCACTGGTTATATTTAGAGAGCTCGTTCATTGGGCGAGGCTTTCTCATTTTCCGTTTCGTTGGGTGAGCTCCTCCGATTTCTGTATTCCATATTTCAGGCTCCAGTTGATGTGCGCTAACTAATTACATTGTGGGATGCCAGATGAGGCCGAGCTCATGCTTCCTCTGGTTTTTGTAGTGATATTTATTTGCGATAACGCAGAAGGCAGCCGTTGAGAGACGCATCCCCCTGCCTGCGTATTACAACTGTATCAGCTTGCGGTAGATCAGCTATGAAAGAAATTTTCACCATGAAAAGAGAAAAGCTGTTGCAGTGGGACCCGGATTACTTTATTATGCTTTCTGTCTATTAGGGGCCCGGCTCTCCGCTGCCGTGTCTGCATTTCATGTCCTGGGCCAAGCGTGGCTCTCTCGGGGGCTGTCCGGATGGCTTTGCGGGACGGCCGGAGCCTCCCGGTCCCCGGGGGGGTTCCCTGGGGGCTGCGGCGGTTTGTCCGTCCGTTCTTACCTGGCTGGACGCTTCCCCTCCATCTTACGCTGCTTCTCATCCACCACTCCTYGTGCAGGCTCTCATTTCCCCAGCCACCTCTCTCACCTTGTTACCTTGATCTATTTTTAATTCTGCTCTTGTTTTTCCTCCTCATCCTTCTGCCTGCTGTAAAATACTTTTCACAGCGTAACTGGCATTTTACTGGTACTCCTCTTGCACCCGGCGGCTGGCTCTCGGCTCTCGGGAGCATCCCGGCAGCCCCGTGCCTGCCTCCCCAGCCGCTCGCCCAGCTCTGGGCAGCGCCGATGTGCCCCCGCGGGCGCTGCGGGCCGACTGCCTGCAGTGTGACCTGGCTCCTGCCAGGAGCCCCTGTCACCTGGCTTCGGTGGCTTCGGTGGCCGGCCCCTCTCCTGGAGCTCCTCATCTGGGCCCCGCATCCCAGCGCAGCCTTCGGAGAAGATGGCTGGGCTGCTGGAGCTGCGCCAGCTGCAGCAGCTGGAGCCTGGCAGAATTAAAGTCTTAATTGCCTGTGATAATTAAAAATCTGAGGAAGTTTCCCCAAAGCACGAGGCTGCGTCCTGGTTCAGTCCGAGCGTGCGCAGTTACGCAGTGGAAGGATGGCTCGTTTGTGCCTCCARATCAGCCCAGCGACATTTGGGGATGGTTTGGGTTGTGCGTTTTCGGACTCCTGCGGCAGACCGTGAGGCGAAGCYGCCCAAGCGCTTGTCCCCGGGAGGGGATTTGATCCGAGTCCGGGGCCGGTGGTACCGTGCAGGCGGCTTCTGCAAACTGCGTCGGCATCCCGTCCAGCGGGTCCTGTGGAGGGGACTAGCGGTGCTCATTAAGAGTGTTGCCAGCCCACGGCTAATTAACGGCTCTGCGGGGAGGGCAGTGCCGGGGGGGGCACAGGCACCCCCAGACCCCCCAGCAGGCTCCAGCCCTTCACCAGCGGTTTGGGATCCACGCGCGGTCAGCCCCACGTGCCACCGGGCAGGTGCCATCRGGAAGGAGGTTAACGGGGCAGGGAGGGCCGAGGCGGCGATGGAGCTGCGAAGGTGCAGGGTCTGGCTCTGCGCTCGCCTGCGCGCACCGGGACCGGTCTCAGCCGCCAGCCGGGGAGACGATGCAGGGAAGACTTTAATAACCATCTTTAGTCCTGTGCATGCGGTTAACTGCAGCTGCAGATTTATGATTCCAGTTAATTGTGCGAGTAAATTAGAGGCACCCAGGTGAAACCACAGACAGAAGACATTTTCTACGTGCTTCCCCTTCCTTGGCACTGGCCCATCTCTGCCCACGCCTTGGAGGGCAGGGTGGGCTCCTGCAGAGCTCTCTCCTCCCCTGCCAAGGAAGGCATCGGGGACGCTGGTGTTTGTCCCCGAAGGCTGATGCTGCTCCCCGGGGTGGGTCCGCCTGCCCCCAGCGCCATCGCCCCCGTGCCCCCCGCACTYCTCCTGGCCTGGTGCAGCCCGGCCCGTAGCCCCCTCCCCTCCTTCCTCACAAACAGCTCTACAGGGGCCAGGCGTTCCCGAGGCCATTCCAGGGGCTGGTCCTGCCCCTGTTTGGATGCACGGCTCTGCGAGCACCCTCCAGAASGGTGCGCGGTGCTGCGGGGCAGCCCCTGTGCTGCCGACCCTGCCCGCAGCCATCCTGGGAGGGGGTCTTCTCTCGTGCTGGGGGCTCACGGGGTCAGACCGGTGTTCGCAGCAGCCCTGCGACCACACAGCTCTGCTCTCTCGGTCGAGACGAGCCCTGGCAGAGCATTGCTGCCGGAGGAGGATGACCTTGCAGTCCGCGCTCCTCCGCTCCCTCTGCGCGCCCGCCGTGAAAGCCGTGGGTAAGCTGCTGCTTCCCAGGAGAGAGCTCCATCTTCCCCGTCGACACCGCATCCCAACTCCCAGTCATCAAGCGAATCTCATCAAGCTTCCTCCTAACCTTTGTGCAAAGGTTGTGAGAAATGCCAGGGCTGTATTTCACAAGAAATATGAGTCCGAGCGGTCCCAGGCTCGTAAAGTCTCCGGCGGGAGATTCAGCGGGCGGCCAGGCTCTGCCTGCCTGCAGCGGGAATTACCCAGCCCTTGGCGAGCGCCGAGCAGCCACGCGGGGATGGTTCGTTTGGAAGAGGCTGACCCTCTGCGGCTCGCTGCGATGCGTTAGGAGAGCCAGGCTTGTCTCTGCTGCCTTATCTGCCCAATAACTGAACAGAAAAAGCTCCCTTATCTTTCTGGTTCAGCTTTTCCCTGGCGGCCCCCTTCTCTCGCATCCCTCGGAGACTGCGAGCAGCCGTCGAGCCTCTCGCCAGGATGCTGCTTCCATCCACTCCTGCCCGGTTTAGGTATCCCGGCTCGGTGCAGGGCATGGCCCCTTCTCTGCCCCTCACCCTGCCGCGGACACACGGGCCCTGCCGGAGGGGGCTGYCCGGGAGGATGCTCCRGCCGGTGGCTGCGGGAGCAAGGATGCTGCCGGGGCTGGGGCTGCAGGCAGCCGAGGGGCAGCGAGGCGTGTGCCAAAGCCTCGCGTTTTCAACAGGAACAGCACTGGAAAGCTGGAGAGGACCCTGCCTGGGTACCTGGGCTGCCCAGGGTTTGCGCTTCTTTCACAGAGTAGTTTTCCCCCTCCCTGTTCCCTGCTGCGTGGTTTGGTCCTTGCCTGGGTAATACAGGGGAAAACTGAGTCTGCTGCTGGTTATGGCTGCGGTTCTGGGGGGCTGCATGGGAGCRTGGATGACTCTCCACTCGGGTGAAGGCGGAATTGAACTCTTGGAAACAAATCCAGAGAACTGCTGCATCCTTTTTGTTACTGACCACCTCTTTGCTTGGCCTTTCCTTAGCACCTTTCGTTGCAGGCACCCCAGGCCCCGACTGTCAGGCAGCTTCATGCAAAGATTGCGGGGYAAAATATTGAATATTTGGGTTTGGTTATTTTATTATTGGTTATTGTCGATTGTATGAGAAAATGGAGGACAAAAAGCAGCTGTGAGTGATTGCCACTAGATGGCAATGAAAATGTCAATGTGTCTTGACATACGCAGCCTGGCAGGGCTGGTGGCCCTGGGCTGCCAATGGCCCAGCCTGCGGCTTTCGGAGACATCCCCAGCGGCTAAAGGCCCCCAGGAGCGAGCTGGGCCCCCGGGCCGGGGTACCCCAGTGCCCCACAGCCGCCTGCCTTTCCCGAGCCCTCCTGGGGAACCCAACAAAGCGGGACAGAAACCGTTCTGCTCTTCGTTTTTTCACCCAAAGCCTTGAAATTATTCCCCTGCCATACGTGATGCCAGAGAAAAGCTTTGCAGCGGGCGAAGCGGTCGGCGGTGCGGTTTATTTGCGATGCTCAGAGTCAGCCTGCTCAGAGGAAAACACGTAATTGGGTCTCTTAGGTAAACTGCGCTGTATTGAAGGCGGCTGCAGCTGTACAGAGCTGATGGACCACCGAGGAGACATTAGCATGTGAAACGATGACCATTAACTTGATTAAAGAAAGGACACAACACGCATTTTGTTCTTGTATTGGAGCCGCTTCTTCCCATGAATCGTTGGTTGGGGATTTTGATTTCCTTATGCCAGGAGACAAAACACCTCCGAAGCGATGGGTAATTGCTTATGGGCCGAGTTTTTCTAGGCTAACCTAATCTTGCCAGGGATTTACTTTTAGCTTCAATGTGAGGATGGATTTTCTTTAAGATCAGGATGAAAAACACTGTCATACATTAGAAGCAGAATAAATGTCTTCTGAGCACTGGATTTACACAGGCTTTTCTTAAGTGATGGCTAACCCGAAAAAGCCARCCCCAGTCCTATCCGCAGGGATCCGAGGACCAGCCGCAACGGTTGCGATCCTGACCGCGCCATTAGCTCCTGGGAAAGTGACTGTACGTGTGGGGAAAATGCCTGGGCATCCCAGCCCGGGACTGTGGCACGGGAAACCCTGCGTGCAGCCAGCACCCAGGGCTCGCTGCCGGGGGCCGGGAGGGACGTCCCCAGGTCCCTGAAGGGGGGTGTCCGGCAGCGCTGAGCAAGCGCCGCTGCCCCATCCCTCCCYCCCTCCCTCCGCTGGCCCTGATGCCGGCACGGGTCAGCCGGGACGCTGCGGGAGCGGGCAGATGTGCTCGTAATTAGGATGCATCAAATCAGTTAAAGCTGAAGACAAAGAAAATTAGAGAAAATGAAGAGGAAATGAAACGGCTCACGCAGATGCAGGAAAAATATTTTTAGTCCTTCCAAGTCCATGGCGTCTGTTGTTTTTGAAGAGTCCGCGCTGAATCCTCCCGGGACTTGCTTCCTTTCAAATGAGGTTGCCATCTCCCAGTGCTGCAATTAGACATGTCCGCACAGCTCCTATTTAGTACAACCAAAGCACTTAATTTTCATTAAAAAGATGACATTGCGAGCAGTTGTGAAGGACGGGCGGCAGCCACTGGCATCCATGTTGCTGAGGACAGAACGGGACACACAGGTGCATAAATTATCAGGCTGCTTTCYCACGTTTCTTCTTCTGCTTCTCTGCAAAGAAGATTGACTCGATTGTAGGTRCCTCTCCTGATATCTCCTTTTAAATCCTGTTTACGTTTGTGTTAGATAATTCAGTATATCCATAAATTAGTGTTGAGCATCAGTTTGTTTTATGGAAGTGTTGAATAATCTCTGCCTCATGTATATTCATGGTCCATCCCAGGCTCCCCAGCAGAGGTAGGGGAGGCTGGTGAGCGTTCACGGAAGGGCCCCCGTCCTCCTGCCGTACCCCTGCAGGGTCCCACCGATTTACCGCCAACCCACCGCAGGCTGGGGTGCTGCCCAAAAGCCAAAGCCAGAAGGACATTAACGGAGCKCTCACCCGAGTTTAGCTCTCCGTAAGATGGGAGGTAACGGGGCTGCGTGCACCTCCCTCGGCACCTCTCCCTGCTGCACTCGCTCCAGGAGCGCTTCCCTCCCGGAGCAAGCCAGGGATGCCCTCGGACCGTGGACGCCACGCTTCGCGTCTGACCCCATCCTGCCACCGCGCGCTGCCGTAGCCAAAATTTTGCGGTGCCTTTTCTCACTCCTGCCGAACCATCGCYGTTTTTTAAAGCGTAAACCCCTGGYGCTGCTGCCTGCCTTGGCGGGGGGCAGCTGGCACCCAGCTGACTTGCCCAACGCCRCGGCAGCCGGCYGGCTTGCTGCGCATCGCACATACGGAGGTTTCCACCGCAGCGTGGCCAGCCTCCCCGGGAGCGGCAGCGGGCCCGTGCAGCCACGCTGGGCGAAGGCAGACGTCCCCGCGTGCTCCGACGCGAGCCCTGTGGTTGAAACCTCGCAGGGTGCCGAGAGGAAGAAACCAGGGCTGGATAAAATAGAGCYGTTTTTATTTCTCAAGTTTTCCATGTTCATGAAAGCAAAGATTCGTGTGGCTGAGCCTGAAGACAAACTGCTTCAAAGAGCAATTTTAATTGAAATTATAATGATGAAAGTTTTTCAGCCAAAATTGAAGTATGCATTACAATTATCCCCTCCTCCCGCGAAGCGTGTCCACGAAGAGCAATAACAAAATCAGGGGTCTTTCGTGAGAGCCCTTTGGTCTCTGTYTACGAGTGGCAGCAGTTTCCTCAGTCCACAGATTATCTTTTTCTCTGTAAAAATCAATAAGCGACTGTACTATCCACCTTCTCGGCAGCTTTTCGCACGTTCCTYCTCTCCCCTCGCGCCCGGGCTGGCTGAGCATCGCTGCGGCACTCGCCCCTGCCCGCGCTCGGCCGGGTGCCGGCCGGCGGCAGCAGCGCTCCCTCACGCTGCCGGGTTTGGGCACAGCTCTGCTCCTGCGCCGAAACCCACCACGGGCAGCGGTGCCCGGCGCCGGGGCTCTGCCGCGTGTCACCCGCGCGACAGCCTCCGGGGAGGTGCCGTGCAGAGCGCTSCCGTCCCGCCGATGCACAGGGAGTCCTCCGCTGCTGAGAGTGGCCTTGAAAGGGTGAAATTTAAGATGTTTTTAGAAAGGAGAAGGCGGAGGTGCCGGAGCCGGGGCCTCGGCGGGTCCCTGCTGTGGAGCACTGTGCTCTCTCCGGAGCAGAGCCGGGCGGCAGCCGCCTYCCCCGAGGAGGGTCCCGGGGCTGCAGAAACACCTCGGAGGTTTCTGGCATTGCTTTCCTTTTTCTATCAAAGCCGAAAAAGAAAGGCAGGGGTGAGGAGGTGGAAGGAAAGCCTTCATCTCCCCCGGGAGAGGAGCAAGACAGCAAGGAGGGGCATGGGTAGGCAAGCCTGAGCACGGGGAAACGATCCCAAGCGGAATAGCTCTCGTCTGGTTTTGATGAATAACCGTCGAAAACAGCAATGATTGCTTTTCAGCAGGCTGGCGCTTGGGGAGTTATGACTTTGTTTCTAATGAAAACAAAACCGACTGGTGGAGCCGATGGGGGGGGCACACGTTGGCAGGCGCGATCCTACGGCGGGGCAGGCAGGGGATGCGCTGGGGCAGAGGAAGGGGTTCGGGCAGGCCGTCCCGCTGCCGGCGCTCGGGGAACCTGGCTGGGAAACGGGACGGGTGCTGCCGGACCGAACTGCGCTCCCGCAGCCCTGTGACTTTCGGGTCTGCGTCCAGGGGATGCCCCCCCTGCCTTGCCCATGCCGGCAGCTGCCTTCCCGCWGCCAGCCTCCCCTGTGCTCCTGTGCGGTGCAGGTCTTTGGGTAACAGCAGGGAACCTTCCCTGGGCAAAGGCCATCAATAAAAACCCCAAAAAATCCTCTCAGCTCCAAAATGMCATATTCATGGCACATTCCCCTGCAACCTGTGACTGTGCCCAGAGCGATGAGACCACGTGTAATTCTTATTACCCAGCGCCAGGCATTTGTTGTTGTGCTGCAAAGCCGGGAGTGAACAAAGTGGCGTTCGACGGGGGGCCTTTACGGGGACTCGTGTCTTTCAAGAGCTAAGCAGGAGAACAAAGGCATCTGTTYTACCACCGGGGAGCAGAGGGAGGCTGCGCCGCGGGGTCAGTGCCGGCGCGGCAGGAGCAGAGGGTCTGCGCGGGGCTGCGATGGGGACCCCTCTGCTCCGCGCCTTGTGCTGCCGGCGGGTTGTGTTGCCGGCAGGTTTAGCACGGCTCCGCAGATGAAAGCCCTGAGCTTCCTGAGCGGGATGCTCCGGGATGCTCCCCCCAGGGGTGGYTGGCTCCCAGCGGGGTCGGCATGGATGCCTGAGGCCGTGCCCCGCGGCTGGACCGCTGCCGGCTCTTCGCAGGAGCACAGGGCCCCGGGGGGGTGAAAAGCTCCTCTGCTCCCCAAACAGAAAATGAATGCTGGTTCCCCTCTCCTCGGCATTAATCTCTGTCCCTCCTGGGAAATTACGCCACAATAAATCTTTATTTCTCATCATGGCTTGCCAGCTTTAATAACGGTTTTGCGGGGGACAGGAGAAGCTGGCAAGTCGGAGCCAGAGCGTGGGCTGGAGGATGTTCCACTCCCCCTGCAAACACYGACGGGTCGGGACTGATTTATCCTCCTTCCCCAAGCCCTGTTTGTCCAGCTGTCATGTAGGGCCAAGTGAATAACTGTTTCCTCAGTAAATCTAGCCTCTTCTTAATCTTCAGGCACCCATGGTTTTCTGGAATTTATTTGCTTCCCTAATGGAACTGGATGGCGAGATACGTAGGTGTTCAGACCCTCCTTATGCAAGGATGCCCACCTCACTCTTGCACCTGCAAATGTGGGCAGAAGAGCCGGTCCCGCAGGGTGTGCTCCTGAGCCCTGCCCACAGCCGGCCGCATCCTGCRCGTGGAGCCGGCCCCGGCCCGGCACGGCTGATCAGCGCCGAGGGACGGCGGCTGCCYGGGGTCCCGCCACCGACGGCGGGATGCTCTGCCGCGTCACACAGCAGTACCGGCTCCCCGCGCTGCTGGYGTCGGGGGGGAAAACACGTTGCATTGCAGCACCCTGAAAGGGCTGGTTGGTCGCTTCGTTTGCTTTAATGCATGAATGTTGCGGTGCCACGGATTTTTATTGTTTTCTAACTCAATACAAACCATTTGTAGAGCTGCGTATAAGAAAAATGGAATTTGTTCTTCGTTCCCACGGTATCTGACTGGTGAATGTGAATAATTGTGTTTTCCCTTATTTGTAGAAGTAACTGAATGGCCAAATCCAATTACTTCTGGAAATTCTGCTGCGATGCAGAGACCGGTGTGAGCCCTGAATCGGTTTTCTCTGAACAGGGGCGGCCAGTGCTCCTGGTGAGCGGGGGGACGCTCAGGAGCCAGCCTGCACTCAGCTGTCCGGCTCCCCTCGTGCTCCTCTTCTCCGAGGAGGAGGATGGCTTGAGAATATACGTTTATGCCCAATGAAAATGTGACCCTCAGATGAGGAAGAAGGCGGAAAGCTACTGTGCAGAAAGAAAAGACCTGTTGCATCTCACCCCCGTGAGAGCCGGTGCACGGGGCTGCCGCGCGTCCCCTCGCCGAGCCGGYGCGGGGCTGGCAGGGTCCGCGCCCCCCTCCCCGCCTACCCGCGGGCGTTTCGCGGCGAAATGCTGCCGGGTAAATAAGCACCAAAATGGAGATGCTGCCCGTGTGACGGGGCCGCTCCCACAGCCACCCATATCATGCTTGTAATGGCTTAAAGTGGGACGTGTAACGGGAAGAGGCAAGTGGGCACCGGGAGTCCCGGGCCGAACCTCCAGCCAGGGGCAACGGGAAGAGGCAAGTGGGCACCGGGAGTCCCGGGCCGAACCTCCAGCCAGGGGCTGCTCCGCGGGGCCTGGCGGTCGGGGCGGCAGAACAGCTTTAGCAGGGCTGAGTGTCAAATGTTTTAGCAGGGAGTTACTATAGAAACTATCTCAACTCTTCTTTCTGTGCAGCCTCGTTGCTGCTAATAAATAGCCTCATTATTTTGCAAAAAGTGCTTTGGAAACCAGCAGCACCACAGTTCGGGCCAATACAAAATTAATGATTGAAAATAGTGGGGCCATTTTTCCCCTGTACCATAAAAAGCGGGGAGGCCGGGGTTTCCATTAGGGAGAGTTATGGCTCATTTCTCCGCTCTCGCTGTATTTATGTTTTATGTATTCGAAAGTGATTTCAGCCACTATCACAAATTACTAATTCCCACATTACATTAAACGTCTGTGAACAGGAATGGCTCCTGCCTATCAAAACAAACCAGTGAGTTACTTGCTGGCAGGGACGGCCGGGGAGCAGCCCAGGGGTCCCGGCTCCTCCCTGCCGCTCGCCTGCACGGCTCGCTTGGGYGATGCTCGGGGGGCTGCCRGGGCTGCCGTCCCCCCTGGTGCGGGGGGGACCGCCAGTGCCCAAGGCAACGGCAGAGCCCTGATTTCCACGACRGATTTCTCTCCTCTCTGCTGCCCCRGCGGTCCGCTGCTCTGCCYGGCTACTTAAAACGTGCAATTTCCATTTCATCTCAAGCACACTCTTCCCGGTGCCCCCGAGCAGCCCAGGAAAGGACAGTTAAAAATAATAATAACAGAAATAACCCTCTCACTGTGCAGAGTACCACCGCTCCGATGGRAAAGGTTCCGTTTTGGTCTTTGCATTTTGCACTGCCCTGCCCATAGCTGGCTGACTTCTGCTAAACTGAATATTATAATTCATGGATCCGAGAGGCAAATATTGCCCAGGAGAAGATGAGTTCAATATTTACCTCAAGGGAGGATGGAAGCTGATAGTCCCCACAATAAACCATCAGCACATGTAGTGTATTGCTGTGCACCTTCCCCTGCGGCRTCTGCGGGCATCTCGTCCGTGCTACCAGTTTGCAAAACCTTTTGCAGCCACAGAGTTTTCTCTCCTTTGCCTAGTAAAAGCYGGACATCGTTGTTTATATTTTCATGCCATGTCTCTGTATGTAGGCATTTTTGCAAAGATCTGAAAGAAAGCTAGAATTGATCACACTGGTTTGCCCCTGGCATGAATCACCACATACAAATAGGAAATACTGCTCTCCACGGCTCTTCTTGGAGATCACATTAATGACTTTCCGTGGTGCAGACCCAACATCTCGATGGGAGGCAGCCAGGCATCAGAGAAAATGATGGGGAATATAATGAATCATTTGTCTTCCCTGTAGAAGGATGAGTGGCAGTGGAAAAAACAGACCCTTAACTCTTCAACAGCCTGCTGCTGCTGCTGCTGCTGGTGTTCCCAGGGTCTCCGATGGGCAAGCAAAAGGGGGAAAAGGAGCACGGGAGAGAGATGAAAGAGGACGTTACCATGCTGGCACGTTTTCAGTATTTAAAATGGATGCAGGCTTGCTCTCCAGAATAGCCTGGATGTCAGCAACTGCTTATTTTGCTGTTAACAATACAGGACGGCTTATGGAAAAGCRTTTAACTTCCTCGATAATGGTAATAAAGTGGCTTTGGCTTTGTGTGCAGCATCCTTCATCTGAGGTCCTGGGGACGCTGGAGGCACCTGGAGATCTGCGCCTCCGACACGGGCCGGCGGTGGAAGAAGCTGCATCTGCTGGGAAACAGCTGAGAAATCAAGGCGAGGAAAGCCCCAGTCCCTGCCCAGCGCTGTCCCTTCCCGGGATGCTTTCGGACCGCACCACTGCCTCTCCCCAGCGTGGCTCTGGGAAGCCACTGCCTGACGCAACAGGMTTCGTCACCCAAATTTGGGGCTTCGTTGCCCCCCACGGGACGCCCCGCCGGGACGTCCCTGCTTGCTGCTGCCGGGGCCCAAGCTGCCCACCCAGCACGGGGCAGGTTTGGCAACGCCAGCAACAGCTTCAGTGCCTCGGGCACGCCAGTCGGGTGGTTGCATGGTTATGCATCGCAATATAAAAGGGCACGAGCCTTAAAAGCCTTGCACTTGGAAACGCAGTGACCTGCAGCTAAATGAGAAGAGTATTTGCTCAGCGTGCTCAGCACCAGCCCCCTAATTACTGGTGGTGAACCAGTGATTTTACACAACAGCACCAGTAGCTTTGTTATATTGGTTTTGACCTTTCCTTTATCAGACAATAAAAATGAAAGCACAGGTGAAAGAAAGATTGTGTGGGGAGGGCAAGGGTAACGCGTCTGGCCAACCCGAGTGCCCTCAGGAGGAAGGATAAAGGGGTCTTAAAGGCGAGATGAGGGTGAATAATCCAAAATTACATTGTAAAATTTTATTACAAAATCTGCTAAAATTTCGCCAGTTGTATTAATGTATTTGCACATTTTGTAAGCGGTGCTTTCTGAACAGCGTGGGAAGCGTGGAGCACGATGAACCATACCGTYAGCCATGACCACGAACAAATGACTCTGGTCTAATTAGGGCACGGAGGGGCCTCCCCAAAGGCAGACCCCGGGGTGCAGGCAGGGCTGGCTGGTCCCCCCACGGCCGCCGCAGCCCTGCCTGCAAGAGCATCCCTTGGGGGGGTGAGCGGGGGGTGGGCACGCTGTGTCAGACCAGTCTTCCTTTCATTTAAAAATACAGCACGAAATCCGTCAGGATCTTATCGCTCCCAGTTACCCCGACCCTGGGGGAGGGACAGCCTGGAGCGAGTCTGTGCCAAACAGGGGGTCTGAGCTCCTGAAACAGGGGGGTTCTTGCTGTGACCGGGATAGGAGGGAATCGCTCACCTCTCCGCRGGGGTTTGCGTTTGCAGAGCGAGCACCCGGACCCTGCTTTTCAGGTCACTTTTGCATCTTTGCTGCCAGAGCCGAGGCCAGAGCTGGCGGCGGGGGGGTTACCAGGGCCGCCCGCCGGCACGGGGAGGACCGGTGACGGAGGAGGGGACCGGACTGTCGGGGCTGCAAAACTTCTGCGGGTGCCTGAACTGCTGACGGCTGGGAATAAATTACCAGTTCCCATTTAATCAACTCTGCTCATTGTTTCCTGTTGAGTGAATTAAAAAGCTTTCAGCGGCACATACAAATTGCGGTCCAAACTCACGACTGACAAATGTTCCTTTTGAACTTTAGCACAGTAGGGGAGCCGATTAAACTTTTAACATTTTTAATCATATAATTTATTTAAAATGTATTAGCTGAAAGAAAAGAAAGTGGGARTTTTTTTTCTTTGTTATTTTCTTAAGAGGAGTTGACGTTAGAGATAGATAACATAGTCCAGTAAGCTCGCCTCTGACGTTACCGTTCAACCCAAGTCCCACAGCTCGGGCTGAAATTGCCGACTTTCAGTGAAACCTGCGACTCGGAGTTTAAAGGTAACCTCGTCCCTCAGCGGCAGGGAGCTGCGGGGCAGGGTCCCGACGGCAACGACGCACCTCACAAGGCAGAATGGAAACGTCGGCTCTCCATCTCTGTCGATTAAGGAATTAAAGTTGTTTCCCTGATAAACCACTCAAAAAGAGAAATAATCCATCTCAAGCAGTCTCATTAATACATACACGATGGTCTTTTTTTCTTTTCAATAAAAAGTGACTTGTCTTCCTGAAATCCAGTTCTGCATTTTAACTCAACTCATGCTGGGATGAATAAGACACAGTCACCCTTGAAGTCTGACAGCATAACTAATATTTGCAATTTAAATTTCATGCTTGCGGATCATGAAAYGAATGTTACACAGCTAACCACCACCCAGCGCCGCTCCCGGTGCCGCTGCCCTGCCCTTGCCCTGCAAACCCGCCAGCCCGGCGCTCGCCATCCCGCAGGACTTTCCCAGCCACACGGACGGGTCTCATAACCACCGTGCATCCTAAGTGGAATTTGCACAGAATAGCACAGCATATACATGCATTACAGCCCAACGAGCTTTCCGTGATTATTGTTATTACCATAATCACCAAAGGAATTATTAATGATAAACCATCGAGAGTTAAAGCACTAGAGGCTAAAGAGCCATCCGACAYGTTGAAATGCTGGGAAGCATTTTCCTAGTTAAAAGCCATACAGTATTTATTCAGGATGGCAAATGCAACAGGGCGGTGGGTACATAGGGCACTTGGCACGGGAAATACTCGCAGGACACTTGGAGCAGAGGCTCTGGGCTGCCGTCACACCGACGGGYGTAAGGGACGCTTTAGTTCACGAGACCCAAAGTATTGCAAGAAGGAGGAAAAAGGTGCAGCGTCTGGGCTGGGCAGGCGGAGCTGAATCCCGCCCGCCACGGACCGATAGCAGGGATGCGGCTGTAATCCCCCCGGCTGGCTGCTGCGGAGCAGACCCCCGCTCCGGCTCGGCACCGGCCCTCGCCCGCGGGACTTGCCATGCTTGGGTTTGCTTTTTTCCAGCCATGCTGCTGCCACACAGCGCAGAGCTGACGGGGTTGCTTTTGCACTCTGGCTCCGGCCAAACCAGGGCACGTTTTCCCTCCAGGAGCTCACYCTCCAGGGTGCCAGCGCGGCCGGCAGCCGGTGCTCAGGCAGCTCTCATCACCGCACGGCTCCTGCCTCGGGCAGCAGCCTTAAACCTGGCCTCTCGATCTTTTTGACAACTTAATCTTGATTTGCTACTGACAACAATATGTGTAATTGCAGCCCTTGACAGCTCAGCAAGAAAGAGCACTCCCGACGCCACGAGGAATAAGAGGTGGTTCAAGCCCAGCGTCGCCTCTTCTCGGGGCAGCTGCGAGCTCTGCTCCGACCGCGGCAGCAGCAAGAGGGTGATGCTCCTGCCGCGACGCGCTGGGGCGGTCCCTGAACCCGGCCCCCTCCTGCAACGGCTCCACTTTCACAGCCACGGGAAATTCGCATTAAATCCAGCGGTCACACTGGATCCCCGCACGTCCCATTAGTTCCAACGGATACGGGTGCTCCTGGGGTTTTTGTGCACTTCCATTTTCGGGGCTGAGGACCGGGTGTGCAGCGGGATGCTGAGCAAGCGCCGCCTCCTGCAAGCCTTATTGCCATCTCGTAATCGATACCCCTGCCAACAACGATGCCAATAACTTTAATTCTTGATAAATGGCAGGCATAAAACTGAGCTATTGTGTTGCTAAAAGAAATTTAATTAAGGGTGAACAGAAGGGATTCATCACTTGGCAGCGTAGCTGTTAAAGTCGACTGCTCATCCAACCCCCATCAAGAGCCTTTCAGCAGCTCGTGCTGGTAACGGCGGGTCCCTGGGCGCTCGCTGCCYCCGTCCCTGCTCCCTCCAACCAGCCCGCTCCCATCCTGCGGCTCAATGCATCTCATTGCTGCACAGCCAAGCGGGTCTCCAGCCCCCCCAATCCCCCCCAGCACCTCCCCAGCACTAGGGCACATCCCGGCACTGGGGACTGGGTGTCACCCACGGCCACTCGCGGCCACCTCCAGCCCCCCACGGCCGCAGCTCCGCTGGCCCGGCGTCCCCTGCACGTGCACAGGAAGGATTTTCATCCTTGCTGAGGGTTCCATTCCAGGCAGCCTTTTCTTTGGGACGGGCACTTATTTATGTCTGCTTATTTTTCTTAACACACCTGCGACATAACCAGGGTTTCCTCTGCACACACAGGACGACTTTCTTCATTAGTTATTAGATTTCAGCCCCCAAAGAGCAAATCTAATGCTTCCAAACTGACAGCACCAGGGCTTCCTCCGGAGGGGATCAGAGCTGTGGTGACATTTGGCTTCCAACCCTTTGCATTTTGGGGGTGCGGTTTTACACTTTCTTTAATTTGTTTTTTGCACTGGAGAGAGCTAGAAATAAAGCTTCCGCAAAAGTTGTTCTTTTTGCTTGCTTGGTTGTATTTGTTTTGACTTTTTTTAGATAGTATTTGCACCGTGCTGACCAAGGTGGCCAGCTTTTAGCCGGAGGGGCCGAGGCTTTCCCGGCCCGTGCTCAGGTGCCGTCCCAGCGATGCTCTGCCCCGGTCCCTGTCCCTCCGCAGCGGGCGGAGGCACGAGCGCGGCTGCCGCGGCGAGATGATTTAGCACAAGGGACAGCTTGGGGACGTGCTGGATGGCAGAAACTGTGCGGCATCACAGATGGCTTCAATTTGGGCTGTAACTTCTCCAAACAAGCCATTTCCCCCCCCCTTAAGCCTTTCCAATCCCACCCCGGGGAATCCTGCGGCAGAGCAAGAGAAGTCAATTAGGAGAGCTGCCGGCCCCGCTCCCTGACCGGGGCTCGCTTTGCAAAGCAACCCTCTGCGGCCCGCGCAGGGTCGGGCTCCCTGAGAAATGCCAGCTCCTAATACGGAGGGTTAGCTCTAAATCGAAGTAATTTTGCAGACTGGGGCTCYCAGACCAAGGGTTTTAAAGCACCGTAGGTCAGCGGCTTCTTCCCACCTGCCGGTGCTGGCACAAACACCCGGTGTGGGGTCCGGGACATACCCCCGAGCAAGGGGGCAGGATCCGTGCCGAGGCGCTGCCGCACGCCGGCGTGGCACCGGCTGCCCCGCATCCCCCCTCGGMGGGGAGCCGCAGGGCCCCGCAGGCAGCCCCACAGCAACTAAAGCAAAGACCTCCAGAGGGTAACAAATGAGRGAACGTTGTCAGGAGGGGAAGGGGAAAAAGCGTGGAAGAACGTTACATTCTGCACATCGGGAAAGAGGGATATTTTTAACAAATATTCCATTAACTGCCAGCAGGATTTAATATTTTTTTCTTAGCGTGCAAAACGCTCAGGGAGCTTCAAATGGCTCTTGGTGGCAGCTTGGCTCCTCCACTCCCATCTGTGCAATGCTGTGTTCAAATTAACAGCTATGCCAGAGCAGCCCCCACCCCGATTAACTCCCCCAGCTCCCCCCCAAGGCTCCTGTGCCCTCCCGTCCGCCGGGGCTTTGGGTCTGGTCGGCGGGTTTTATAGGTCCAGCTGAGGGGCTCGATCCCTCTGCGGCTGCCTGTGCGGGAGCACGCAGCGACGGGGAGGAGGCAATCATCCTCACCGCGACGTTAGTCATTTGTAAGAGAAAAAACACCCTCTTTGCACCTTTATAAGAGAAAAAACACTCTCTCTGCATCCTGGCCTGGCTGGAAACGAGGCCAGGGCCACCGGGACAGTCATCAGCRCAATTACCATGAGCAGTCAGAATTTGTATCTTCTCCTGACAAGAGGACTCGAAGAAGTGAAGGCACAAGGAGTGAAACAAGTCCCGTTGCAATTATTACTATCCCGGGCAGGCAGGGGAGAAGTCAGCGGATGCAAGGGGAGCGAAAGTGGGGTGGGCTGCGCTGGGCACCTCGCCCTCCGCTCTCGGGAACAGAAAAGGAAACAGGGATGGACCGAGACCTGGRTTTGGGGGAATTTCTGAACACCAGAAAAAGAGGCAGAAATTTACCAAACCTCTTTTATCTAAATTATGTGGCACTTCAGAAGATTAAAGATTCCACAGAAGCCGGCAGCCCCCMAGTTATCAGTCTCTAGGAGGAAATACGAGCTTGCGGGAGCTGTGCCATAGACGTTTGCAGAGCATCGGGCGTAATGGATTTCATCATTCTTTGCTGCAGATTGGAACAAAACAGCCTTTCCGTGCGGAAGGCGAGCCGATATTTCACGGGAAATGGGTATTTGCGAAATCATCAGGCAAAYCAGCATAAAACCTCTGGACGGGGTGTTGCAAACCTCAGGAGGAGCGTTGCAAACCTGCAGCGCTTTTGCACGTGTTCAGAGTTAACACCCCGGAGACGCCGAAGCGCTGGCAGGRTCCGGACCCGCTCCTGCATTGACGCACCCCGCGCTCTGGCACACGGAATTTCTGCCAGCAGAGACGTGGGCCTGAGTGTCTTTTCCCTGTCTTATCGTGACTTTTATCACGGCGCACATCTCTCCTCATAGAGTTCATCCTGACTTTCGAGGCTGGAGCCACCACTGCCTGTCGAGGCATGAGTTTTCCCAGCRGATCTTCCCGCGGCTGCCGGCGATGTGCGTGCAAACGGGAGGATTCCCCACGCTTCCCAGGAAGGGCTGCACGCCCGCGTCCCGCCGAAGCACCCCTCCGAGCCCCAGGACCCCCCCAGCATCACTGCTGCAGGCGCTGCCCACGGAAGGCACCTTCCCCTCCCTYCCCTGCCCGCGCTCATTAATAACGTACTGTAAATGAAAGCTAGCACGGTGCTCTCTTTTTATATCTAATCGTGGCGGGGAGAATTATAGCTGCTGTGAAACAAATACTTGCACTTTCTCTGGATGGCTTTCGGGGGCCCTCGCAGTCGGCGACTGCAGAGGCGAGGCAGCGAGGTGGGCGGACGCTTATTTGGATAGAAGACAGTGCGTCCCTGGCCTGAAGGCACGTGGTGATCCATCTTCCTCACTTGACAGAATTAAACACACAAAGCCCCGCGTATTGCAGGGGATCAGTAAAACCGCGGTGCCAAGAAGAGATGCGCTCCCGCTTGCCACACGCGAGCCAGGCTCCAGCTGCTGAAAGCCTCAGCCCCTCGGTTTCCAAAGGCGTGAGCCYGCCGCATTTTCATCCTTGGAGCTGGCGGCGGAGCCCCCGGTAATGCCTCCTGCCAGCACGACCAGCAGCCAAATGTGCCAGGCTGAAGAAAGCGCCGGTGCCAGGGGGGTCGGCTGGCAGAGAGGGCTCTGCACCGTCGCATCCCGCATCCCTGCGGGGCACCTGCATCCCGGGGGACCGCCGAGGTAACGCGTCGGTAAATATTGGGAATCCGGGGGGTGATAAGGAACTCCAATAAACTCCCCGCCAGAAGCAGCTCTTAGTTCATGTGCTGCCACCCTGGGCTGTAAATGCTTTCACCCCAATCTGTGCCAGCCCAGCCTCTGCTAATAAGTAATTAGGAGATAATTAACATTTGTAGCATACAGTGGGAAACATCTGGGCCTGATAACGAATGAGGAGCCTTCAAGGGTGATTAATGGGGTCCGGAGGAAGGAGAGCGGTGGGTGGCTTGGCAGAGCATTGTGCTTGTGGGGACGGGCTGGGGACCAGAATGGATGGGCTGGGACAGCCCAGGGGGAGCGACACGGACACGGACACGGACACGGACACGGACACGGACACGGACACGGACACGGACACGGACGCCTCTTCCCACCCTCCTCCCAAGTAAGGGTGGGAAAGCAGCATCGTCCCCCCGGTAAGAGGATTTCTCAGTCGGGAGCTGATCACTCAGAAGTGACCTGGACTCAGCGGAAAAACAGAGGGCATTTGGTGGAGCTGGAACTTATTTCGTATGACTCCCACTTAATTAAGTACTTCATTTGCATAACCTTGTGCAGGTACTTACGTCTGTCATCATGAAATTCAGCCATGTGCAAACAGCAAAAACAACACACATAACTCAAACTTACGTTTGAAAAAATGGTTTTACACGATGCGGTTAAACGGGCCTGACATACAGCCCAGAACCGTCTTTCCTTCCCTTCTAAAGAGAGGAATAAATCTCTGCATTGATTGCYGGAGAAATTATTTTAGATTTTGCTCAGCTCCATCAGCTCCTCTTCGGCAGATTTCCCTCTCTGCTCCGCTGCGAAGCTCTGCAGCGGCRGGGGAGCCGCTGGGCTCCCCACAACCGCTCACACATTTATTTCCCAGTAAATTAGCAGAAGGCCAAGCCAAGGGGTCCTTAAGGCCCAATGTGACCTTATTAAGCCTTTCCCTTGCTCTTAAAGGTTACCTGTGTTGAGGTCTCTCCAGCCTATTAACTAGCAGCGTGTGTGTCAAGTAACGAAGAAGCCAAAAATACACACGTGCGCATACAGATAGATATATTTAGGGCTGCTCTGACCTTCTGCAGCTTGCTGCTGTCCTCCCTGGGTGACACCAGGAGAAATATCYCCGGTGACACTCGGCGGCCGCTCGTGAGTGGCCCGCGAGCAAGCAGCACCGCACCGAGTGGGTGCAGCCGGGAGGGTTAGCGCCGCRGGATGCTTGGCAAACCCAGCTGACATTTCCCAGCGTGACGTTAATAAAGGTGGGCTTGAGCGACAGAGCGCCGGAGGTGCCGGGGGAGAAGCCGGAGCATCCCTGAGGAGGGGGACTCCRGGGTCTGCCGGATCCTGCCCCGCTTTTTCCTTTTCTCACCCGCAACGGCGTGATGCTTAAACCCGCGGCGGCAGCAGCCTGTCCTGGCCGCAGCGCGTGGCTCTGCGCCCACCCCGCGGTCCCCGCAGCCCCTGCCGCCCCCCACCACGGCCAGCAGCCTTTCTCCAGCCTGGCATTTCTAGGGCACCCCCGTCCACGGCGGCTTGAGCAGCGGCTGCCGAAGGACTCGCCGTCTCGCGGACCGATGCTGCAGCCGAGCTCTCCCGCAGCTTCAAAAGGGCCCAGCGTGGGGAAAAGCATCATCCCAGGCGGAAGCTTTTCACCGATATCTGAAGGTTTCAGAGGCGTTTGCAAAGCGTTAACGTGTTAAGCGTGGATGGGTCTGGTTTGCCGGTCTCTCTGCCAYCCCTGCAGGGCTGCAGCATCGCTGCAGAGCCCGGAGGTCGGGGGTTATTTCCAGGCAGCCAAGCGCCAGCTCACCCTCAGATGTACTCACCACGGAAAACTCATTTAAACGTGCTCTGAGAGGCTCCGGGAAGCAGCCGAGCCTGGGATGCCCCACGAGACGCGCAGACGGGGTTGCACGCCGCAACTGCTCTCGATCACCTCCTTATCGATTTAGCAAAGAGCAACAAACCCCCCCCGCACCCTCGTCTCCTCCTCTGCCGGGGGACCCGCACGGCTGCATGGCCCCGCCGCCGCCTCGCCAGGAACGTGCACACTTGTTTCTTACGGCGGAGGAGGAACAATTCAAAATGTCTATAAATACCCAGGAAGGTAAATGCATTAACCTTATCTTGATCCCAGAGTGTAATTACATAAAGCCTGGCTCCCAAGTAAATTAGTACATTAATAACAATTTTGTTCCTGTAATTACTATCATTTCTTAGATCTCACAGCTATTTGCTAATTCAGCTGTGCGTGCGAGGGCATTTCCACCGTCGAGCCCGCTGGCGCCTGCGATGGCCYGGCCTTGGCCAAACAGCTCTGTGCAATGCACAGGCTCTCAGGAAACCTATTTACAGACCACAAAGACTGTTCGTAGTCTAAATAAAGATGCTACAAACAAATCAACCTGATTCTTGTTCGGTGAAAGGGTCAGGCTGGTCCCCACCTGAAGAGAAGTCCCCCCAGGGAGCTGGGGGGGGCTGCCCCGATGTGCGAGAATAACTTAAACCGAAAGCCTCTTCCAGGCACACGTGCGCGAAGGAGCTGCACGGCGCGGGAAGGACCGGTGTGGAGCGGGGCACGGAGAAAGCGGCATCGGCAGTGAGAGGGAAACATCGCTGGGGAAGGAGACGACACACAAGGTGCAGACACCAGTTGCAAGGAGAGGTCCCRGGAGCTCCTCCGGGACTGCCCAGGGAGAAACCCGCCTTCATCACGCTCCTCTTCGCCTCCCTCCCGCTCACAGATGGCTGCCGGTGGCGGCGGGGACGGGCGCTGAGCCCAGCGCGTTGCAGGCGAAGCAGAGGAGCTGTGGCAGCGCCAGCACGCCCGGACCAAAGATGCCGGCTCCACCAACGGCAGCACGTGGCAGAGGCAGCTGCGGAGCCRGCGGCTGCTCAGGGACCCCCGCGTCCCCCGCGGGCCAGCCCCGGGAGGGTGCCTCTCCATCGGCTCTGGAGGAAGAAGGAGCATCCGCTCGGATCTCCATGGAAACCCGGCAGGGAAGGCTTTAATTTGAAGTGCTGATTTGGCTGAGACCCTGGGAGCACTCGGCAGGAGATGAGCTGCATTAAGAAGCAGCAGGGGTGGGATGCTTCTCCGAAAATGGGTGCCAAAAGAGTATCCGATACCATTAGGCTTGAAAACCTGCTTCCGAAAGGCAGGGAGCCGAGCTGGGCGAGCCCATCGCAGCAAAGGATTTATTTAATTCATTTGGCCCCTTTTTTCTGTGCACAAATTATCCATGGAAAGACTTTGATTATTTTTTTTCTTTCTGAATTTGTCTATTAATTTGAAGGGAGGAGGCAGATGGTCTAGGCAGGCAGAGCTCAGAGAATCCTCCGGCACGCGAAGGCAGACCCCGCCGCTGTCCCCACGCTGCGGGGACCTCGGCCACCACCCGCCAGCCCAGCGAAACACCCCAGGTCTGCCAAACCTTGAGAAATATGCAGGTCTCTGGTTTTGGGGCAGGTATTGCCAGGGTGAAAATGCCGGCACTGGCTGCACCGTGSTCTTCCGCTGCCAGCAGCACACGGGGCTCACCCAGGAGGAGGTGAGATGCCAGATGATTGATTATTTCCAGTTTTCCAGTGTTGGAGTTAATCACCAACAATTAACTGGGATGGGACAGGACGGGGCGGGACAGGATGGGATGGGATGGGACAGATGGAACGGGATGGGATGGGATGGAATGGGACAGAATGGGACGGGATGAGGAGCTGCACGGAGCCAGAGYCCAGGGCCGTGGGTGATGCTCAAGCACCCATCATCCGACGGGCTCCAGCCGGAGACCCCCGAGGCCGAGCAGGGGCTTCCCTCCCGCAGAGCTCCGGGGGTGGCGCGGGGCGTGCGGTGCAGCGGCAGGGAGAGCCGGCGGCAGAGCCCCCCCGCAGCCGGCGCCTGCGCAGCCGGGCTCGCGCCGGGCGAGGGCTGGCAGCGGGTAATCCTGGAATTATCCCTCGGCAGCAGATGTRAATGTTAGCCTCCGTCCCAAGGGGACTCTAAACCTGAAGGCAGAGGACAGATTTTACGATCAATTCTCTTTCACAGCCTTTCTCCAGCAGAGCGGGTGTAACGGCAGGGCACGGCCGTTCCCGAAACCCTGGGTGACACCGCGTCAGACGCCAAGAGGTGACTCACCAGAAATTTTAGGAGATTTCCAGCCATAAAAGCAAAGCCTGGCCATCCGGCGCAGGGTGGATAGCCACACGTGCCGTAACTCCGGGTAGGAAGGGCAGCCCCTGCGGCCCCGCAGCAGGTTTTCTCCCGGGCTGGCACTGTCGGCGACGCCGGTAACAGCCCCCCAGGYGATCTGCAGAGGGCTGGTTTTCAGCAAACTTGCAGTTTTGTTTGACACTGCAAACATCATCAAGTTTGCTGCAAACACCTTTTTTTAGGGAGAAAATACGAAGCATGGGAGTATAAGACGCTCCATCATAGTGTAAAACTAGCAGAGACCTGGCCTAGACCCCCTCTGGCATCTCCCGTTCCCATCTCCCACTCCAGCCGTATTTTGGAGATAAACAGAAGGGTGTAGCCTCAGAGGCTTTTATTCCAGGAATTCTCATTTAATTTAATTATTGAAGTATGTTTCCCCCGAGGTGAGATCTGCGTGACGTTGGATAAGCCGTACCTCCTGGCACAGTCCGCTCCCCTCACGCACCAGCTACCTGCCGAATAGATTGCAGAAGCTCATAAATGGGTCCCGCTGCAGGAGGCAAAAACAACATCCCGGGAGGAGCCTTGGGGCAGTTCCATCGAACACCTTGCGGATGAGCAAGGCGGGTGGCAAGGGAGGAACGCAGGGAGCAAATGAAATGTTAATCTGGGCTGGGAAGTGATGAACGGCTGTCAGTGCTCGGCTCGTTGTGTCCCTGAAATCAAATGCTCTCTAAGCRTGAATTCGGGGGTGCGCTCTGCCGTACCTGCTTTGGAGACCCCCACGCTGAACTCCCGCCGACGAGCTGGACGAGCTCCCACGAACGCCTCGTTGCTGGGAGCTGCTGCTGGAGCGGGAGCAGCCTCGACAGAGGTGCTTCCATTGCCTACAGCACCCACACAGTTTATTTAAAAAGCTTAATAGCATTTGGAAATAACAGGTAAACACTCGATGCCGTTGACCTTCACTAAGGTGGACGCTGCTTCCCACCTCTGTACAATAAATTAATTGGCAAATGAACACAAAGCCTCAATTCTTCATCAAATGTCAAGTCTGGGACAGAGAGAATGGAAATGATTTAAAAGCAACCAGCAGTTTATAAATGCTACATATTTCTCATTATGTAACTGTGAATTATTATTAAAAGCTAATCTGCATTTCAGCGTTGGTCTACCTGCACAGAGCAGCCCGTGGTAGAGAGGCCCCATCTCCTTCACCCGAAGGCTGCAGGAAGTCCCATCAAAGACCCCAAAAACCCTTGGAGMATTGCAAAGGCCAAACTCAGAAGCCCCGCTCGACTTTAAACCCCGGCGGGAGATAAGCTCCGCAGGGAAGCAGCCGACATTTCTCATGGTGGATTTTGGCGTGTGTTTGTGAGCATCGTCCCCAGCCGAGCTGCAGCCCGGGCTGCCGAGGTGCTGCCCAAGAGCATCCAGCTCCCTCCAGGCAAAGGCCACCGTTGGGRTATTTCACCTCGGAGCTCGAAGGGATGGCTCCCATCACCCTCTTCCCAACAGGAGCTGATCAGATAGCGAGGACAGGTTTTGAAAATGCCCTTCACATCTCATCCATCCCGGCTGAATGGGAGTGCAGCGGCCGCAGCTCGGAGGCTTTTCATCTCTTCTGCCAGCCCTCCTTTCTGCTGGAGATGCTAATAAAATGCATTTCCTACAGCCATTGTTTCACTTATGGAACCTTCAGCCTGGTTTTGATTGAGTGCACTTAATATAGTTGCTCTTGTTGTAGAAAGGATTTTGAGCCTGGTATTTGACAGCCTTGATCTTAAAGAAATCCATTAAGAGCAGCTTTATCTCCGGGTTTTGTAGCCATTAAATCGGTTTTTTATCGAGTCGGTGGTGCGCCTTCAGGAAGACATATGGGAGAAATGGGGAATAAACCTCCCAAGCTCCAGTGCTGGACTGCTGTGCTGGGTTTGGGCTACATGTTAATAACCAAAAGGGGATTTTTCTCTGTGGAAGAATATCTTACATCTCACTTTGGAGAAGTACAGGGCCTGAACTTCCAGAGGACAAGAGAGAATTGTAATTGGCCTAATAAATATTCACCTCTGAAGGGTGAGCACCGGGAATCACGTCTGGCTTCAGACACCAGACGTCCTCTGGTCCTGGTACTGGCAGCTGTAGGGACTACGGGTTCGTGTCCTGTTCGAAAAATTTTTTCTTCCTTCTCAGATAGGAAAATTAATTAAGGAAGATAAAGCTTTTAAAAGAAACCTTTACTGACAGACAAGGTGCTGGRACCATCCCTGGGGCGAGGTGGAGCCGGGCATGGCCTGGGCTGTGCCCGGGAAAGTCGGGATGCTGGATGCTGCCTCTGCGCCTCAGCCAACAGGTCGTAGTTTTTTCAGATTTTTTCTCTGGAAAACGATCCTGATGAAAGCGGAGGGCAGAGCCCCGGCTCGGTTGGCCTGACCCTGCTGATAAGCCCAGAGGGGAGCGCACACCGCCCCGGGAGGAGCCCACCACCCATCTCCATGGTGCTCTGGAGTAATTTGCTTGTCTTAAAGCTGATATGTAATTACTACCAGCAACTATTTCTTCGCCATGAAGGCCAACAGCTCTCTGGAGTAAACTTCTACAGGTTTTCTGAAACACTTTAATAAGGAGCGAAGTATTTCAAGTCGTGCTGAAGGAAAGGCTGCAAGCGCTCTCCAGCACCCCCGGCACGTGGCCACTCGGCGCGGGAGCGGGAGCAGGAGCAGGCGGGGATGAAAAGGTCACTTGTCCCACTAATGGCACAAGAATGTCGAGATGATCTTTGGCAGCTCTGGCCAATGGCTCCCACGCCTTCTCTTCGCTTTCCGGCACATTTTCGCTCTCCCCGTGCAGTCAGAGGCCCTTTTCCCCAAGGAGAGCGATGGGGAGAGCCCCGGGGATGCTCTGCCTGCGCCCGAGCGCGGAGCCGGGAGCTCCTCTGCCCCTGCGCTGGATGCACCCGAAGGGTTTCTCCTCCGAGGGCAGCCGGGGCCACGGGGCCCAGGAGGGCATCCAGCTTCTCTCGGGTGAAATGTACTGTTAAATTAAGAAAGGAAGAGATGTGCAGCGCTTGGAACCTGAGAGAGCAATTATTGAACCTGCAGCCAGAGATGGTTTGTGCAACCTCATTAAAGGTGGCTTGAGATAAAACAAAGTCGCCGCATCTGCATATAACATATACATATATATATGATGCTTCGCATCGCATGCATCAAAGTGAGCAGAGCAGTACTCTGAAAGGTAGAAAAGTTACCCGGAGCATCCCGCGGCCGCTCGAGCCCGCTGCCCGAGCACTGCCCGCCTTGGCGGCGGCACGCAACCAGCAGGTTGAGTTACCATGTGCCTGCCAAAGACAAAAACTAATAAATTAATCTCAGGTGAATTAAAGCGTTTCATTTAGATTTTGACCTTTTAAAAGAAAATGAATAATGCATTTCAAAATAAAAACTCATTTCAGACTTGAGAATCAAAACACTTCCAGCTGGAAATGCCAGGGCAACGCATTGTAACACCGAAGTTTTTTGATTCCTTAGGTGGAAGGACTGTTCCCTCAAATCTCAGTGCCAGCAGCCGCCCCGCAGGCAGCTGCCCTGGACCGCTGGGTTTTCTCTGCCCTCCTCCTCCTCCAGCCCCACCAGGCTCCTCAGGGAATTGGCAGGAGCTTTTACAGAGCCGGCGGAGCGGTGGTTTTCCCCGGTGTTCCTGCTGCAAGGCACGGCATCAGCCTGCCGGTCACCCCCGTCTCCGGCACCCGGAGCAGCGACCGTGCACCAATAAATTCATAGTGTAACCGTCCTTCCATGTGTTGTCGGTTAATTGATAATGAAATTACGTTCCAGGATGTAATTGCCCGGAGGAGCGCCGAGCCGTGCAGCAGGCCAGCGCGGCTGGCACGGGGTTCTCGCCAGCCTCGAGGCCGGGTGAGGGGCTGGTCGTGCCCGAGCAGCCCCAGTGCCCCAAGCGCTCTGCGAAGGTGCTCGTTCAGGGGCTCCCCATTGCTCTGGGTCCCGCTCCTTCAGCCTGCAATTAGGCGCCGCAAAAGTTAATTGGCTTCAGTAATAGCTGGAGACCCCGATCTGCCTCTCCCCGCTGCGATCRTTCCCCCTCCCAGGAAGAGAAGGCGCCGGCCGCTCGGCCAAMGCCAGCCGAAAGGCGATGCACGGCTCCATCAGCGGGACGCCGCGGCTGCCGTAAGAAGGTGCCACGCTGGCGGGGGCTGACGCCGGGGCCGCCTTCCCGGCCCCCTCCCGCCGCCCCGGGCGATGCAGCCGCCCCCCGCCGCGGCCAAGCCTCACCGGCAGGTTGCAGAAGCGTTTGCTTGGCGGTGCCACTTTCAAACGAGTCTATCAGCTTTCAATTTGGCAGAGACTCTAAATACTCATTTCAGCTAATAAAGATAACCAGTAGTGTCGCATTACAAGGCTGGCAAGCTCCCAGCAAATATTATGGCGAGCCTTTGTTTAATTAGGGGTTTCTCAGGCAGGCACACTTTCGTCCTCATAATGGGAAGAATAAGGCGGGTTTAAAAGACTGGGCTGAAGAAATATCCTGCTGAARCCTGGGCATCTCGGGAGCCCATTTCCCAGTCTGAAAGGGCATTTTGCTGGTGCAGGAGCTTTTGCACCCAACTCTCYTTTTTCTGTCCCCCGCGGGCTGCGTTGCCTCGGGAGCCCAACCGGATCCACCGGCATCGGTGCTCACCAGCCGCCCCAGCGCCGCCGTTTCGCTGCCTGCACCCAGGCGGGCGTGCAGCCCTCGCCGGGCTCCCGCAGCTTCCTCCTCCTGCTGCCGCGAGCTGCCCGCAGCGCCGGTACGGGACCCAGGCTGCCGCTACACCCCTTTAACAGCTGCTGTGATACCCGAAATGCCGACCTGYGGGCGCACGCTCCTCTCCCGGAGACCTGCCGGGGGGCAAACACCGGCAGGAGCCCGCCGAGGCGAGARGCAGGTTTAAGAGACTTGAGGCTGCGCAGGGCAGAGCGTCGGCGAGGGGAAGGCAGCGATGCTCAGGTCCCCGAAGGTTCCTGCCTGCCCTGAGAGGGCAGAGTGGTCCCAAGAGTTATTGAAACCACGGAAAATGTTTCCCAATCTTTTCTTCCCTGTGCGCTTCGGTGATGAGACGTGTGCCGAGATTTTTAGGGTGAATTAATTATATCATTACTGGAATTCAATTTTCTTCCTGACATGAATGAAATGGGAAGAGAACAACAAGTTGCATGCTAGGCACGCCATGCTGCAAGTTTACTGTCATTAGTGGGGATGACTTCATTAACAAGCACGAACCCAAGAAGCGGCTCCATCCCAGCCCCAGCCCGGCAGAGCCAGGCAGCAGACGCTGCCCCTGCGCTTGCCCCGCGCTCCAGCAGCAGCAGCTGCAGCGTTTCCAAGGGCCGTGGTTTTCAGGCATTTCCAAGGGCCGTGGTTTTCAGGCCACGCAGCACCGTGCACGGCCACGGCCCCTTTTCTGCCGGGCTCCGGAGCACTCGCTGCATGCCTCGCGCCTCTGCGGAGGCCCTTTGCTCTCCGGCAGGACGGGGTCTCGCCCCCCCGGCCCCTTGCCCACGGGGCTGCCCCTCCGCAGCCCCCACCGTGCCGCGCCGACAAACCCACTCGGATCGACCGCCGTGCTTTGCTTACGTTCAAAGAAAGGAAATTGTTTAGTTAAAGCTAATGTAGTGACAACAAACTAAGAGGTGCCAGCAGGGCATATTAAAGCCCTACAGAGATTTATGAGACTGTGTGTGCCGTAGGAAAGGAATTCTGGGCTGGAGACAGTAGCGTAGCTCTCGCCTGCTCTGCCTCCCTGGAAATGCAGGGGAGAAGGGAACTCCCACGCTGCCAACTGGCTCCCGGTTTCCCACACTCCCCTTAAACTCTGCGGCTAAATACGGGCGCGGGTGTAAATAATCCAGCCACCTCCCTGCACCCCCATCACACGCAACAAAGCCATCAGCGTCAATCCGGGCTGGCCGGGAGACTGCTCAGACCAGCTTCGTCATGGTGGGGACACAGGACTCTGCGCAGTGTTTTCCCACGTACCCTCATGCCACTAAAAGGTGACAAACTCTCGCTCTGGTTTCTTAACCAGTGCTGTCAGAGGCTTTATTCACCAGCCCTTCCTCCTGGCTGCCGGCAGCGCTGCAAAGGAGGAGCGGCCGTGGGTGGCCAGGTCCCTCCCAAACCAGCCGGGACACGAGACACCCCCAGCTCCTACCGGGAAAGTTGTCTTCAACTTTTCTTCAACGGCCTCGMTGGTTTTGCAGATTTCAGGTGGAACCCAGGACACGGCCGGCGCTTCGGGGGAGCAGGCAGCACGCTGCCCGCACACCGGTGCCCACCGGGCGCATCTTGCGTGCGTCGGCGGGGAGAGCCGWGCGCTGGAGCTGCGCTTAGCGGCAGCTCGGCTCGAGTCCCCGCGTCGGCGTCCCCTGCCCACCGGCACATCACRTACCGGCGGCTGCGACCGCCTGGCACTCCCCGCACCCCCGGAGCTGCCTCCTCTGCCGCRGCTGAGGGTGCAGCACCAGCTCGTTCGTAAGCCTCAAGAAATATCGTTGTATGAAAATGTAATGAAAATTATTCAGCTAATCTACTTTAATAACCCAACTTAGGGGCCTCTCTGTGCTGCAGACAGTATAATAATTTTTAAAATATTAGCTGTCATCTCCGATCAGTCCTAGGGAGGCAGAGGAACTCGGCACACAACTCCATCGAGGCTAATTCATCAGCCTCCRACCCCATAAAGAGAAGCGAGGCGGCGCTCACGGGGGCACAGCTCTCCCGGGGGTGGTGGGCTGCCTGCCGGGGCTCTGCCCATCACCCGGCCGCGGCAGCAGAGGGGCACGGCGAGGGGCAGGGACCCCCAGCCGCCCCCATGGGAGATCCCCTCCCCGTTTGCCTGCCTCAGCTGCCTTTTTTCTCTCCACACAGTGAGCCTAATGCATCACGGCGGGAGTGAACAGCGACAGATGTGCTACGAACTGGTGAGGAATGGGGGGAGCCTTTTAGTACCTAACAAACAAGATTACAAGGCACTGGGACCGGACCGTCATCCCTCAGCCCAGCGGTGTCAGCCCGCACCCCGTCATTCCCCTCCACGGTCCAGGGAATTGGGGGTGGCGCAGGGGACCCCCAGTGCTCCCCGCTGCGGTGGGCAGGGCGAGCCCAGTACTCGCCTCCGCAGGACGGGGACCCCAAGGATTTCCACCTCCCACAGAAGAAAATGCCACCACACTCTGCCAATTCTGTGGAGCAAGTTTAATTGATCTAGGATGAGTAAAAAGTATCAAAAATCCCAGAAAACTGCTTCAGCGTGTGCAAAACTCAACGTAGAATATAAAATACTTTAAAAATATTCCGTAGAATCAGATCTGCAAACTTTAAGTTAAAAAAAGATTCCAACACGCCTAAAATATATAACGGTTAACAAAAATAAAGACATCCTGCGGTCGCGACACGCAGTAGCAAATACATTCGCTCTCCCTGATTTGTGCAGATGGAGCCGCGTGGCACCACCGGCGCTCATGGCAATGCCTGGGATCGTGGTGGACAGCAAGAGCTCCCCRCTTGGTGAGGTGACTACGAGGGGACCGGGCTCACAACCCCCCGTCAGAGAGACACGGGCATCCCCGAGGCGGTGCTCCCGCGGCAGAGACCACGCTGCCGCGGCGGGCGGGCAGCCTCACTGGTAGAGGACCTTCACACAGAAGCTTTCCTCGTTCTTGTCCTCGTGGTCGTTGATGTGAATCAGGATCTCCTCCTCACCCGCGCCCTGGCTCGGGGCGAAGCGCAAGCCGATGGTGTACACCTCCCCGCCGGCGACCTGCCGGAGAACGGGCGGGAGGACCCGGCGCAGACCCCCCRCCGTGCCCACCCTTCCCAGGCTAGCACGGCCCCCCTGCAGCAGCATGCCCTGCACCCGCCGCGCACCACGCCGTGCCCCGCACCCGCCGAGCATCGCCCCGCGCATCGCGTGGGCCAGCRGATGGGGGCAGGGGCCTGGCAAGGGGGGACCGGCGGCAGGAGGACGTACCTCGAAGGAGTCCTCCTTGAACTGCAGGAGGTCGGGCCGGTTGGTGCACAAGAAGTAGAGCCTGGGCGAGGGGTAGGGGTTGGTGTAGGTGATGCGCTTGTTGCAGCCTCTCCCGCCTCCCGCGGGGAGCGAGATCTCAAACGCCTGCGGGTCGAGCAGAAGCCGTGGCAGAGGCGGCACAGACCGCGGGACAACGGGCACTCCCCCAAACTGACTACGGAGAACTGCCTCCTGCACCGACGCACCGCGGGCGGTGTTTCGGGGGCACGTTGCCTTACGTCCCCTCCTCTCCCCTTCTACGCCTTACATTTGATCCTACCAGCAGGTATAAAGAAACCACCTTCGAGTGAAAGCGTCCTCCTTGTGCTGCCGCCAGCACCGGCGTGTTCGCAGAAGTAATTACAAGCCCGAACAACAAAGGACCGGGGGAGCAGCTGGGACCGGCCAGCTCATTCTCCAGCTAATTAACGGACATCCACAGGGAGAGCTGTGGCACTCGCTCAGATAACGCCCCACGGCACCGGGAGGCAGGCTGGCACTTGGCAGGACGCCGGGGCATCGGTTTAAAAGCCGATCTGAACTTCCCCCAGTACCAAGGATTTCGGGAAAACGTTTTTAAAAGGAACACATTAGCTGGGGAATCTAATTTTCTATCTTTGAGGCAAGGCCTCCACCAGCACAGTGCTAATAGGAAGCAGCATGCTGGAGCTTTAATTTCCCAACTGGGGATACTTCAGAGCTGACACTCCTCAGCATGGGACTGCCTTCAGAACAGCCTGAAAGACATTTTACCATGGTCTTCAGTGAGATTATTCGAGCACCCGAGAGCTAAATGTGTGCTCAGGGTGGCAAGCGCCAAAACACGCACAGATTTAGAGAGAGGAAGAAGCAGGACACAGCCCCGGGTTACTGGCCGGTCCAGCGCCGTCACCGCGTTTTTCCGGCGCGAGAGCCGCCGTACCTTGGAGATGAGGGGCTGCCTGCAGGACAGGCAGAGCAGCCAGGAGGACACCAGCTGGTGGGACTCCACGTCCACCAGGTTGAGGTAGATGAACCTGCTGCCAGCCCGCCGAGGCCTCACGCCAAYGTACAGGTCCTGGATGCCGTTGGCAGGGAGGAGGAAGGGGCCGTCCGGATCCACCTGCGGAAACCAACACCGGGAGCTGCAGCCGCCTGCGGCAGCCCATCGCACCTCCGCGCCGTCCGGCCTGGAGTACAAACCAGACCCGATTGCTCTGAAAAACCTCCACACCTACGCCTCCACTCCTGAATCCCACCTACGCCTCCACTCCTGAATCCCACCTACACGAATACGCCAGGACTGGCTTCGTGTCGGGAAGGGTAAGAGCCACTCGGGGAGAGCCAGCCCCTTCCCAGCCCAGGGACTCCCTCCCCTCGCAGGCTTCGCCCCGGGAGACTTTTTCTTTTGTTTACGGGGCAGCGATGAAGTTTTTGTGCCTTTTATTATTCGCATTCGCAATTATGGCCGAACGAATCCTAAAGAAATTGTTAAGTCTTCAGATGGTCTCATTAACGCGGATAATGGCTTCGTGGCGATGATCCTACAGATGACAGCTCTAATCAAAAGATAATTATCGCAAACACTTTACGGCAGTAAATCGTTCATAATTCCGAGTGCGCTGCCTTTCCCTTTCCGGAGGGGATTTCACCGGGCAGGTCCAGGCCAGCCCCCAGCTCACCGCAGCCGCAAAGGACCCGGCCAGCCCCCAGCCCGCCCRCGGGGGGTACCTCCAGCTCCTGGGGGTGGGAGGTGAACGCCCGCACCCTCCGCGGGGCCGGGGTGCCCCGCAGCAGCAGGGAGAGGCGGGCGAGCTGCCCGGCCGTGCAGCTGACGTCCAGGCGCTGCAGCGAGTGCAGGTAGAACTGCCAGATCTGGACGGGCGCCGCCAGCCAGGCGTCCCTGCGGCAGAGACAGACGGACRGGGCTCGCCGACGGCACCGCGGGCTCGCGGCGAGCGGCCGAACGCCAAGCGGGGAGCCCAAGCTCCGGGGAAGCTTCTTCTGAGGACGGCAATTTCAGTCTCCCCCATTCCTAAAGCTCATGTAACAGCATCGTCTGACGCAGAGATAGCCCGGCGGGCTCAGAAGGCATTAGCTTGCACACCAGAGATGCTCTGGCYAGGGATTATTTAGAGGAAAAGAGAACGATGGAAAACCCTAAGCTGCAGACGTTTTGGGAAGCCTCCTGCCCAGCTTTCTGCCGCTCAGCGAAGCTGGCCGGGCTCAGGAAGCCGCGAGCGAGGAAAGGGCAGCGTGAGCTCCCCTCCTTCCCTGCCACGCGCTTGGGGTTAGTGTTTCTCGCTTTTTGGGGTCCTGCTACTTACGTATAAATAGCAACAAAGAACTTTTTGATCTGCGGGCTTGGTCCTCCGGCTACTTTTAAGAAGACGTCCTGCGGCTCCCCGGGCCCCTGCGTGCAGAAATCAGAGCATCGTTCCAACAGTTAACCTCGAGATCAAACCTGCTAATGAGGACTCCAGGGTTTCCCTCCCATTAACGGAAAAACCCGCCACCAACCCACTTACAAAAGCAGATGCTTTCAGCATGTAGTTAAACTATGTTATTAAGTTATTATACAGCTTGGCTGAGCTCTTCCAGTATTTTTAATTACAAAAGAGGATACAAATGACTATCACATTCCAGGTCTGCATCTGTAATCAAATTTTGGCAAATTTTCCCCAAGTTTTCTAACAAGCCATAATCCAATTACCATACTAACGCGTTTCTGCAACGGCAATTAGCAACTACCCTTCGTCGCCATCTGCACGTATGCGTGCAAGTTTATTTTTCCTTTCTACCTCCCCCGGCTGCGAAGCAAGCCCAGGAAACCTTTGCTGGGCACTGCAAAGCAGGGGCTGCGCTTGGGGAGGGACGCAGGGCGACGGCTGGGCTTGGCCCAAAGAGCTGCCCAGCCTGGCAGGGCCCTCCCCGCGCCCAGCATCGCCCAGCATCGCCCAGCAGAGATGCTCTGTCGGGCGTTCGGAGGACGTGCCGTCCCCRCCGCAGGCAGCGGGGAAGGTCTATCCCGCGCCCGACAAAAGGCTGCTTTTCCCCAGCGTGTTAATCATCTGGTATTTGCTCAAAAGAACAAGTGAATACAGGCTGCTGCACGATGCGATAAGGTGCAGCATTCCCCTTCAACCGCAAAAACAATGCGGCTCCTTTTAATTGGGAATAAAGGGCAATTCTGGCTTCATCACTGCCAGTGTTTCACTGCCACGGGCTGATAAATGGGGATGCTCCGTGGGTGCAAGGCATTTCTCTGCCGACGAAAACAACCCACAGCAGAAGGTCACAAAGGACAGACTGACGCCAAAGCGTAACCGGTACCATGTTTTTGGTTTCGCAAATGATGTCAGGGTCGCTGCAGCGAACAAACATCTCGGGCTCCCCCCCCGGCATCCCCACCGGCGCGCCTGCGGAGGAGAGAGACCGARGTGAAACCGTATTCAGCGTTTTCTCTGCTTGCACTTGCTACCCTGCACCCCACGCAGCCGCAGACCAGAATCCCTCATCCGGGCTACCAGCAAACTACATGGGCGTACTGGTGCAGGGAATTAAATATAAAATTAATGCAGGCAAGCGGCTGAAGAGCGAGCGGGGAGCCCAAGGCTGTGRAAGGGCAAGGAAGCAGAGACGAGCTCCCTGGATGCCACCCGCCCCTCCAGGGAGGCCCCTATGAACCACGGGTGCTGACTAACGAGGAAGAGCCCGAGCCCCCSCCGGGCATGCCGCAGGCTCACCGGGGAGGGTGTGCCAGGGGGGCAGCCGAATGGTCTTCTTCAGGAAGGTGAGCTCCGGGTGGTAGAAGCGGAAGGTCTGGTCCACCACGTGGGGCTGCGGCTCCACCTTCACGCGCAGGAGTGCGATGGGCTTCCCCCCGCTCACCTGGAAGGAGACCTGTCCCGGGGGGCCGGCAGGAGAGGGAAGGAGTTTTGCAAGAGCGACGCTTCTCCCACACACCCCCCGAGCRGCGTTTTCGCCCGGCTCCCTCACCTGGATGTGCTTTGCCTGCCCGGCCCCGCTCTTCCCCAGGGAGCGGGGGGCCACGTCAGCACCGGCGCCCAGCCCTGCCGGCCCCTGCGGGGTGCGAGAGCGGGTTGCCTCGGGATGCAGCACGGCTTCGGCTGCGCAGTGCTCCCCGTGGCGGTACCRCCCTGCCCGTAGGCAAACACAGCCCAGGGAAACGCTTCCTACCGGGAACGGCTCAAAACAGCGGCCCTACCTGTGCCGCGACGACCGCAGGGTCCGCGGAGAAGGTCTGGTATTTGAAGGGGATGCGGACGGTCTCGTTGGGGCGCAGGTAGACCTGAGGCCTGAGGTCATCACGGAGGTGGAACATCTCCTCCTCCACCGGCGTAACGCTCTTGGTCAGCTCCTTAAAGTGGCGCCACTCCCTCGGGTCCAGTACGACACTGGGGGAGCGGGCGGCAGAGGTGCTGGTGAGGACTGGGAGCCGGTGCCACCCTGGCATCTCCCCATGCACACGGGGTAGACCCCGCTTTGGCCCCCACCTGAGCTCGGGGTGGTCGACTTCGATGGTCACGGTGTGCTGGACGCCGTAGGGGTTCTTCAGGGCGAACTCGAAGAACTCGGCCGTGCCCAGCACGGCGTGCACGGTGCGGGTGGCGGTGATGGCCTGGCTGAGCATCTGGGAGATGCTCTCGCCCTTCATGTGCTCCCGGTAGGCGTCGATGATCTGCAGGTCCCGCACGTGCCGGGCGCGCTGCTCCTGCCAGCCCTGCCGGCAGGGAGGGGACCATAAGCCGGGAGCCATAGCGGCATCCCCGGCCCCCGGCGCCCCTCTCCTCACCGAGAGCTGGGGGGTCCTCCCACCGCCATCATCCTCCTGCTGACGCACCAGCGCCATGCGCCGCAGCTTGCGCCGACGGGCAGCYGCGGCCTCGCTGGGCGCAGCCGGGGGGGCCAGCCTCCCCTCTGCCCGGTGGCCGCACAGCGCGGCGGCCAGCTCGCTGTCCACCTCGGCCAGCCTCCGCGCCCGCGACACCCGCCCGCCTGCGGGGAGAGAGCACCGTGGCACCGACAAGGGACCCCCAATTAGCATGGCCCCGAGGGTCCCCTGCGATGCTGGGAAGGGGAGCACCGGAGGGGGCGGCCGCCCCGCAGCTGGGGGCAAAGTGCCGGCACCGCGGCGGCAGAGACCGGCAGAGCCCCTGCCAACCCAAACGCGCGCAGGGGGACAGGCCGAGCCCCAGCCCGGCAGGACTCACCACCAGCGGCGTTCAGGGAGAACCAGCTGCCGCCCTGGATGCTGCTGGGGCCGTCTGGTGCGGGCACGAGGCGGGAGCGGGACGGCAGCGGGGACGGCGGCTGCCCCGGGGTCTCCTCGCACGGGTGGCCTGCCACGAGTGGAGTCAGGGGTGAGGGGAAACCATCCATTTTTCATTGTTATAAAATCTACTACAAATTTTTATCCTCACTGCAGCTCTTTACAGACAATTTAAAAAAGCAGGACCAAATACCCGGTTGCTAACGATGCTCTGCGAGCCCTACGGCGCTCCCTCCGGAGCCTGTTGCTGTTACCACCATACAGCCAGCCACCCGGAGAGGGAGCAGCAGCAAAAGCACGGTGCCATCTCAGGCAAGTCACCGCCGAGCCCCTCACCAGCTCCGGTTTTCATTTCTGTGTTCTCCACCCCCGGGCTGCGGCACTGCCGCTGGCACGGCCACGTGCCACCACGTCTCCCCACTCCTGCTGCCACCCGCGCTCCCGCAAAGGTTATGCCGAGCAAAGCCGGACGAGGCTCTAAACCCGCCGGGTATTTACCCAGCCGACAAATCCCGTTCCCATCCTGCGGGCAGGGRCACCAAGCTTTTCAGTACTGTTTTTAACAACAGTATTTTGAAATTTAAATAAAGAGGACAGGGGAAAAAAAAACCCAATCAATCAAAGGGTGGCTGTTGTCCTGGTGCAGCGTCTCTGCTTCCTCTCTCCCTCTCTTCTTTTGCAGGGTGTGAGTTAAACCTCTCCCTGGGTTGTGAATATCAGATTCTCCTTCCCAGGAGCTTATCGTCCATTTGCAGGCAAAGTATGGAAACAATTTAAGATACCTTATAATGGAGCTAATCTTTCTTCTGAAGATAAGATTTTAAAACCTGGAATCACTGCACATTTAYAGGACGGGGAATTAAATATATAAAATAAAAGCAGCCAGCAGGTTCTGGGAAGAATAACGTTCTTACAGGCGTGCTTTTCTCTCGGGTACAGCCCTGCGCGTGCTGTGCATTTCTCCCACGGCCCCGTGCTGTTTGCTAGCACCTAACCGCCCGGCGCTGGCCCCGCGCCGCCGGCCCCCCCAGCGCCTTGCGCCGGCGTTTGCGGCCGAGCGGGCGGAAGGGAGCCCAAGCACAACCAGGCGCCGCGCGCTCCTGCCCRCGGCCCAGCGTCGCCCGGAGCCGAGCAGCTGGCGCCGGGACGGGGGCTCCGACCGGCACCGGAGCTACCCGGCGAGGGGCGCGTGCCACGGGGTGCCAGTGCCGGCACCCACGCCTTTTGGCTGCGAGAGCAGCGGGCTCTTACCGACGTTGGCCAGGCAGAGGTGGAGGCGGCCCCTCACCGCCACGCGGACGCCGAGGGGCCGCAGGGCGCCGTGCCGCAGCGCCTCCCGGCCCATCACCGTCACGTCCGGCTCGTACTCGGTCGTGGCCACCTCCAGCTCGTGGTGGGTCCTGACGGCCGCCCGGCCCTGGCGCAGCAGGGGCTGGGGACAAGCAAGGACGGGCGAGGGGTAACGAGTTACCGGGGAAGTCAGGTCTGGGGGGTTAAGGGGCCTGGGGAAGGATGTCTCTGGATGTCCTAGGTCTGGGGGGGTTTAGCCCTAMAATACTGCAGGAGTTCCAGGGAAGTGGAAGAAAGTTATCGTTTTGCCATCACTTTTGAGAAGATGACAAATCCCACAATTAAGGGCTTGTCAGGCTGACATCGGTCTCAGTTACACAGAGGGGCTGACAGCAACTCGATTACTAAAGACGCGAGGGTAACGCAACAGCATCTCAACACGAGACYAAAGGAAAAGTCAGGCTCTTCCTTAACACTCCTGCACTCTAAGCGGGGGTCTCCTCCATCGTTAGCGGTCCTGAGGGCTTAAGGGGACAGACCTTCAACTTAACCAATACCTCCAGCTTAACGGCAGCGGACCCAACAAGGAGCAGGGAGTCTCCATCCCAGATGTCAATYTGGAGGCTGTGCTCGGCCAGGTACCGCACAAACCAGCGCTGCTCCCCAGCTCGCAGGAACGCGGGATCCACCATGTACTTCAGCTGCAAGCCCGGAGGCCCTGCGAGACGTGCGGGATCATCATGGAAATGGAGCTTCCACCGGCACGTCAGCCGGGACAGGGACACTCCTCTGCTCCGGAKAAGCCTGCCTGCCCGCACACCCTCTCTGCTCCGCTTAATGAACCCGTCGGTCAATTAGTAAGGTCCGAGGTCCCCTGGGATTGGCACCCTCCCACCGAAACACTCTGTCTGTACGGACCCCCCTCTCATTTCCATTTACAGCTCCATGTGGAGCTCATCAGCCACAAGTGCTTGGTGTCTCTTGGGACCAGAATTTAATAAGACACGGAAAGAAACACAGAAAAGCATTCAGCTCGGCAGGGCAGAGCCGCTTGCCCCGGGCGCTGCGCTCTCACGTGTTGCCTTTCTTTTCAAAGGCACTTAGCTGCAGCAGGAGCCAGCAGCCTCGACGTGCAAATCGCGCCACCAGCACTGACCAGTGTTTTACTTCAAACATTGGACATTTTGAACGTTTTCTGTGATGTGCCACGCAAACTAGCAGAGGTTTGCTATTAAAGCAGGCACCGGCCCATTCCTCAGCCCGGGGGCAAGCCCAAATCTGACTGACGGGAGAGGAGTGGCCGCAGAAGGATGCTAAAACTGGAGCTTACCGGTGCCGAGGGTCCCGTCCTTGTTCACCCGGACAAGGAGCTGCGCCGGCACAGCCAGCCCGGCCGCTGGCCCCTGCTCCGTGCTGACCAGCTGCAGCCGCGGCGTGGTGACCGGCGGGAAACGGTAGAACTGGAAGGTGAGGAAGACGGTCCTGGGCCACGTCCCCTCCGCACTGTCCCGGGCATCCCTTGAGGGAGAGAGAGGGGGTTGGGTTAGCTCGTGGCGTGGCGCTGCCTCCCCATCGCGAGCTCCTCGTGTGTTTGGCACGCGCTGAGAGGCAGAAGAACATGAGAAGATCGGCAGCATCACAAGTATTTGGACTTCTCTGAAGACAGCGGGCATATGGTTTGCCTTGGCTTTCCAAAAAGCTTCATAATTCCAGCTGTCTCCCGCCATATGCTGCGACGGAGGAGCCCAGCAAAGGCGGCGYTTTACCTTCGCGCAGCACACTGCCATCCACGGAAGAAACACAAGTGGGGCCTTATCCAGCCAAAGCCACCCCCACGGGTGCCAACTTTCTCAACTCCATATGCATTTATGGAGAAGCCCTGCATTAACTAGCTTTTTCATCACATTGTGGCTAATGGATACAATAAAAAAAATTGGAAYATGATTTAAAAGTGGCCGGAAAGGACAAGAGCATCATCGTAAAACCCTCCGGGGCTTTGCCTTCACGGCAGGCGCTGGAGGAAGCGGCACCTTTGCAAGGACTTCTCCCGCTCAAGCAGGGAAGCGGCTGGGGGGGATTTTGGGAAAGGACTCTCCCCCAGGAGGCCCCTGGGATCTGCCCGCAGCAGGCACCACGAAGAGCTGCCATCCCACCTGCCAAAAGCCAGGAACTGCAGGATTATTTCGTTGCCTTGCAGAGGGTCGGCTTCCTCCAGCTGCGGGCTGAAACTCGCCGGGTCCACCGGCTCCGAGATTTCCACTGGCTCCTGGTTGCAGTCCAGGATCTCCGGGAAGCCGGCAGCGTGCAGGCGTGCCAGAGAGGCACGGGAGAGCAGCGTGCGGGAACTGACGGAGAAATGGGAGTGAGCCGTGCCGGGGGACCCCGGCGGGCCRGGCGATGGGGGCGCAGGAGCCCCGGGAAGGGCGGCCGAGCATCACCTGCCTGCCTGCAGCCCCACAGCGGCGATGGGCACCTGCAGCGGGGCGAAGGGCAGCGCCCGCAGCTGGTCGCCGGCGCAGGGCTCCGGGTCCGGCGAGCCGAGGTCGGCCTCCAGGTGAGTGATCCCCCCCTCCTGCCAAGAGCTGCGGCCGCGCCGCGCCGGGGGCTGGCCCCTGCCCCGCGGCGGGGCCGACAGCTGGGACACCGACAGCTGGCGGGAGAGCGGCGAGCGTGGGCRTCCGCAGCCCCGTGCCGGGGAAGCAGCCCCCCGAGGCAGCCCGTCCTGCAGGAACCCCCTCCGACAAAGCAGGCCAGCAGCCCCCCCTTGCCAAGGCAGCTCAGATGCCGCCTGCTCCGGCATCGCCGCTCTGCCCAGAAGCGGCACGGCTCGGCTGCTCGGGGGTTCGCACCTCTGCTTCCTACGTAGCTGCTGCGCGTTCCCTGGCAAGGGGAGGGATGAGCAAATGCAGCAGGAAGATCAAACCGCTTAATGCGGTCTTACGAAGCATTTCATTTCATCAAAAATATTTGCGTGCATTGATCCCTGCATCAAGACATGAAAAAAGCATAAAAGAGGGATCTCGGTATTCATAGCTCTCCTTAAATCCCAGTAGCTCCACACAAAGAAACGGTGCATCACTGTCAGCACGTACCAGGGACAACAGTACCCACCAGATCCGGGCTGTCAAAAACCAGAATTGACCTTAAAAATACATTTGGGGCATGAAAAGAGCTCAGGGAATTCTGCCTAGCATGTTATAGGCAGGATCTGTTTTGCTGCCCCGGAGGAGGTGGATTTGAGCAGGACGCTCGGTGCCTCTTGGCTGCAGCAGCCAGGAAAAAAGGACGGGACCAGGAGCACGTCCCCAGCGCGTGGGCTGTCCCCCGGGGACACCGCTGCCCGCCACCCACGTCCACGGCACTTACCCCCGGTCCCGGCGGGGAGGCCGCCATCCGCAGTGGGGCCGGCGGACCTGCGGAGAGGGACGGGAGAGATGCTCTAGCGGAGCCGTCGCCCCCAGGCCCCGCCGCCGCGGCTGTGCCCTCCGGCAGCAAGCCCGCTCCAACCTCCCGCCTGCCCTTTTCCTTTTTGGGGTGGGACCAGCTTATCGAGGTGCCTTACCATCTCTCAACCACTTATTTGACTTGTTTTTTCCAATAAGATTGTTGCCTGGGGCAGGGTAACATAGCACATCTCCAGATCCATCCGTTATTTTGCCGGGAATTAGGCTAACTCTGCCGCAAAAGGCAGCTCCTCCATCCCAGACAGTGCCGCGGTTCCCTACGGCCATGCGGCGCTGCCTAAGTGGGATGCTTAATGAGACGTGAAAGTTTTAGGATACTTAAGGTTTTCGTCGCTCCTCCGTTATTTCTTGTCACTCCCTTCATCTGTTCGTGCATTCATGCCCCGAAACGGTACGAGTTTTATCGTGTTTATATTTGGCTGCTCGGCTCGTGTGCTGGCACAGTTAAGCTCGCTGTGCCACCGAGCCGCAGGTCCTTTGGAGCAGACCAAGCGCACAGATGTTCTATCTCTGCATCCACGCGATGCTGAGACCTTATTTTGCTTCCACCACCATGTATATTCCAGTTATTTCATGTTGACTGCTGTACAGAGGAAAGCGCSCTCTCTCCCTTACGTCTAAAATCCTGTTTTCTCTCAGTTAGGATGGCTTCAGCCGTTGGTAAAGAGACGATGGACAGAACCATCAGCACCACCGGCAGCTGAGCCGACAGAAGGTGCGCTCAGCCTCCCTGGCCAAAAGGACCAGACAGTGGCAGGTTTTCCAACAGAGCACTACAAAAAGTTAACAAAATGCTCTTTTCAGCAGCTCGAGGCACAGGCCGGCTCTTGCGCACAGCCGCTCACCGCACGACACGGCTCCGGGACCACTGTTGTGCTTCCTGAGCTCTCCCCCGTGCCGCCAGCCCCCCGGAGCCAGGGAAACGCCACGCAGCTCACCCCCAAAATCGCCYTGCCGGGGCATCCCCCCCCACCGGGCACCCTGCCGTGCTCCAGCACGCTCCCCCCAAGCCGGAGCGCGCCAGCCCAGCGCCGSGCTGCAAGCTCGCCGTCGGTGCGCGCTCGCTTCTCCCTTCACCGCGCTGCAACCCCCCAGTGCCCCGGCCGCCGCCAGCCGAAAGGCATCCAGGAAACCCCTTCAAGCAGCGCCAGGAAGGTACCAGCAGCGATGCAGCCATCTCACAGAGCGCCTGACCCAGCACACCCCCAGCACCGCCAGACCTCTCGTTTCACCCGTGAAGATCTCTGCTCTAAAGCCCCTTCCACCAGCGAACCCRGCTCCTCGCCGGCAGGCAGCCGGCACTTGCCGCGGCAAAGCCACGGTGCCACTGCCATCTCGTGGAAGGCGCAGCAGCGCCGGAGCCGGCGCGGGAGCAGGTCCCCCCGCTGCACCCACCGCACCGGGCATCGCCCCAACCCGCAAGGCAGCTACAGGCTTGCCCAAGGAGCTGGATAAGCTTGTAAAATGTACTTAAACACTGTCAGGTAGCTGGAGCGTCGCACCGAGACCTGCATGGGAACCGCAGCAGCAACGGCACTGGAGAGGAAAGGGGAGTTTGTTTCCCAGCGATCACAAAGAGGGGGAGCAGACAGAAACAAGCCRGAGAGGATTTCCAGGAGCGCAGGGCATTGACTCAACTCTGCACCCAAACCCAAGCCAATGGCAGGTTTTTTTCCTGCTTCCAACACCCAGCAGACGGGYGCTGAAACCCCGACCAGCTGGAAACCCTGCGTTACAGACAGACAGATAGATGGACGCATACGCGCACACACTCATACGCAGCCTGGTTTTCCCCAGCGAGGCACCGGCACAGCCCGTGCGCGCCGATCGAACCCGCGCTGCTGTCACACTCCCTGAGCAGCAGCGCAATGAGGTTGTTATTTTTTCCCTTCAGCCTATAATTGACATCCCTCCTGTCCTCAATGTCTGGAAGGATCCAGAGTCCAGAGACAGGCAGCGGCGCTGGCGGGGAGCGATGTGAGCAATGCACTGCCGGTGCAGCGGCTGCGCCCTCCCGCYCTTCTGGGTGTTGAGACGGGAGCCCCAAATGCCATCAGAGCAACCCGAAATGGGAGCGGGCTGGCGCCGTGCTGGAAATCCCTGAGGATTTTGCACATGGCTCAGCACTACTATCACAGGGGAATTTTGCAAGTTAAAAAGCGAGAGCTGAATTAAACTCGATGGAAACTTGGTTCACTCCGGTAATTCATAAACTAGCTCACTGAAACTCRGTGAAGTCGTGTTTTTTCTCCTGAGCAGACACCAGTGCCACACTCTATATTTTAAATGTCAGCGATCTGGAAAACACTCACTCAGCGATGGCGTAGGAGGCTTCTCCAACTTGTCCCTGTCTTTATGTAGGATCTCTGCAGCAGTTACAAGATGTTCTTCCGAATCAGTGGAAACATGGAATTGGACAGTCCCAGACTCCACGTGCTTCCCCTGAAATTGGAAATGAAATACTTTTAGACAGTGAGCTACACGCAGACTCCCTCGTACCTCTGAGAGATGACTCCCTCGCCCTGCAGCCGGAAAAACGGCGGTGCAAACTGGAGGCAGAGCTAGCAAGGGGTTGTACTTTAACAAGCCTATCAAATACCTCTGTCCTTGCAGAGACAAACACACACACCTGCCAACTCCACCCACCACCACCCAGTAAAAGACTTTACAGAGCAAGTTCTTCAGACACCCACCCATCTGTCCGTCCGTCCATCCATCCATCCATCCTTGCCCACGGCAGAGAGCAATCCGCGCAGCTTAGCACCACGGCTGTATTTTGGCCACCACCCTGTGACTCCTTTGCCCCAGCCCTAACCTCCTTTTGCAGATAAACACTCGGCAGCGAGGTCTTTATCTTTTGCGTGCGCATCACTCAGAATAAACCTGCTCAGGTCACAGTGGCCTCCAAGAAGTATCGCGATAAATAACTGTGTTGACCAACTATGCGACAGCTCAGTCTGCATGTTCACAGTAACTAAAGTCAAGCAGCACGGGACACCAAGTGCACTACCTATCGGCGTAGATGCACGATGGCGGGGGTGAGGGGCTGTCACCCTCCTCTTCCCATGCCTCTTCGTTCACTCGCAGAGCTGCAGAGAGCTTCTCCATCGCCTGGGCACTGACAAAGGTTTCGGCAAAGAGCCCCTCTACCAGCACGGCTGTCCAGCACCAGCCACGTCCCCGTGTATTTGCAGTGCAGAACAAGCCCTTACCTGGCGGGAGCTCCTGCTGCTCGGCGGGCTCCGGTAGACCAAGGCTTGGCAGGGGCYGCGGCGGGCACCGCCGCGCAGGGGCAGGACCACCTCCGCCTCGCCGGCGCCCAGGACGGGGCTCCAGACGGCCCAGCGCACCGAGCGCATGTCGGCCGCCTCGCCGCGGGCACTGCCGGGCAGGGCCTGGGGGGGAGCAAGGGGGAGCACGGTGAGCGCCGGGCACCCCCGCCTCGCCGCCAGGACCGGGGAGCGGGTGCTGCCAGACAGACGCGGGCTCTGATCTCCCGGCTCCGGCGTCGCAGAAACCACCCCCCTTCAACCCATTCTGGAGACGTTCCACTTCCCAGCACCTTATTTCTCTTTTTGCACCCGTTTTACCCCCCCACCCAACCACACCTTTCTGCTCCCATCCCTTCGCAGGCTCTGAGGAGCACCAGAAATGCTTCTCTGATAGAGAGGGACACGTCGGTCCCAGGGAGGGGACCCGGGATTGCGAGACCTCTCAGTGAAAGAGCACTGAGCCAGCCCGCACGGTTTCGAGGTTTGCTTCCCTTCCCTCTGCCAGCAGCACCGCAGGCAGGACCGGCGCCTTCCTACGTGGTTTCACCTCCTCAGGGCTGACCACAAACTCACGGCCGCAGCTGCACACAGGTGTGAATCCCATTTTCTCCCTGTAAACCCCGTACCACCCTTCCCACACAGGTACTCTTTGGTTTTTCTTGCGCTTAGCCCACTAACCCAGCCCATCGCTGACATTATTCCCCTTCCTGCCGGCTGCAGCTGCGGCGCATCAGGCACCCGCGCTCCGGGTGATCGTACCTCATCCCTTCACCAAGTTACGCAAGGGACTACACCTCTAGATTATGGATCGGCATAATATAATGCTGATATAATACAAAAGCACAATATAATGCTTTTCAAAAATAACAGGGTTCTCATCCCTTGTATGTACTTAGCACATGTAGGCTGAGACAAAGACACCAGCACCCAACCGACGGGCTGCAGCCCCTCACTCAAGCAGCTGCATTAAGGGGTATATGTTTGACCCCCATCCCTGGCAGACAGCAAAGGCAGCGTAAAGGCTTCCACTTACCCGGGCGCGTCCACAGCCTCCCCTTAAACCGAAGGAGAGGCGCAGAAGCAAACCGAGAGGTCTCTACCAGAGCCCACAATCACCCTCGCAGCCTGCTAATTATGGCACAAGGCGATCAGCTCGGCAAGCGGCTTTGGGATTAACCGCTCTGCCCAAGGGCTGCGCCGCAGGAACCGGCTCCRCCGCCGCCCCGGCCAGCGCTCCCGGCACCCAGCACAGCCAAACAACACATCTGCGTCTGGAGCCCCAAATCCCCGCGGGTCCTTGGGTTTCAGCTTTTTAAAGGAGTTGAACCCAACACATAATTTCCGACAGCAAGGCTCAGCTTCGCCTCCCCCCCAGTACAAATCCCTCTGGCCTGGCACGCGTGTCCCACTTTATAGATACCCATTTTCCCCCCAGTTTTGCTCTGGACAGCTCTAATAAGAGAGAACACTTGCTGTGTTTTCAATTAGCATCTTAGTGGGACGATTAGGGCCTCCTAACGAACCCACGGCTATCGATTCAGCCACACTACGAGCTAATGGCTCCAACAGCAAAGGGTCTCTGGAAAGGACAACTGAACGGCTTGCTAAGCGGGGTTTAACCTGTGGAAAGGTTAAGCCTAAATACGTGTAAATGATCGGTAGGTAGGCATTGGCGAGCGTGGTCTCTGCAGTCAATACAGAGACTTCTCCTGGCTTTAATGTCCAGAGAACATCAGCCTGAAGCTCCCAAAAAACCTCGGCATTCAGAGAAGAAAAAAAAAAAAGAGAGCCAGAGGGGTTAACTTCGTTTCAGCATAAATGTTAAATTCTAAAGAAAAGCCTTTTTTAAATTAAAAACTGAAATTTTCCAAATTAGCTTGCCAGAATACTATGGGACTGCTGCAGGCTACATATACATATACGCAGCGCTGCGAAAAGCACCCGGACACTCTGCGGGGCCGTTCGCTAGGCAGCGCGGCCGCACGACGAGGGGCCACTGCGTCTTGGGGGTGCGGGACGGCGAAACRGGGGCAGAGGAGACTCAGCAGAGCTCGCTCCCGCAGCCGCAGATCTCCACTCTTTAATACGGGACGGAGAYGAGGCGCTTGCACGCTCAGCCCTACCTTCCCATCGGCTCTCCCCGAGGCGCAGAAGACGTACTCCAGCTGGAAGCAGACCCCAAACGCCGGGTGAGGGACCATTTCGCTCAAGTGGATGCGGCTCCTCAGGACCAGGGCTTGATCCGCAGCCCTGCGCCGGGACGGAGAAGCGGCTGTGGGCAGCGCCCGAGGCAGGAGGAAAGCGGCACCGGYGGTGCCGAAGGGTCTCCCCCTTACCTGGCTCCGGAGCCCGGCACCCCCGGGCAGCTGCCCTGCGCCGCCTCTGCCTCCGGCACCAGCACGGCCACCTGCGGCACCTGGACGAAGCGCAGGCCGTTGTGGACGCCGACGTGCAGCCGCCGCTCCCGCACCGCCACCCCGTCRCCGTCCGGCGCAGCATTAGCCTGCGACAGGCAAGTTTTCCACCTCGGGCAGCGAGGTGGCACAGGGTGGCTCAGCGTCCCTCCCTGTGCYGCCCGCGGCCAGGAAAATTCAGGCAATCCGTTGGAAACTCAAAAAATTGGGACCCACCCCCCACCAGATGATGGATATCAAAATCCCTCGTCTTTATGGCAGAGTTGGCGCAAATCTGGCAAATAAAGAAGAACTCGGCCAGTGGTCCTTACTGCACACCGAGCGCTGCTGTTCCTAAAGAGACGTACTACAATGAGCACTGCATCTTTGCGTTTTCCATAGCAGAGCAAACCCAAATGCTGCTTATTAGTGTCTGGATGTTCAAAACAAACCCAGCATGGAGCACCTGCGCGCTAATCCAGCGGTAAAGCAAAAGGCTTGCACAGCAGAAAAAATCGGAGACTCCAAGTGAAACAAATACACGAGCACCATTGATCCGAACCTTCCCACTCTGCCCAAAAACAAAGCGCCGGCATTACTGCTCGCGCACTCTGCGTTCCCCGGCCGTAACTGCATCAGCACTACCTTAAGTAAGCGATCGCTGTTCAGTAAGTCCAGCAGTTCTTCCTCAAATTCCTCCAGGGAAGGGTACAGCCGGACAGACAGCCTCTCCAGATAGCAGGTGACCGGCTTCATCAGCCGGGGTTTCTGCAAGCAGTCACCTGAAAAGACAAGGTGGCGGCCACAGGTCACACCACAGCTGGGGGGACATCGCCAGGACCACGGGGGCACCTGCTGCCGGACCGGAGCCAAAAGCAGCACTGGGGAGATGGTGTGTGGGATCCCCAGCTYCCCCGGCACATACACGTCTTTACGCCTGGGAGAGTCCCAGAAATTCCTAACGCCTTCGGTGTCAATGGATGCAACCTGCTTACTTAATAAAGCCACCGCCACTGTAGTGCTGAGGTGCCCCGCAGCGCCAGACGCTGCCTCTCCCCTCCTCTGCTTTCGAGCAGCGGTCCCAGCAGCACCGGGGACTCGGCTGCTTTGGAGACCTTGCTCAGCTTTAACATTAACAGTTACAACCCCCAAAACAGTTAGCAGCAGGGTTCTCCAGGCAGTAGCTGAAGAATAATTCAGCTGCAGAACTGAGAGTACTTTTTACCCTCTGAATCTCCAGATCACATAATTTTAATCGCAGCAGCTCGAACGGCAAGGCTGCTGCCCACAGGGAAAAATTAACGAGGGCTGAGCATGCAAGAGCTTGTCCCCCCGAACCTGCCAGCCCCCCAGCGATCCGGGGCCCCGCCACCAAGGAGGACGACTTTAAGCAAGCTGCAAGGGCTTCTCCTAAGACTCCACTGAGCGACTGTAATTAAACCAACCATCACTTATCCCTAGCAGCTTCCCARGAGCAAAGCAATTAATGGACGGGGAACAGACCGAAGCCACGTTGACCTCTTTCAGGCTGAGCTATGAATGAAAGGGCTGCAGCCCCGCCAGCCCGTGCAGGGGAGATGCTCTTGCCAAGGGGCAGCGCTGCAGAGAACCGGTCGGTGCTGCCAGAAACCCCATGCCAGCGCCCTGCCCRCAGCCTCCCCGGGGACCTGCTGCCTTCAGCAGGAGCGGTGCAGGCAGCAGGGAAAGGGAAGGAGCCCTTACTCGTGTCCCCGTGCGCCGGCAGCAAGCCGGGAAYGGTCTGCAGCCCAGACATCAGAAGGTTTTCAGGAAGGAGGTGAAATATCGTCTCCAGGGGCTGGTGGGGCTTCAGGGCGTACTGCAGGTGGCTCTTCTCCATCACCGTCAGGTATTTGTTCTCTGAAGAAGAGAAAACATCCCAAAACTGGGGGAGACAGCTTCACGGCGCCAGCGTTGAAGAAATCATTATCCACGAACGCACGTGTTGGGAGCAAAGGAAAACCCGGGTTTGCCCAGCCAGGCTTCTCCCGGCTGGCAGTAAGGCAGGTCCACTACCAGGGCACAGACCTGGACACACACGATACTCATTTGGGTAAGAGAGGCCCCCAAGAAAGGAGACACAATGTCTTGCTGCTGCTCACTTTCCACAGGGTCCTGGAAGCGCGGGTGCAGCAAGGCRCGCGGTGTCCCATGGTACAGCTTCAGCCTGAAAGCAAAGAGCGCAGGCGCAGTGGTCAGCAAATCCACCCCGAAGCACATCTTCATCTTCATCTTCCACAATGCCTCTGCTCAACAGTAAGAAACCACCTTCCTGCTCTGTAYCCGCGGTAAAAACCCTATCCTCTAGGGAAAGGGCAGGCATGGCTTACAAACCCATCGCTGCTTCCCCAGCAGTGATGAATTCCAGGTTTCTGCAGCCCAGAACCACCCTTCCTCCCCCCAAAGCAGCCGTGCACGTTGCCACCCCAATTCCCGGCATGCCCCATCACGCGGCAGCCAGGGGACCTACGCTCTGTCCTCGGCAGCCGGGTCCGTCGCCTCCGACCCACTGCTGAAGAGGGGGATGAGCCCAAAGCCGCAGGAGAGATGCCGAGAGCCCCCRTCCCCTTTCCCGGCCGTCGCCACCACTTCCACGACGGCGGCGATGCCGGGGTGGTTCAAGGAGGTGTGGAAGTAAACGGTCTGKGATGGGAAAGGAGAGAGAAAGGGTATTTCAGAGCTGGCGGCGGCAGCTGCAGGCAGAGCAATACCTGTTGCATTTGAACAGCCAGCGGCAACCAGAACATCCATTGAAACTTGCAGACAGCGCCTCATGGCAAATAACCTCCAGCACCGCTCGGAAATCTCAACCTCCTTAAATCTCGAACATCATTAACTTTTTTTTTTTTCTTCTTCTTTTTTTTTTGTTGCCAACACCCGTTTTCCAGAGTAACTCGCAGGCTGCAGACCCCGTAAAAGCGGCACTTTGACGCATCCCTGACCTACAGCATTATAGCCAGCCCCACTCTGGGAAAGCCAAAGGAGCTGGAAACCCTCCAGGTTCCCAGGGAGGGGAGATGGGGGTGGTCCGGAGCTGAGGGCAGGAGGGGACAGGACACAGGTCACCTCCCCGGGACAGGATTTAAGGCTAGGTTAATCTTTCTATTAAAAACTCATTACCGCAGTGTCCCAGGGAAAACGTTTACTGTAATCACAGGCTGTCAGAAAGGGATAACGGAGAGAGACATTACCGCATCAACCCAGGGAAATAAATCGTTATTCTATTATCTTTTATTGCAAAATGTTGAAATAATGACCACCTGCTGCAGACCGATGCCTTGCCTTGCAAAGACAGAGAGCCCTTAAAGCGGATCCCTCGTAAAACCAGGCTTGATGTTCCCTCTGTGAACGCTCCCAACACTTTGCGACAGCTCGTTCCTCTCCCCTAAACCCCGTGAGGACGACGCAGCGCGGGGGTCGCTTTGACCCACCACCCGTGCAGGCCCCGTCCCCTGCCCACCCACCTCCCCCCTCCGGTGAGGCTGGGGGGTGCAGGCACCACGTGCAGGCAGGAGCTCGGCACGTGCTGAATATCACGAAGTTAAAAGATCCCCGTGCTCAGCTGCGACGGCGGCCGGTGGCATCACGCCCGCAGACCGTCCCTCCTCTGCCCCGTCGCCTTTGCAAGACCCCGAGCGCTGCGGCTGCACCGCGAGCGTGCRGGGCGGGCTGCAGCAGACAGGCAATGCAATTCAGCGACGGCAGAGAGGCTGCGAGGTGCAGCTCCCTCGCACCCCAAAACTCCTGCCGACTGCTCCCAACCGCATGCCAAACACCCAGAAAGCCTGCAGACGTAGGGACGGTGCTCGGAAGGGCAGCTCCACCTGGCATCTGGCGAGGTGGGGAGCAGCACCGCATTTTTCTCGCCGCAGCGCTCTCTGCCATCAGTTTTTTCTCTAATCCTCTTCAAAATAGCAGGGGTCGGCCAGTGATTAAAACACTCATGGAAGAAATGCATGCACCAACGCCCCTCCGATATCGCTACCAATTTAAATAAATGGGGGAGCGCAACTCTAATCAGTGCTACGCTTCATCTGCAGCACAGAGCACTGGAGAAGGGGGGGAACAAAAGCTTAATTAGAAAATGTGACATTTCGGCTGTCGTCCACGCTATGGGGCAGCGGGATCTCCCCAGTAASGGGGCACCCCAGTTTGCCGGTATCAGCAGCGGATGGAAGCATGGCTTTGGGAGAGTTTAGTTCCCAGGTAAGGAGAGAAAAGTGCTGTGCTGGAGGGCAGGCTGCTGCTCCTTCCCTTCCTTCCCACTTGTGAAGGAACACTGCTCTCTGCCGCCGGCTCTGAACACAGCAGGCGGCACACGGCAGCACACTGCTGCTCCCACGCCGTCGCCCAGCCCGTCGCCCAGCCCCGGAGGTAACCCAAGACCCCAATTTCCCCACTCCAATGAACCGTGCATAAAAGCTTAGTAATTGGGCAGTGTCTGGGGTGCACCCCCGAAAGCATCGGGAAGCGCCAGAAGGGAAAAGGGTTTGCTGCTGCTGTTTGCCTGYGTGCAGGAGAAGGAACCGCCACAGACAAGGCTCAGCCGCAGACAGACCGACCAACCGCAGACAGACTGACYGACCGTGGGCCAGAGCCCGTGCACGCTCAGGACTTGCTGCTTTAAAAGGCTGATGGCTACAGCGTGATCGAGGGCCCCCAGAGCTCTCTGAGCTCCGCTTCCACCAGGCTGACGGAGTAAACCAGCACCAAAGGAGAGCGACTCCAGGCTGAACTCGAGCAAAGACGGCTTTCCCCTTCGTGCATTAAAAACCTCCCTCCTCGGACTTGGCTCCTGCAGCTCCAGCCACCTCCCTGCGGGATCGCTGCCCCCCTGCTCCTCGCCGCCCCTTCCTGGGGGGCTGCCGGCATTCTCCCAGACCCAGCCGGCACGGACGCTCCCCTGCCCRCCCGCAGCCCCCGGCACCCTACCTCGTTGAAAGCTACCCTGGCCGGGCGCGACGGGGCGGCGCGGGCAGCTCGCCGGCCGCTCCTCCACGTTCTCCCGAAGAAGTGGTGGTAGGTGGCGTCGAAAAGGGAGAGGCGCAGCTGGTACTCGGCTCCCTGCAAGGCACGACAGGACGGGAGGCGCCGGCAGTCGGGCCCGCTCAGGGGCACGCCAGCCCAGCGGCCCYGAACTGCAGAAGACACACGTCAGTAAGAGCAGACAAATAATTCCCATTTTCTAACTGATGCCCAAATCAGGCACACGGCTGTGTACAGCTTCGTGCATTGCTGGAGAACCYTTCTGAAAGCCAGAGGTTGAACAAGCAAAGCAAACGTGGGAAAACTGAATATTAAGCATATAATAAAGGGGTAGCAGACTTTCAAACTGCTACCTAGAGCTTTTAATTTTAAAATGCTTACCTAAATTAAAAATTAACAAAAATTAAATTAAAAATTAATTAAACGCTAACTCAGATTTGCAGGTAAAAACGCATGGGATTGAGCCATGGCTCCGATTTGTGTTTCCGGGAGATTTACAGTCAGTTCTCCCCAGAACTTTTGTTTCGAAAACCTCCCTCTTTATGGGCTCTGGCCCGCAAACACAGCGAATCCCAGCGGCACCACGGAACGGCAGCGGGCAGAAGCCAAGGGCTCAGCGATTAGACACTGCTGGGCTCTCCTCCGCGGGGCCGAGTYCCCCCTACCTGGGCGAGCGCAGCCCCTTCCAGGTGCTTCAGGACGCAGCGGAAAGCCGTGGAGCCCGGCGGGCGAGCCCTCCTGCGCTGGCAGTGCGGAGGAAGGGCGAGGTTCTGCAGAAACACCCTCTCCCACTCGCTCATYCTGCTCCCCCGGAGGTCACCTCTCCCTCCCGGCGTCGGCTACGSCGAGCGCTCGGCTGGAAAACAGGGGAGGGAAACGCACGCTCCGGGAACGCGCTCCCGAGCCGCAGCGCCGCGCACAGGGACCGCCCCGACGGGACGGTCTGAGGGGGCTCCCGGGGCCTGCGGCACCCGCGCGGCGGGGCACCGGCCCCCCCGTGGGAGCGGGGCGTCCCCCGGGCCCAAGGCACGGCGGAGGGGCACCAGGGGCCAGCCGGGGCTCCGCTGACCCACCCCTCCGGGTGGGCCTCCAGCCCCACCGGCCCCGCTCCTCCYGTACGACGAGACCCCCACGATACGCGCACGTGTGCGTCCGGAGGCCCATATATGCACGTGCACGTATGCGTGGAGACCCACAGACCTATGTGCGTGCACGCGTAGAGACCCACGCACGCGTGTGCGCGCGGACATACGGAGCCCCGCACGCACACACACA
>JASVER010000040.1:625030-679615 GCA_030449065.1 Oceanodroma leucorhoa | reverse complement strand
GGGCGGGGCCTGCCCCCCACGAGGGCGCCGCGGCGGAGCGGTGCGGAGCGGCGGACGCGGGGCAGGTGCGGGGCCCGCGGGGCCGGGGCGGGCGCGGCGGCGGAGGCTGGTGCCGGTGGCGGTGGGGAGGATGGTGGGGGCGATGGTGGGGGCGATGGAGCCGGGCAGAGGCTCGGTGAAGGCCGTGCCGCCGCACGCCCGGCGCCGGGCTGGGAGCGGCGGGGACGCGCGGGGCAGCCGGCGCCCCTTCCCGCGGAGGGCCGGCTCCGATCGCCGGCTGCGGCCCGGGCATCCTCCCGGCGCTACCGGGGGGCGGCCGGCGCAGGCGCTGTCTCGGCCCCAGCCCCGCGGGAGCGGGGGATGCTCCGCGGCTGGATGCGGCGCGCAGCCCCGGCCTCGCCCGCCCCGGCGGCAGCCGGCCCCTCCCGGGCAGCCCGGYGCCCGGGCCCGGCGTCCCCTGGCAAGCTGCGGGTCTGTGCCCGGGCTCGTGTTTTCCCTTTCCCTGGCGCCGGCCGGCGGGGCGGGCGCTTTGCTCGCGCCCCCCGCAGCAGCCCCGCTCGCTCGGGGTGACTCGGGGTCCTCGGCCCGCCACCTCCACCCGCTGCCGCTCCCTGCCCGGTGCGTCCCTTTCCTCGGGCCAGACACCCCACTCCGAGCGGGGAGGGTGGGTCTTGTCCCCCCTTTCCGTTCCCCGGCACGGCGAGGTGGCCCTGGCTCGGTGCCGCGGTCGCTGGTGGCCCGCGGCCCGTTGACGGCGCAGTGGGAGAGGCAGGCGCTTAAACCCCGGTAACGCGACGTGCTGCCAAACCCGCAGGAGAGGGCAAATGTTGTTTTTTCCCAAAGCATCTTCCCCTGTTTTGTAATCGGGGCCACTTTGCACACAGCGGAGGCAAAACCATCGCATTCTCTACGGAAGAGGGTGGCTTCGTTAACCGAAATGACACGTAGGGTCGTTGGAAGGGAGGACCCTTCTCCCGCRCGCTGCGGAGGATTCCCCGTCCTGAAACCCAGCTGCTCCCCTTGGGCTTTCCTTCAACCGTGTCCCAAACCCGTGGGTTTCTTTGGCTCACGAGCCCCCCTCCAGCCTCTACTTTTTARGGCTGTTTTCCTTGCGATGAGGGAGCCCCGTCGGTCCCGTGCCCGCTCAGCCAGCGGCCGGGACCCCGTGAGGTTTGTGCGGGCGCCTCGTGCGCTCGCCCGGGTGGGAGCCCCTCGGTGGGAGAGCAGAGCCCGTGCCCCGCGCCGCTGGGAGGCGAGACCAGGTCGCCGCCGGCACTGCACGGGTAGGGCATCGAGCCAGCTTTCCAAAAACCACAGGTTTCTTCCAAAAGTGTCACTGGGAGCCACGATGCTGCGTCGTGGCTGGGTGCCAGAGCGGGCAGGCTGGGCAATATATATCCAATATATATTGCATATATATACATATCGTATATATGCAGTGATTCTCCTGCTGGTTAACACGAAAAGCCTCTGCTCGCAGCTGCTAATGGAAGATACATAAGAGCTGCTTTTTTATTATTTTTTATTATTATTTTTATGAGGAGGGCAGCGGGGCCAGCCGTCGCCTCTCCGCTCTTGGCGTGCAGGTCTGTGGGTTGGACGCGTGGTGGAGCGAGAGCAGAAAACCTCAGCGTGCGGTTTCCAGCGTTGGCTGGAAAAGCAAAGCCGCCACCATGCTGGTGCTGGGGAGCGCTCCCCAAACGGGACGGGGTTTACGGCCTTCCCCGCCAGTCGCACGCTGCTGGCGGAGCTGCTGCGGCGTGGAAAGCGGGCAACCTGCTGGGATCACCCRCCCAGGCAGTGCCGAGCGGGTCCCCATCGGTGCCAGCGCGGTTCGGAGCAGGCAGCGTGCTTGCTGGCCCCGGCGGCGGCAGGACCGCGCCGGGAGGGCAGGATGCCGAGTGAAGCTGAGCGGGACTCGGCAGCTGGGGAGGGACCGGTTTTTCCTAATTTATAAATTGAAGTGCTGCTGTGCGCTTCTGAAACCCTGACCCCTTTTTGCTGGCTTGGCCTCTGGCTTTCATGTTAAATCCAGCCGCTGGCCAGGTCGGTGCTCTTATCGCTCCGGGATTACAGTGCTGTGCTGCTGCCGGGACCAGTGTGCTCCAATTACTGGGGTGTCTGAACCGTGAGCTCCGGGGTGGATTTTTTGACCAAGATGGCCAAAAAGCAAAAGCCGCTGAGAAGGCACGATTGGTGCCCGTGGAGGAGGACGGGTGCCCACCCAGCAGGACGCGGCGCCTGGGCGAGCCCCAGTGCTGGGAGGCAGCCCTGCGGCATCGCCTGCGGATACTCTTATTTTATTTTTTTGAAAAAAAAAAMCACCCGGCGTGACTTAAAGGTGATGGAAATGTCCAGCTCCGGGCTCCCCGCAGCTGCCGAACGAGCCTCCTCTCGCCTGAGCTGTGCAGGGGTGGCCGGCGCCGGGTGGCAGCCACTCGCTCGCCCACGCACGCCGGCGGTGCCGGGCTGCGGCGCCGACACGGTTAAGGCAACGGTGGGATCGGGAGCCGGGCTGCACGCTACGGCTGCACGCCACGACTGTACGCCACCGCGGAGCCAAACTTGCCGAGTCAGGATGTGAGAGCGGCAGGGACAGCTCTGCAGCATCCCTGGGTGCTGCCGCATCCCGGGGTGCGGAGGGCTCGGCTCCCCCTCCTCCGCCAGACACCTTTTCCCAGGGACGGAGCGGGAATGGGGTAGGAACCGGCACCCGCTGTGTTTGCCGCCGGCTGTCGCAGCTGCACCGGCGCCGCTTCCCGAAACCTGCAAAGCTCCCAGCTCTGCCGGCAGCTGGGGTTTTTATCTCTTTTTTTTTTTTTCTGCCTCCTGACCGCGCATCTCTGTTAGAGCACCGGAGCCAGGTAGGTGGGGTGCTGGGGTGGTCGGCGCTGCCGGCGGGTCTGCGGTGCCGTGGCGGTGGCTCAGCCGTGCCTGGCTGCAGCCCCGGCGCAGCGGGGATCCTGCCCGCCAGCTCGCTGGGGAAGGGGACCCGCGGGCGCTCGGTGGCCTGGCGGACCCCCTTACTTTCGTGCTGGGGTACGTGACGGCAAAGCAGGGACAACCCCGTCAGACGTGTCGCGCGTGGTTTTGGGCTGTGTCATTGACTCGGGGAGCCGAGCAGCGCCAGGTGYCTGCGCCTCGGCGCGCAGCATGATCACGGGCAACTCACGTGTCGCAGCTAAATCCCCAACGCCTGCCGTGTTCCTTGTCTTAAGGACTGGCTTGTAAACACGCCCGAGCCCACCGGCCACGGTCAGAGGGAGCCCGCGCCGCGGTGGCGGGCTGGGGGAACGGTGGCGGGCTGGGGGAACGCTGCTCTGCAGCAGAGGCTTCCCCGGGCAGCGCTGCTGCTCTGCGGATCCCTGCAGCGCTGGTGCTGCGTGCCGGGGGCTGGGAGTGGCGGGGGGGTGCACGGGACCCAGCGCGGGGCATGAACAGAGMGGTGACGGCTGCAGGGTGGAAAGGCATTTGCAAGGCAGAGCAGGGCAGTGTGAGTAATTGTGCTAAAGTCACCTTTCCCACGGCCTGTTGGGGGGGAGCATTTGCTGAGGATGCTGTTTGCAAACCCGGTAAAAAAGGGGTAGAAATACAGGGACGGGTACCCGGAGTGGGGAGATGCTCTGCGCCGTCTCCCCTGCATCCCTCGCCTGAGCAGCTGGGAAGGACGCTGGGGTGCCCGGGGCAGGGGTCCCACAGCTCCCCCACCCCAATGCCTCACCCTCGGGGGCTCAGGCTCATCAGTAGGTGTGGAGGCTTCGTCCCTATATTCAAATTAATTCCRTGTGCAGTTTCACCTCCTCTGGCTCTGGCAGCAGCATGTTTGGGAGGCTGCGGTCCGCAGACCATCCCCCAGCCTGGCCCAGCAGAGCTTTGGCTCCCRGGGGCTTCCCGGCCATAAATCCTCCCGGTGTCTCGGTGCCCGCGCTCTCGCACCCCGTCGTGCTGGCCGGGGGTGGGGATGGAGCCCGGTGGGAGCACAAGCTTTCGGGGCACCCTTGCACCCGGGTCCCAGGCGCATCCTGCAGAAGAAAACACTTTTCGTCCCTTCCCGTGCATCGCCCTGCAGAAACTCCCGCAGTTGCGGACTCGCGGCTGAGTTTTGCCATGAGGAAGCTGAAGGKGCAGGAGTGGTCTCGGGGAAGCACCAAACTGCCGGCATGGAGGGGACCCGGCTTTTGCCAGTGCCTTTGGCTTGGCGGACCCCGAGGGGCAGGCTGACCCCGGGGGCTGGGATACTCTGGCTCCTGGGGGCGCAGAGCCCTGCCCCGTGTCCCGGCGGTCCAGTGGCACTTCCCGGCAAAGTTCCTCCAACGTTGCCGGAGACTCGCCAGCCACCGCGCTCAGTCCCCCCAGCATTACCACGAGGTAGCCGATGAGGGGCATCGGGCCCCGCAGAAAATTGCGGTGAGCTGGGCTCATCGCAGAGCTGGGCTCATGGCAGCACAGATCCCCAGGATGCATAACCAGGGCCAGTCCGAAGCCAGGCGATAAGTTTAGTCTGGGCTTGTGGCAGGGCAAGCGAGGAAGCCGCACGGCTGCCCCCACTGCGGCTGGGGCAGGGGCTGGGGGGTCCGGCCGTCCCTCCGGCAGACACCCCCCCAGCTCGCTTCAGCTTCGTTATGCTGCCGCTAATTAAGTGACGCTGAGCAGGCACAAAGCGGCTTTCAGGAGCGTGCAAGACGGTGCCCGGGCCGGCGGCTGCCGTTGAACCCGCGTTGTTGCAGGCAGCTGCCCGCTGCCAGGCGAGGGCCGCAGGGAGCAGCGAAGGTGACACGAGCAGCCCCCCGGGACAAGCCAGGGGGTCACGATGGCTTTGGGGGGCGCGGCAGGGTCCTGCTCGGGGTGCGCAGTGCAACGGTGCGGGGCCGCGGGGGAGCAGCTCCCTCCTGCCCTCTCGAAAATAAACCCGGCTTTATTGAGCCTGCCTGGTCTCTAGCCCTGGCGCGGCTGCAGCGTTTCTGCAGTGCTCAGGGGAGGAGGGAGATGGGGCTCTGCACCGGGGGCTGCACCGGGGCCGCAGCGGGGCCGGGGGCTGCAGCAGGGCCGGGGGCTGCGGTGGGCGGGCAGGCGGCTCCGCGGGGACGGGCTCGGCTGCTGCAGCCACTGCCATTGGGCTGCGTGGGCTGCAGGGGCTGCGCCGGGATGCAGGCACGCCGGGCCAGGATGCTGGAGGGCTGCAGGATGCAGGCACGCTGTGCCGGGATGCAGGAGGGATGCAGGATGTGGGAGGGATGCAGGATGCAGGATGCAGGATGCAGGCACACTGTGCCGGGATGCGGAAGGGATGCAGGATGCAGGCACACTGTGCCGGGATGCAGGAGGGATGCGGGAGGGAATCAGGAGGGATGCAGGAGGGATGCAGGCTGTGGGAGGGATGCGGGATGCAGGCATGCCCTGCTGGGGTGCAGGTGGGGTGCGATATGCAGGCACACGGTGCTGGGATGCGGGAGGGATGCAGGCTGCAGGCAGACCGTGCCAGGCTGCAGGCAGGACGCGTGCCAGGACATGAGCACGCTGTGCAAGACCACGCTCCCGCTGTGCCAGGGCAGCCGGGGAAGGAGCCCGGAGATGTCTCAGTCCCCATCTGGGGAAAAAAGCATCTCGTGACCTGCGGCGTAAAGATGGCATTTCACGGGCCTAAAGAAAGATGGGTTAAATTTAAAAATGAGCCCCAGTTCTGTAGGGAAGCGTTGTGTGTTTCTGTGATACTGGAACTGGTGGGATAGGGAGCRGGAGCGGGACCACAGCTGCCCAGGGAGTCATGCCGGATGCCCCCCTGGCATGGGGATGGGGACAGGGAGGGTCGGGGGTGCCTGGGGGTGAGCCCCTCCTTTCCCTCGGAGCTCCCGCACCCCGCTCACACAGTCACGTCCAGGCTGCGGGAAAACCCGAGCTCTTTTCCTTTCCTTGGCCTGTCCCTTGCAGAGGGACCCTCTGGGGACTGCTTTAGTGTTAAACACCAGCAAAACGTTTAATTTTTCAGGCCCGCATTTCTTCACCATTTCCTGGTATGTCGTAAGACCTCCACGGCGCGGTCGGTGCCTCGCTGCCGCAGCTGGGTTGCCCCGTGGCGTGTCCTGCTCGCCGCCCGCGGGCAGCCAGGCCGGCAGCACGCAGCCCCCGGCTGCCCTCCCCGGGACCCCCAGAAGTTTGGGGAGAGCAACCGAGCTGGGGAGTCAGCGGCGCAGGGCAGGGGCGGGATGGGTTTGGGATTGGCGGCGGGTCAGGGTGGGAGCCCCGGGGGTCTGGGGCTGGCAGGGGTCCGTGCCCTGCCTGCCGCTGCCCGCGCCGCACGCCCATCCGCCTCGCGAGCTTCTGTGACAGGAAGCTCCATCGTGCGCGTGCCCCGAAAACCCCCGTTTCTTCCGCTTTTTCTCTTCCCCTGTGGCAGGGGTGAGGCGGTGAGCGGCTCCGGGGAGCCCAGGCTGGCTCCATGTATCCCGAATCCACCACTGACTCCCCAGCGCGACTCTCGCTGCGGCAGACAGGCTCCCCMGGGATGATTTACAGGTAAGGGTGCGGGGGTGGCACTGGGGGTGCTCTCCGGGGCTTCAAACTCGGGGCCACGGCACCCCAAAACCGCCCCGGCACGCTTTGTGCAAAAACTTCCAGGACTGCAAAAACCCACATGGTGGCAGCAGCATTTTTGGGCGCTGATGCCTGTTATGGGAAGAGTGGGGACTTCCGGRGAGTGTGCCGGTGCCCCCCGCCACGCAGCACGGGGTGGGCGCCGCTGACCCTTCCCACAGCCGCCGGCTCTGCCGCTCGGTCCCGCTCCACCTTTCTAACGGGGTTTGTGGCATCTTTCTTCTTTCTCCCCTTTGCTGTCGGAAGCGCGAGGTACGGGAGCCCCAAGCGCCAGCTCCAGTTCTACAGGTAACCCAGCCCTTCCCCCTCCCCAAAATCCCCCCCCACAAGCAGACACAGCCGAAGCCCCCGCGGCCCCTGCCCGTGCCCGGGCCGCTGCCGGCACGGGCGTTGCTGGCACAGCGCTGCCCTGCTCGCCGTGCAGGGGTCCCTCTGCGGGGTGGGCATCGCCGGCGCGGCACCACGCCTTCGCCTGCTCGTGGGTTTGGCACTGTGACGTGGGGACCCCGCGTGTGCGGCTGGGTAGGTGGGGGCYGACCTCACCGGGCTCCCCAAGCAGCGGAGCGTGGCCAGAGCACGGCCGGAGGGTGCTGGGGGCAGCCACCGCGGCGGTGCGGGGCTCGGCTCGGCTCGGGGGGAGCATCCCGCRCCGGTGCTGCGCCGGGAAGAGCCCRCAGGCTTTTCCCAAGGGCAGCTCCAGGAACCCGGCCAGCCGCTCYGCTGCGCCTTCCATTAAGAGGAGCGTCATTAAGTGGTACAGAAGGCAACGCTTCCCCCACCACCACCCTTTTACTGTCTGACGTGAGGGCGGCACTTCTCCCCACACACCGTGCCAGCAGCCGCTTCGGTGCTCCYGGGGCCGCAGCAGCTCGGCGGTGCTGGACCGGGTCCGGCCCAGCCACGATGGGGTGGGGGACGGGGGGCTGCCCCCAAGGGAGCCATGGCCTCCCCACTGCGTCCCCGCACGCGGCGGGAGGAGGAGAGGCTGGCCGGCACCAGGGTGGCTCGGCGGCACTGCGAGCGTGCCTGTCCCGGCGATGCACCGCCGCCGGCACTGCCGAGCCCGAGCCACGGGTGGGTTTTGGCTGCCGAACTGGCCAGGCACAGCCACGCACCGGAACCGCTGGACACCCCTGGTGTGAAAGGCTCCCGAGGCCGCCAGGCAGGAGCCAGCTTGCCCGAAGGCTGCCTGCAGGCAGCTGCCGCCGGTGTCCGTCACCCAGCCCCGTTTCGGGGCTCCCGCCTGGAGGAGTCCRTGTTTCGGTCCTGCCACAGCCCAGCTCCAGCCCTGCCGCCGTGGGGACCGCAGGAGGGCTGCGTGCGCTGCAGGGGACCGGCTCCGCTCCCCGACGGTCCCGGTGCCCCCGGCTGTGCCCACCGCCCTGCGTGCCGATGGCGCGGGACCTGTCACCGCAGGGCGAGGGTCGGCTGCGGGCGGAGGCAGCGATGCCAGCGTTGATAAAGCAGCGGCGCATCCCTGGGCTTTTAGCAAAGCGGCCATGAATAATTTAGCTCCCCTTCTCAAGGAAGAAAATCCCCTAATAGGGCTAATGGAGAGCAGCAAGAAAGCTGGGCTCTGGGGGGGCCCAATGCAGCCGCCAATTGCTTTGGACGCCTYGCGCCGACACTCCCCTAATGCAAAAAAACCCGGCGGCCGCGCGTCTCTTATAGCTGCCCCGGGGCAGCCCGGCCACCCAGAGCTTTGCTGCTGGTGAGCAGCATCCCCGGCACGCGGGTGAGTCGGGGCCGGCAGCGCGGGGATGGGCACAGCTGCGGTGCAGCCGCTGCGGGCAGCAGGGAGGGTTTGCTGTGCGGGGGARCTCGGGAGCTGGTGGCTTGGGGAGGGGTTCGTTTGGGGTCTGGGGGCTTTTTGGTTTTAGGCGGGCTGTTGGTTGCCAACAAGTTCCCAGCTTGGCCAGCCAGGCTGGACAGACGTCTTTCCGAGCAGCCACCCCGCGCACCCGACTGTCGCCCACTTGTTGTGCCCCTGACGCGCGCCAACGGTCCCGTTGTCCTGCAGAGCCTGTGTCCCGTCCCCATCCCCGCTCCTTCCCCGCAAAACAGCCTCTCCCGCTTGGGCACGGCACTGCTTGGGCCTCGGCAGCTCCTGCGGCCCCCGCTGCTTCTCGTCCCTCGGGCAGCGTCAGGATTTCTGCTAACGAACAGCCCGTGGACCAACCCGCTGCCCCCGCGCTCTCTCCGCCGCCCCGTAACGTTGCTCAGCCGAAAATCAGGGAGGTGTCGAAATGAGGCAGCCGGCGGATTCCCGCCCCGTTCCTCAAAGCAGCCCAGACCAAACCCCCGGCTCCRCTCGCTGCGGCCATTTCATTGCAGCGCGGTGAAGCTCTGGAGCAGCGGCGCAGCCGGCTCAGACTTATCCCGGCCACTGTCGGCAAGGGGATCCCACCGGGGGCGAGGGGGTCCTGCCGGGGACAAGGGCATCCCCCCAGGGCTGGGTGCTGTGCCCATGCCCGGCAGGAGCCACCGGCGCTGCCGTAATTAAAACCCCCAGCCGCGGAGAAGGGCTGGTGCCGGCGGTGCGAGCTCCGGCCTCCGGCTTCGTGGTGCAGCAGGAAGAGGAGGCTGGTGGCCAGGGTTCAGTTTGGCTTTGCCGCAGGAGCGGGGTCTCCCTTTCCACGTCTCCCTGCGTTCCCAAGCCCTTGCTGCGGAGCAGGAGGAGCGCGGGAGGGTCTCCAGCAGCGCTGGGTGTTGCCAGAGCCCCCGGGGTTTCGGTCACCCCTTGCCAGCTGATGCTCCCTATCTTTTGGGTTTTCTTCTTCTTTTTTTSTTGAGGTCACACCTCAGTGGGGAAGTGCACTTAGCTTTTGGCTCCTGCTACCAGAAATCTGAGCTTTGCAGGGAAAGAAAAAACCACCGGTGGGAGCCCAGCCGGAGCCTGATGCCGGCACAGCTCTGGCACGGTGCACTCCCAGGTCCCAGTGGCTGCTTCGGCACCAGCGCCACGATTTTGGCCCCGATCCCTGCTCCTTCTTTCAGACACCAAGTGCGAGGGACGCGGCAGAGGGCGGCAGGGAAATCGATGCCGGTGCCACCACCGGCGAGATCCCGGCTGTAGGGGCGGTGAGCCCCTCTGGCGTGTGAGGCGCCCGCTCTGCGGCAGCCTATTTTCGGCAGCCCGCACCGGCTGGGAGGTCTCTGCCACGGCTGCGGGGAAGGTGTTGGCTGGTGGCGCGGGTTGCGGCAGCCTGCCGCAGGCATGGCAGCTGCCGGCGAGCACCCGGCGTCCAGGGCCCCTCTGCGGGTGGCCACCCTCCCCAGGGAGCCCCACGGGGCCAGCTTTCCCGTCCCGACCTCTCCCGCCCGCCGGCGCGCGGTGCCGCATTCTCACCAGCGGCGCTTGTGCCACCGCTCGCCCGCCCCAGCGGCTCCCGGGGCCCACCGCGTCCCTGGCGGGGATGCAAACCGGTGGCGGCCCAGCCGGTACGAGGCAGCGYGGCTGGGGCACGTGCCAGGCTGCAGCAGCTCGCCGGGCTCGGGGCGGCTGCGGTGGGCACCCGCCGCAGCCCCAGCTGCCCATCGCCGCGCGCAGCGCCACGTCCCTTCTCTGCCGCGCTGCCGCCCTCGCCCTTTGCTTTGCTCTTCGGCTCCCCCCCCCCAGGACTTTACTCCGCTGAAGCGAGTGGCTTTGCCGGGGTCCCTGCTCTCCCCTCCCCACGCCGCAGACCCGCCGCAGGTCCTTGCAAGGGCGGGTGCCACCACTCCGGCACCGTGGCACGGGCGCGGGCAGGGCTCTGCCCCGAGCGGCGGTGGAGCCGGCATCGCAGCCGGGCGCTTTCCCAGCTCTCTCCGTAGCATCGCTGAGCGGGCGGCGGCGGGGCCGGCCCGCAGAGCCCGCGCTGGGGCGGCGGGATGCTCTCCATGACGTACAGCGAGAGCCTGCGCAGCGTGGCCAGCCGGCACCCCCCTGAGTGGGGGCTGCCGCCGGCCCCCCGGCCSACGGACGGGCTGGAGCTGCGACGGCTGCGGGACATGCGGGCGGCGGCGCGGGCGAAGACGCTGGAGGAGTTCCTGCGGATGCACGGGCTCTCCCTGGCCGACGGCACTGCCCATGCCACCGGCATGAAGTACAGGTAAGGCAGCGCCGGCGCCTGCCACGGCGGCGAATGCGGCGACGGCCGAGCGCGCCCGGCCCAAGATGTGGGGATGGAGCAGGGGATGCTGCTTYGCTCTGGTTTTACACCTCATCAGGGAAAAGCTTGGCCTGCAGGATTTCACTGGTTTCCCTGCGCCGTGCCGAGGTTGGGAGGAGCCGGCGCCCTTGGCACGGAAGGCGATCTGGCGCGGTGTGCGCGGGAGAGGCTGCAGCAGGTCAGCGCCGTTGCCTCTTGCTTGCTCGGTGATCTTTGATCTTCTCACTTGATTTTCCCTTTTGCTGTTGGGAAGTTGCAAACGCTTTTAAAGATCAGGCAGTGGGAGCAAACAGCTACAGAGATGCGTTACCCGTCTGACGAGCATTCATTGCAGAGCTCGTGCTCCATTAATTTTGCATGTGGGTCCCGGGCACGGCRCGAGGCGTCTCAGGATTTCAGCCGACTTTTGTCCTTCCCGTGACCCGCCCGTGCCGGGGAGGACACGCCGGGCGGCCGGAGCTGTCGGCCGCGGCTCCTCTGCGGGCACGTGGCTGGTTTTGCCCGTGCGTCCCCTCCCGCTCTCCCCCAGCAGGCAGGTGGGGCGGTGGGCCGGGCACCCCCAATAACCGGGGCTGGGGACAGCGGCTGTTCCCCCCTGTGAAAATGCAGGGGTGCCTCTTGCCGCCCCCCTGCAGCAAAGCCCCCAGGGGCCGGTGGCTCTGCCGGCTCCTGCCGTGCYGTGCCGCGCCGTGCCGTGCYGTGCCGCGCCGCGGGTCAGGTTCCCCTCCGTGCACAACAACAGAGGTAACATTTACTCGGTGGCAAGAGCCCATCTAATATTCATGGGGCGGTTATTTATTGATGGGGAGAGGCTGGCACAGGCACCCCCAACGATGCTCCTTCGGGCACATGCCCGCTGCCCCCAAAATCTCTGGGGTTCCTCCTCCGCCGGGGAGCTGCCGATTGCTGCCGGGTGTCCCTCACCCCGGGGCTGGAGCTGGAGCCGGCGCGGGCGGGATTACCCGGCTAAGGAGCTTTGTGGCGGAGGGAAGTGGGGGGAGATTACAAGATTTCTCATTAGGTCGGGGCCGAACATGTGTAATTTTCCCTGCAAGCCGAGCCCCGGCCCCGCTCCTTGCTCCTTAGCCGGGGGCACGGCCGGTGCGGGCAGCCGGCACGTGGCCCCGGCCATAGAATGGTGCTGCAGCACGGCCGGCTTGTGCTCCTCCTTCGTCAGGAGGTGYGGGGCTGGGTTTCCCCTCAATTCGCTTAGCTCGCGCTGGGCGAAATCTGGGGGACGCGCCGCTGGGGCCGCAGCCCCGAGGGGGGCAACGGGTCCTGCTTCGGCAAACGGCTGGGCTCTGTCCCCGGGAGAGCCGGCCGCGTCGCCACCGCCCGCGCCATCGCCCCAGCATCGCTCCTGCCGGGGCGTTCGCGTTTCGGACTCGCACCCGCCGGAGAGGGGGGATGCTGCGCCGCCGCACCACGGCCCCTTCGCCCCTGGGGCTGCTGCGCCCCAAACCGGGGCTGGGCTGGAGGCGCTGCCCGCGGGGGATGCCCGGCGGGGCGCGGGGGGTCCCTTCGGGGGGGCACCCGCTGCGGTGCTCCCCTTCCTGCCCCCCACCCGCCCGGGCGCCGCCTGCTCGCTTCCTGAGCTCATCAAATATTGAGGGCAGGAGGGCTGACGGGAGCCGGCTCCGCGCCCGCCGCCTCGCAGCCCCCCGCCGTCACGTTGGCGGAGCGGCGGCGCGTGGGCGCACGGGAGGAGCTCCCCGCCTCACCCGGGGCTCCGGCTAAATTTAGGCAGCTGGCGCGGCTGCCCGCCGGAGCAGCATGCAGGTCTCCTTTGTGTGCTCCGAGCACAGCATCAAGAGCCGGAGCGCGGAGGACCGGCTGAACCGGCAGAATGCCGGCAGCCCCAGCCTCGGCACCCGCGGCAAGTTCCGGGCAGTGGCCATGGTGGCCCGCAGCCTGGGGCAGCTCTCGGTGCAGAATGCCCCCTCCTCCAGCGAGTCCAGTGTCAAGCAGCCGGGGATGAAATACCGGTAGGAGACGGGCGCGCTGCTCGGGCAGGCAGATTGGCTGCCTGCTCGGCTGCTTTCTCTGTTCCTCGTCGAGATTTGGGGGGCGCAGGGGGGGCCTGGGGGGCTGGGTGTGCTGCACTCCCCTAATCCCGGGCTCGCGTCCTGCTCCRTAGGTTTCTCGGTGCTAAAAGTGCTGACCGTGTGCCTCCGTCGCCTTCCCCGCCGTTTGCTCCTGTCCCCTCTCGGCGCGGATTTGATTCAGCCTCGCGTAAAACCAGTGGGATGGAGGGGGGGAAGYGACCCTAAAATTTGGGGTAGGATTAGTAGGATCCCCGGCGCCTGCCGAGCCGGGCAGGCTGCCGAGCCAGGGGGGTCTGGGAGTCACGGCACGCGTTAATCTGCGGGCTGCCACGGCATCCTTACGGCGCTGCCGGAGACTCGCTGCCCTGCAAAGCCTGCACGGAGCGGCAAGCCACGGTTCAGCCCTCGGCTGCCCGCGGTGGGTTTCGAAATGAAGGGCAGCGGGTGCACCTTGTGCCCCCCCGGCCAGCACCCGCTGGGTTAACGCGCTCCACGTCCCTGGCACTGGAGCAGAGTGCTGGGGGGACGAGCGTGCACCCAGCCGGGGCTGGGGGCTCCCCCCGGGACGAGCGTGCACCCAGGCGGGGCTGGGGGCTCCCCCCCACGACTATGCGTGCTGAGGTCCAGCTGACAGCCGCTGCGTGCCCTCGCTGCAGCCCAGGTGAGACCGGCGTTGGGCAGGGAAGCGCATCAGGCCGGCAGAGCGCGGGATGAGACCGGCCGTCACCCACCATCATTGTCCCAATCGGCCGAGTCCCCTCGCCYGGGCGCTGGGGAGGGGTCCGGGGCAGCCCCCTCCGGCTCTCGAATGCCGAACCCTTGCGGTGGCGGTGCTGGGGCCACGCGCGGTGGCACCCTTCGGGCTTGGCGCTCACAGCCCGCGGTCGCGTCCCCATCCGGAGGAGGAGCGCGCTGGGGTCCCCCCTCTCCCGGGCGCTGGGTGACCGGCTCTGGGGTCCCCGCTGGCGGCTGCGGGGGGGACGGTGGCACAGGGGGGATGCTCCGTGCAAACAGATGGGACGGGAAGGCCATGGYACAGCGCGGCGGGAGGCTCCTTCCCGCGGAGGCGGCGGGGACTTGGCCTCCCCCAGGATCTGCCAGCATCTCCGTTGGGCGACCGGGCAAGATGCTTTTGGGCAGGAAAGCTGGGAGCGGCGATGCGCTGCTGGTGCCCACCCGCCCAGGGCGACCCTGGCGATGCCCCTGCAGCCTGGAATGGCCGGGACAGGGCTGGTGCCATCCCCTCCCCGCCGCGACCCCCATCGCGGGGCCTTGAGCCGCCGCCGTGCAACATTCTAAAAATAACGCGGGGTTGGGGGGAGCGCCCGCGCCTCCAGATGTTGGGCAATAACGCGGCGGCGCGGAAGGAAGATGCCCCGACCCGGCTCAGCCCGCGATTCACCGCTGCCACCGTCGGAGTGCGGCCGCTCCCGGCCCGGCTCCCCGTGCCCATGCCAGCGATGCCGGCGGTGGCGGTGCCTCCTGGTTGCTACGCGACACCCGCGCGGGCGAGCTGCCGCAGCTCACCTACACTTTATTTATTTTAACACTCGTTGCTCGAGCCTTTGTCATTTTTAAGAAACGGGCTCTCCATCACCACGGCGAAGGCGTCTGCCAGCCCGGTCCCCTTCCCCAAAGCTGTTCTCCGGCTCCGTGTGCCAGCCAAATTTTCAGGGGTGCTCCATTTCTCCGGGACACCGCTCTGCTCCCGAGCACCTGTGCTCCCCCGTGCCGCCGCAGAGAACGGGCACAGCTCGCACCACTTGTGGGATGCTCCAGGCCTGACCGCCGGCCTGCCGTCCCCCCTGCTCCTGCCCCGTCCCCCTGCGTCGGGGCAGCYGGACACCCCGGCCTCGCCACGGGAGCCGCTTTGACCCGGTCACTGCCCGCTGCCACTCGATTACCCTGCCGGGCACGGCAATTATTTTGCATGCAGGAAGCAGCATCTCTGCGCCAGTGCTGGCCGTGCCGCTGGCGAGCTGCGGCGTGCCCGGCCTGGGATGCCTTTTTAATCAGTCGTGGGGGGACCCTCGCTGCGGGACCGTCCCAGGCGGGGATGAGGAGGGGGACCGGGGATGGGGACCAGGGATGGGGGTGGGGACCGGCCCTGGGGACCACGACTCACTGGCACGCGGATGCACGAGATGGCGTTTTGGGGTGCTCTGGCAGCTTTCCTAACGGGTCTCTGTCTTCCAGGAACCTCGGGAAGTCTGGGCTGCGCGTGTCCTGCCTGGGCCTGGGTAAGTGCCGGGGTTTGCCGCGGCCCCTYGACGGCTCCTCCATCCCGCGGCTGCTGCCGGCGCTCCCTGGCGAGGGCGACGCTCTMCCGCTCCGGCGATGCTTTGCAAAGGGAAGGAAAAGGTTTTCCTCTGGCCCGGCGGYGGTTTTGAGACACAGCCCAGAAGTTGTCAAATTATTTTCTCTTTTTCCCCTCCGACATGATAGGAAGCGACCGGGCTGTGGTGGGAGCACATGCTGCACGCGGTGGGGTCAGCTGCGGCCGCCACGTGCCGGGGCTGTGCCGGGGGAGCCGGGGTGGGTGGTCAGGGGCTCGGGGCGGCGGCGTTTGGTGCTCGCCACGCTCACCGCGCGTGCACCCTCTCTCCTCCGCAGGGACATGGGTGACTTTCGGAGGGCAAATCACAGATGAGGTAAGGATCGCGCCCCATCCCTCCCCRGCCTTTCCCAAGCGAAGCAGGGAATGGATGGGGCCAGCACAGCCACGGGTCTGGTCTCGGTGCATGTGGTGTGCCGGAGCTCACCGGCGCTCGTGGGTGCACGCCTCTGCGCTCCGGCTCTCGGCCACCCCCTTCGCCGACCCCCCCCGCTCTCCCCTCACAGATGGCGGAGCAGCTGATGACCTTAGCCTATGACAACGGCATTAATCTCTTCGACACGGCAGAAGTCTACGCCGCCGGCAAGTAGGTACCCCGCTTCGGCAGCAGCGCAAGGGGCCCCATCCTGCGCCCTGGCCTCCGGCACCTCCGAGCTGCGGCGGCGCTGGGAGTCCCCTGGGTTTGCCGGCTGCAAAGCGGCTGCCAGGACAGGGCAGCGAGCGCTTGCTCGTGGGGGGTGATGGCTCGCGCGGTCCCRTGCTGCCTGTGGCTGCCTGCGCCACGCGAGTGTGGCCGTGCACCCTCCCCGGCACGGCGAGCAGCGGCTGCGCCTGGGGCGCAGTGGCCCGGAACCATCGCAGTGTGCCCACGTGCCCACTTAAAAATAGCAAGCTCACGCATCAGGGAGCAGCTCGGCTCTGCGCGCTGCAACCGGAGGGGGAAACGGTGTCCCCGCAGCCACCGTGTTTGCCTCTTAGTCTGCCGTCCCTGCCGGCTGCCACCACTCCCCGTGGCCGCAGCAGCCGGGTCACCGGCGGCTGACATCCCCTTCCCTTGTAGGGCCGAGGTGGTGCTGGGGAACATCATCAAGAAGAAAGGGTGGAGGTAAGCCGGACTTTATTCCTGTGCGGCAAAGCCGTCACCGCGGTGCCGATGGGCTGGGGAAAGCTGGCGGAGCAGCCCTGGGCGAGAACACGCGGGCAGGGAGCGGGCAGGGAGCAGGCAGGGAGCAGGCAGGGAGCAGGCAGGGAGCGGGCAGGGAGCAGGCAGGGAGCAGGCAGGGAGCAGGCAGGGCGCGCGGGGCTTTGCGGGTGCCGCTGCCAGTGACCCTCTCTTTCTCCCTGCAGACGGTCCAGCCTGGTCATCACCACCAAAATCTTCTGGGGAGGAAAGTAGGTAGCGCACCCGCCCCGCGGCAGAGTGGCCGGAGCGCGCCGGGCTCTCACCCGCTTTTCCTTTCCCAGGGCMGAGACGGAGAGGGGCCTGTCCCGAAAGCACATCATAGAAGGTAGGGATACTCRCCGGGCGCTGCCGGCCTTGGCGCCGGGCTGTGCCTGCACCGGCTGCCRYGCCGGCTGGCGGCACAGAGCCCGGYGCGCCTGACGGTCCCGTCGGTGCGGCAGGTCTGAAGGCGTCGCTGGAGCGSCTGCAGCTGGAGTACGTGGACGTGGTGTTCGCCAACCGGCCCGACCCCAACACGCCGATGGAAGGTGGGTGCCGCGCYGCGGTGCCGCGCTCCTCCCCACCGCCTTTCATCGCTGTCGCCGTTGGCTTTTATTTTTTCCCTTCCCGAGCAGAAACCGCCCCTCCACTGCCACGGTCAGCCCACGCCGCGGTTACGCCTCTGCCACCCCCAGCCCGGCGCCGGGACCCCCCTYGGGCCGCGGCGGGGGCGGGTTGGTGGCGCGGTGGCAGGTCGCTGCCCCCATCCCAGCGAGCCGCTCGCTCCGCTCCGCCGGCAGCGGCCGACTCCGCTCTCTCTCAATCTCTCTTTTATCACCAGGGGACCCATTTAGTTCCTCCAGGTCCAGGACTTTCATCGTAGAAGGTACTCCCTGCCCGCACTCTGCCCGCCGGCCGCCGCCTGTGTCCCAGCGGCATTTCCTGGGGCAGAACCCCCACTCCTCTGAGATTTCCATCCCTGGCCCCCCCACCCCGAGCAAACCCCGCCAYAAAATGCACAGGCAGCGGCAGCACAACAAACCCCCCTCAGACCGTCGTGCAGTTAAAGGGGAAAAAAGCAAAGAGGCTCCGCAGCTTCCCCAGGCTCCGTGCCACGGGGCGCCCTTTGCAGCCGTGCCGGGGACCGCGGCAGGGTCCCTCCTCGCCGGGGCAGCTGAGAGCGTGCCGGGGCGCACGCTCCAGCGCCGGCCAGGCGAGCCTTGTGCCCATCGCTCTCCCCGCTGCCCGCCTTTGGCTGCAGGAGCGCGCCTTGGCTTGGCCCCAGCCCGCATGGCTCAGGGCCGGCTCCCCCCAGAGACCCCCCACGCCCCTCGCACGGGGTCCAGGGTTCGCTCCCTCTCCTGGGTCTCGGTGCACGGGCGATGCTTCGGGTCCCTCCCCCCGCAGCGGTCGGCGCTGGTACCCCGCAGGGCGTGGGGCCGGTGCCAGGAGCCAAGCGGCTGCTCTSCGTGCCGGGAGAGCCCCGGCATCACCGGTGGCATGTCAGGGTCGGCCACGGTCCCCGGCACGTCCCACGCGGCTGCTCCCTCAGTCCCTGTCCTGCTCCTTCTCCGAAAGCATCCTCTGGACACGACCCAGCTCCCGCCGTGGCGTTGGGGAGTGGGACGCTCGCCAGCCATCGGCGCGGCGCGAGCCCCCTCCTGCCGGCGCGGTGCCCTGCTAACCCCCACCTGCCGCTCTCCCCTTCCCTCCCGGCAGAGACGGTGCGAGCCATGACCCACGTCATCAACCAGGGGATGGCCATGTACTGGGGGACCTCGCGCTGGAGCTCTATGGAGATCATGGTAGGGGCCCAGGGGCCGGGGGCGGCCACGGCGGAGCAGCCCCGGTGCCGCCGGTGACACTGATTTAATTAGACAGCAGCTGTCGGGAGCCAAGCATTTGCAGATGCGCTTGAGCCTTAATTATTTTCTGGGGCAGCTCTCGGGACTCGGCCGGGGGCCTCGGGGGGGGTCGGCAGGGGGCTCAGGGGGGGCGGCGGGGCGCTGAGGGTCCCGGCTCTTCGGCAGGAGGCATACTCGGTGGCCCGGCAGTTCAACCTGATCCCGCCGATCTGCGAGCAGGCCGAGTACCACATGTTCCAGCGGGAGAAGGTGGAGGTGCAGCTCCCCGAGCTGTTCCACAAGATAGGTACGGTGGCGGGGGTCCCGCCCCGGCCCCCCCCGCACAGCGCTCCCCAAACCCTGGCTGCGGCGCGTGTCCCCGGGGCCGGCCAGCCCCTGTGCCGCGGTGCCCGGGGGAGCCGGGGGGCGGCAGCGTCACCCCCCACTCTGCTCTGCCCCCAGGCGTCGGAGCCATGACCTGGTCCCCGCTGGCCTGCGGCATCGTCTCGGGGAAGTACGACGGGGGGATCCCCCCCTACTCCCGTGCCTCGCTGAAGGTGAGCCCRGCTGGGGCCGGGGGGATCGCAGCGGGACGGGCAGAGCCGGGGCCGCGGGGCTGGGGGCGTCACAGGGTCCCCGCGGGAGCAGGAGGTCCAGGAGCCATGGCCCGGGGAGTCTGGGGAGGCCCTGCCTGGTACACCCCGATCCCACCAYGACACCCCCTCCGAGCCCCCTCCCGCCCCCCAGGGATACCAGTGGCTGAAGGACAAGATCCTGAGCGAGGAGGGCCGGCGGCAGCAGGCGAAGCTGAAGGAGCTGCAGGCCATCGCCGAGCGCCTGGGCTGCACCCTGCCCCAGCTCGCCATCGGTAAGGGGGCTGGGGGGACGCTGAGGGGCTGCGGGGGGCACGCCGGGGGCGGCCGGCCGCACTCAGGCTCCGCTCTCCCTCCTGCCCCAGCCTGGTGCCTGCGCAACGAGGGCGTCAGCTCCGTCTTGCTGGGTGCCTCCAACGCCGACCAGCTGATGGAGAATATCGGAGCAATACAGGTCAGCGTTCGCCGCCGCTTCAGCACACCGGCAGCGCGCGGGGGAGCGAGCAGACCCTCCTCGGGGGGCTTTAACGGGGCAGCGCCTGCCTGTGCATGCTTTGCTGCTGCAGTACTGCAGCGCGCAGTCCTGCAACGCGTCCTCCTGCAGCGCGCAGTCCCGCAGCGCTCGCTGCCGCAACGCGCTGTGTAGGAAAAGGAGGTTGTGAAGCTCGCTCAGAACAAAACTGATGGGTTTTGCATGATCCGAAGCTGAGCGGCAGAGACGAGGCTTTGCTGGGCTGAGAAGGCAGGGGATGAGCCCGACGCAGGCTTCCCGTAACTGGGTCGCTCTGCCGGCAAGCTGGGGCTTGGAGCATGGAGGTGGCGGGGTGGAGGCGGCGAGCGCGGCACGGCCACGTGCCGCCCGCGGCTCCGTCCTCCCGCGCGCCAGTGGCACGATCCTGACTCCCAGTGGCGTCCCCCGCAGGTCCTTCCGAAGCTGTCGTCTTCCATCGTCCACGAGATCGATAGCATCCTGGGCAACAAACCCTACAGCAAGAAGGACTACAGATCCTAAGCGCGCGTGCAAGCGCGCCGCCCGCCTCGCCGCCCTCGCCGCCCGTTCGCTTGCTTACGCTTTGTTGGAGCAACGTGGAGAGTGCGGTTCGCACCGTGAGCCCGACGCGCCGCGAGCGCCGAGAGCCAGCGCTCCCGCCCGCGCTGCCCCGGACCCTCGCGCCGCCGCCGCCCGACCTGGCCGTGATGCGCAGGGGCGGCCGCCGGCGGGGAGCGCGCCAGGCCGAGCCCCGAGCTGCCCGGCCGCTCTGCCCGCAGCCGAAGCCGCCRTGGGCGCGGCGCGGGGGCCCGTTGCATGCGTCGCTCCCGCCCCCAGCGTTGGCGGGGGCGGGCGCGGGGCGCGAGCGGGTGCTGTACGCCCACGAGGCCGACAACACGAAGCTGTTCCCCAGCCTGCGCCCCGGCCCCTCGCCTCGGCGCCGGCACCGCCACCACAGCACAGGCACCGCGGCACCGGCACCGCGGGGGCTGCGGCCCCACGGGAGCTCCTGCGCCCGAAGCGGGGGGAAGGCGCGGGCTCTGCCTCGCGGGGGTGGGACGGGGGGGGGAGGGCGGTACCCCCCGGGTGCGGGAGGGAGCCCGGGGTGCCCCCACCCACCTCCGGCCTCGGCCGCGCGGGGGCTGGGCGCTGCGGGGGGCGAGCGTGCGCGGGCGTGCGAGTGGGTGTGCCCGCAGACACATACACACGTACGGTACATCTTATATACCTGTGTGCGTGTCTATACGTSTATCTATAAGCAGCCGTGTAGATACAGCACGGTATCTACAAGTACCTTTAGCTGTATTTACACATACATGTATCTATATATGCACACACATATATAAATTACAAGTGTGTATATACATACACACATACACCTACAGCTGTATATATAGATGTAGATCTATCTCTACCTATATCCCTATAGTTATACCTCTCTTTATACAGATATCAATGCCTATTTATATATCTCGGTCTATGTATGTAGATATATATGCACACATCTATAAAAATTACACATATAATATGTATACAAACACAAGTGTACATGTGTATTTGTGTATATACRTACATATCTATATAACTATATGTATAGATATGTAGATATGTAGATATATGGATATGCATATATCCATATAAATATATTTATATAGCTACATATATATTTGTATGTCTATATACGCACACATATATGAAAATTACAAATAGATATATACATGTCTGTATATACATATATATGTGTATATATACACATATATGTGCAGATATATCTATATCAATACCTAGCTATACAACTATATACTCATATCTATACCTATACATAAACATATGCCTATATATATACATGGACATATACATATATGTAATTTAGATACAGCTATAGAGAGATATATCTATCTCTGTGTACTCTCTCTGTGTGCGCAGAAACACACATCTTTGCCAATACCTATCTATATATATACACACGTCCCTGTATACACACATACATAAATGTAAAAATGACAAATTTCACACACACACACACACACACACAGAGTTTGCGTGGGGGTCTATGTACCCAAACACACACATACATCCCCCACACATGTGTCGATTTAGCTGTATCTAGACCTACATACCTTTATCTATATATGTGTATCTGCTGAGATCTATATAACCACACAGATGTCTGCATGCATATATATATATTCATTATATATATAAAATTACAAATATATATACATGTGTATGTGTATACATACATATGTATACTATATATGTGTAGGTATATCTGTACACATCCGTATCTATTTATATCTACACTTTATTGTATAAATATATAAAAATTAAAAATACATATGTAGTGTGTGTCTGTATATATACACACAGAGATCTATATAGCTGTATATCCATAGAGATATAGATATGTAGATATTTATACCTACATATGTATGTGTATAAATATATACACATATATGTATAAATGTAGTTATGTGTATATATACATATATACACAGATATGTATTTATATACACCTATGTAAATACATATCCATACATCCATACCTACATATATGTCTGTGCCTAACTAGCATACCTTCCCTATATATATACACACACTCCTATGTATTTACTTATATATGTATGTAAGCATATACACATGAACACACACATGTATTAAAATTACATATACATTATATACACGTGTGTAAAAATATATAGATGTGAGTATATATACACACCTGCATAGATCTAGCTGTACCTAAATACCTATACCTTTAGCTGTACCTATATATCAATACCTATTTATATCTATGTACGCTGATRTAACTATGTATATGCACACACATATATCTAAAAATTACATGTGTATCTACATGTGCATCTCTGCATATAGATCTATACCTACACATATGTAGATTATGTAGAGATGTGTACATATGTGTGTGTGTATACACATACAGAAATTACAATTATACACACACACGCACACGTATAGATGCACACACACACACTTCTGGCTGCGGGGGTGTCTGCGTGCAGAGCCAGCGCGTGGCAGAGCCGGGGCCGGGGGCTGGGGAGGGGGCAGCTCCGCGGCCGCCGATGGACCCTGCGTCCGCATGTGCACGCGTGTGTGCGTGTGTGCGCGCGGGTGTGCGCAGGAGGGTGTGGGGCCGCGACCGCAGCCGGGACCCCCCCGGGGCCACCCCATCCCACTGAGCCCTCGCCCCCCGCGGCAGGACCCCCGCCCTCGCCCCCCCAGCCGCTCGCCCCGCCAGGCTCCCGCTGCATCCTTCCGAAAGGATTTATTAAAACACAGAGAACAGAAACCGGGACACACAGAGTACGAAGTGAATGCGGGGGCGTTGCTTACAGCTGCCGTCAGCCTCCGGCGAGAGGCCGCCACCGCGGCACAGTCGGCGTCACCGCGCTCGCAGGTGTCCCCATCCCGGCTTCGGCCGTCCCCTCCCTCCCGCATCGCCTCCACCGGCGCGCCCCAAGCCCGGCACACCGGGATGCCCAGCCTCGCCGCGCTGCCGGGCCAGTGCCGATGCGCAGGCCGGTGTCCCGCCGGGGCGGGCGGGCAGGCTGCGGCAGCGGGGCGGGCAGCACGCATGCACTTGCTCAAACACCACGAGGACGGAGAAATGGACCTGACGGGGAAGCTCGGGAGCGGCTCGGCCCCGGACGGGCRCCCTGGAGCAGCCGGCCGGGAAGCGGGGCGCCCGCCGGCCTCCCCTCACACCCCACACATGCCAATAAAACCAGACATAAACACCGTGACTCTACCTCCCTGCTCAGCTCAGCCCTCCTTGCCCAGACAAACTCTTCAAGTCTTCAATAAGAAAGTGCAAAAAATGTACACAGAAATTAAACCCCCGCCCCAGCCGCTCCGGCGACGGCGGGGGGTTGCGTCGGTTGAAGCACACTTGAAGCGGGAGCAGGAGAGCCCGGCAGCGCCGGCAGCAGCTCGTCTTCCGCGCAGGCAACGCCGCCGCGCTCCCCCTGCCCTTCCTCCAGCGACGGGGCGGCTGTCGGCTGGGGGCCGGGGAGCGGCCCCCGGGGGCTGCTGCAAGGAGAGGGGAGAGCTGCCCGTCAGCCGGGCTCCGGCCCCTCCCTGCACCAAACGAAGGGCAGGGGGAGCGCGGCGACCCCCCCGGGCAGGGGCAGCCAGCTGGGGYGTCCGGCTGAGGCCGTTGGGCAGGATCCTGCCCCTGCTCCCGCCTCCGCTGCCAGGACCCGCGGCGGTTGCTGGAGCCGGGGGCCGCATCCAGACAACGGCGCTCAGGGAGGCAGCACAGAGCGGAGCCCTCGCACGGCCCCCCCCGCCCCGTCGTGTGGCTGCACGTGTGCTCCCACGAGACCCCGGCAAACGAAACGCGGAGAGCAGCCAGCACAGCCTTACCTCAGCTGGAAACAGGAGCTGCGGAGGAAAATCATGGCAACGGCTAAATATCTGCGATGAGAGAGAGGAAACACCTGGCTTGCCCGCCGTCCTTTGGCGATGCTCCTGGCCCACTCAAACCCGCCCCCTGAATTTCTCTGCCCGGGAGTGTCCGCTCGAAACCCCGACCTACCGGTCACRTACGGCCCCAGAGGCATCTGACTGTAGTTGACAATCCCGCCCGGCCCRGGACCTCGGAAGTTTGGCCCGAAGTTGTTGTTGTAGATCTGGGAGGAGCCGAAGGAGCCCTGGGGAGGTAAGGAGGGAGAAGAGCTGACCTGCAGCCCCAGCCCCACCGCCACCCCCGGCGAGGGGCTCCGTCCCTGTTCYCGCTGACCTGCTGGACGGCGGGGTCCCCCCCGCGGGTGGCCAGGCGGCTGAGGATGCTCCGCTCGGACATCTGCAGCCGGGCGGCCACGGGCGGGATGCGGGACAGCATGGAGGGCAGGCGCGTCACGTCGGCCTTCATGTCGCTCAGCAGCTCCTCCAGCTGGTTCAGCACTGCGAGCGGAGCAAGGCAGCTCTCAGGCGGGGGGGACGCCCGCCGGACCCCCGGCAGAGGTGGGAGCACCCCCGGCACCCCAGCCCCGGGGACTGGCGAGCTCCAGCAGCCGGGAGCCGATGCAAAGAGCACCGCAGACCCCCGCCACCAGCAGCAGCGTGCCGCTTTCCGGTGCCCTTGCCAGCAAAGCAAGCTGGGGAGGAGCAGGCAGCTCTGGCCGAGGGAACGCGAGACAGGGACAACCTCCCGGCCAGATTTCCCCCCGGTCAGGGCGGCAAACCCTTCCCGGCCCCCGGGGCAGGCTCCTGCCCCACTCTGCCGACACGCACCCTTGTGCAGGACGGCGTTCGCGGGCTTGTTGCCAGCCAGGGACTCTTTGGAGAGATGCTGGTGGCTCTCGGCAAGGCACTCCACTTCAGCCAGACGGGCGTTCAATGCCATGGCCGGGTGACTGGGGTCTTGTGTCATGTTGAGGTACGCAGCCCTCCGCAGCTGCTCCTCGATCACCAGGGCCTGCTCCAGCAACTGGGAGGTACAGGAGGGGAAGGATTCAGGACCAGATCCTGCACCAGCGTAAACCAGTACGGCTCCACAGGCTCCAGCTGCCCMCATGGTTTGTGCCAGCAGAGCCTCTGGCTTGTCGTGTATCCCACTGGCCTCACCCCCAAAAGCTMCTGGGGAACAGGCTTAGCCTTTATGTTTTCTTATCCCAACCGCGGGCCCGTTCAGACGCTGAGCATCCCGGAGAGGGACGTGGGCAGCGTTTCCACAGCACCGCACGCGTTGGGAGTGGGCAGAGCCCCCAGCCCAGCCCACTCACAGAGAGGAGCCCAGGGCAGCCAGCCCGGTCCCTGCGCGCTCCGGGGGCTCACGCCCCGGCTGCCAGGTGCCTGCTCTCCTCCGGCGAGCACAAGCCCCTCGCAAAGCAGGCGACCGCTCCCCGCTGCGCTCCCAGAAGGCGCTGGCGGGCTCCCCCCCAGCTTTGGGGCACCACTCTGGTCCCCCCCCGCCGGTAAGGACTCACCAGCCCTGGACCTGCAACTCGCCTTGAACCGCCGGGCAAGGAACTTGTTCTTCATCTCGAGGTAGTTCCCCTTGTGTATCTCCGACTTGAACGGCTCGTTCAGGATCACGTAGCGCGGGTCGTTCTGGATGTCCTGCCAGCGGGCRTAGCCGTGACTGGTGCGGAGGGAGTGTCAAGGGAAGAACCGGGCAGCCGACAGCGTGCCCACCGCCCCGCAGCGACACCGAGTCGCCAAACCCCCTCCCTGCTCGTCACCGCACCGWCACCCCAGCTCCCGGGCCCCGCGGAGGCCTCCCTCGCCTCGCCTCATCGCCTCCCGGCCACCCGACAGCGGGAGGCACGCTCCCCGCAAGTCAAAGGGTACGTGACAATTCCTGCCAACAGCCAGTAGTCGTGYCGGCGGTGCCAGATGTCATAGATCTTCCCGGAGGAGATGGCAGCCCTTTCCTCGTTCTGCCACAGCGTGTGCAGCTCTGCGGAAGCAGAAGCGAGACAGCCCGGTCAGGCGGCGGGGCAGGCGGGGACATGGCACAGCGCATCAGGCAGAGAGAGCGACRACATTTCCCGGGCAGCCATGGGCACGGCGCAAAACCGGGACGCCCTGCTGCGAGGCTGAAGCACCGTCCCGGCTGCAGCCTTTTTACAGGGTTCGCATTTCTTGCACAGGTTCAGAGCTTTCRTGCGGAAGCTCTGCAGGAGCGGCTGAGGCCCCGTCTCTTGCTCTTACCTGTAAAGCCACCGTCAGCAATGTTGAACATGAATCGGAAGGTCATGTTTCTGTCATCCTTCTTTCCATCCTCCTCTTCCTCTTTGTCACCATTTTGCTGAGCCTCACTTTGCTCCCTCTCCTCTGCCTTGGCGTCCTCTGCTTGGCAAACACAAGACATGGCGCCTGTCTAACCGTCCTCTGCCAAAAGACCGACCGGTGTCATCCTTGCCCCACCAGCTGCCAGAGGAACTCCTCGCTAAAGCCACTGTTGGAAAAGCCACCAGCCCGCTCTGCTCCACCGCAGCCGACCACCTGCCTCTTCCAGCAGGTCCTACTGTTTGCACGGCAAGCGCCGGCAGTGCCCACCACAACGGGGTCTCGTTCCCGCTCGCGGCTCCCGAGCGTCACCAGAAGACAAGCACCAACTGCTGTGGGTGCTGATGGCTGTCCTCACCATCACCCCGGGGACACGCTCCCTCGCCTCTGCGCCAGGCACCTCCCTTGCTTTGGAGACCCTTCACACCACTGCTCGTCCCAAAGCCTCCTCGCGCCTCACCTGGTTTGACTTCTTTGTCCTCCCCTTTCCCTGGGCTGCTGTTCAACTCTGGCTTCTCCAAAGGCTTCTCTTTCTCTTGAACCCCCTCATCTGCAGAAGGGAACAGGACTATGAGAAAAGCTTGACATGCAAAACGCTCTTCAGGGAAGAACAACTTACTGTCAGGATAGACTTTCCTTTTTAGAGTAAAGTGTTTATATTGTATGTACATTCAAGGTGTTTGAAAAACTTCTAACAGAATATTCTTCTGCATTTTATCAAGAAAACATATTTAAGTTTTCCCTCTTCCTTGAGACATCTGGAGGAACATATTGCTAGGAACAGAAAATGCCCCCCAAAATGAGCAGAGTGTACAGTACAATCTGGAATTGTTGTTTTTTTCCAGGAATTGCTACAGGACCTTGCGACGTTCAGGTTTCCCACTRTGATTTGGAGAAGAGGAAGACCCAAGGAAGGTGCAAGCGTGGGAGCCTCCCACCAGAGGGAAAGCACCGGCGCATCCGAGGCTGTTAGGGTGCATGCCCCAGTCTCCACACAACTTCAGCTGCAGAACTTCTCCAGCGCAAATCGGTGTCACTGCTGAGTGCCACGGCTGAGAGGGGAGCCCGTGCATGGGGATCGTGTCCACCTGAGCCACAGAGACTCACCTGTCACCACAGGCTCAGGAGAAGGCTCAGCCTTTTCACTCTCCTCTTGCTTCTCTTCCCTCGGTTTCTCTTTGCTGTCACAGCTTTCTGGGTGCTCTTCGCTTTCCACCTTCTCAGCACTCACAGGCACCTTAAGGTAAATTGCCCACACCAGATCAGCCCAGCCTTGCCCTTTCCTCGGGGAGCGCTCTGAGTTTCCGGGCAGGCCATGAGGCTTCCCGGAGGAGATGCTGAAAGTAGCCACCCTACCAGGCTGTCAGACACCTTCCTGGACTTCTGCTCCACTTGGTCCTTTTCCTCCGGGAACCCAAGTTGCGTTTCTGTTTTGTCTGTAGCAACAGCAAAGCAAGGAAGCTATTGAACGGGGCCCCAGAGGACTGCGCACACTGCCAGGGTAGGCAGACACCTGCAAGACCTTCYGGTGTCTTGGCCCACCTCCCTTCCCAAGCCAGACCAAAGCCACGGTCCCCTGGAAGCCTGTAGGCACCTACCTGCAAGGGCCACAGGTCCCGTGTGCATATGTGCTGGGCTGGCTGGGACGGGGGTGTTGGGATCTGAGGACACAATCTCGCTGGACTTCTTGCTCTCCGGGCCCTCGAGAATCAGATCTGGGGTGCTGTACTTCCCGTTGACATGCTCAAACTCCTGGACCTGGGGCAGATGCACACCATCAAGTCAAACACAGCAGAGACACTTCTAGCCTGGTCAAAAACGGATGTGCACTGAGCCTGCGAGATCCCTGAGTAGGGGAGCCCTGGCAAGAGGCTTTCAGCAGCCAACGAAACCCACAAGCCTCCAGAACACACCCAAAACGGCACATGTAAAATTTTACTCACCCACCTTCTTCCTTACTAGCGACATGACTCCTATGCGAGTCAGCACGTGCTGCCGTGACAGCCCTTCCCGGGGAACRCCGTCCGCAAAGGTCTCGGCACCATCTGCCCCAGGTTCACACAAATGTCTCATGAAGAGAGAGACGTACGCCCTGCGGAAGGAAAGCCAGACCTCGGTCCAGCTTGGCCCACGGGCTCCCCGCTGAGCCAAGCACCCACACCGTCTGCTTTCACGCGTGGGCGAGGGCAGGGTCTCATTCAGCCTATCACAAAGAGAAYGATAGCAACCCTCTCAAATGAAACAGGCGTTGCCTCCCCAAAAAGAAACCTCGGTGGGGGTGTGCAGGCTCCTGGGCCATGCTGGCCAGCTGGCTTTGTCACAGCAAAGCCTCTGCCTTGCCCTGGGGAGCACGGCCAGAGATGGTGACACGGCAAAACAACAGGGTGATCAGAGTTTGTCCTGAACGTGTGAGCTAAGTGCTCGCCATGATCAACCAGCGCCCAGGACAGACCTCGCCCCGCCTGCCTGGGACCCCCYGTACCTGAACTCCTTCTCACTCTTCCCTCGCAGATCCCGGACCAGCCAGTGAGAGTTGAAGGCGTCCTGGGGCGGCATGCCCCAGCGCATGATAGCGTTCAGGAAAGCCTTGCGCTGGCGGGCRTTGAAGCCAAGAACCTGCAGGGAGCGGAGGTGCTGCTGGGATCGCAGCGTGGCCTCGGAAGCGTGCGGCACCTCGGAGCCTCGCGGCTGTCACAGGCGTGCCGGACCAGGACTAATGTGCTGGCCGCTCGGCACGGAGGAGCCCAGCCCGCGAGCCCGGGGCGKCCCTGGCACAACCGCATCGGACGTGCTCTAGCTGAGGCTGACGCTCACCTCGATATTCCCCCCAACTCTTGCCAGCAAAGGAGGGAGAGGCTTGTCCCKGTCACTCTTCAGCTGTCTCCGGGATTGTCTTCTGCCACCTGGAGTCAAGCAGCCTCAGTGAGGGAAGGGCGCAGGCAGCGAGGCCGGCCGGCCGAAGTGTTCATGTGCCCCAGGCTCCCCGCACTCCCTCCCGGCGGGAGCAGAACCCGGGCGGAGCAGCCCAGGCTGCAGGGTCCCCTCCACCCGTCCCGCTGGCCTCCCCCAGCCGGGGCACTCTCTGCCCTTACCAGGCAAGGGGGTTCCATGCCTGTTCCTCCTGCGGTCCCCATCCTTCCACCGTGAGGACCAGCACAAGGTCCTGCAGCGGCCAGTGAAGGARAGAGCCGGCTGCCGTCCCTGCCCCCGGAATCTCCTCACCTGGCAGGCGGTGGGGGTACCTCCCCCTGAACGGAGGCCCAGAACCACGCCAGTCCCTCCAACCCAGACGTTCCAGCTGCACCCGAGCRCCAGGGGCTTCCCGCAGAGCAAAATCCCGTGGAGAATCAAATGCATTAACTCACTCTGACCTTCTGGCCTCTCTTCAAAGTCTTCATCTTCGTCCTCGGAGCCGATGGAGTACTCCGACTGGTTGTCAGAGAGCTCGTCCTGCCACTCTGCAGACCRCAAGGGAGGCCGGTTAGAGGAGTGCCCAGCAGCGGGACCCTGCCCAGGAGGGACATGCAGGACAGGCGAGAGTCTGCCTGCAGCTGCAATGGGCGTCCACCGCCGGGCAGCGAGAGAGGACACAACAAGCAGGAAATCGCATTCTCGGGTTTTCCAAAATTAGTATTCTCCTATACAGAAAAAACCCAATTTGAAATATTTTGCCCACAGACATGTTTTTTTCTAAATTCCTCTGGCAAAAACAGAGTTTACAGACCAAAAAATAAAAAGACAAAATCTTTGAAGAATTTCTATCCTGGGAAGTTTAGGAATGTGGGAAGCACAGAGCCATGCAGTCTACCAAACTGCAGAGGAACGCCGAGCAAACCATGCCGCAGCCGCTACGTCCCTCAGGGAACCTTTCTGTGCAGCTTTTCAGAGCCAGCCCGCAGGGCCTGCTGACCCCCCAACTCCGGCCAGCAGCCGAGCAGCCGTGGCCGTACCTTGGTCCTCCTGCGAGGCGTCGTTGTAGTTGACCTGCTTGCGGATTCTCTTCCCTTTCCCCAGGTTCCTGGCCAGATCTTCCTGCTGCTGCTCATAGTGGTGCCGCAGCAGCTTCTCCCAGTAGTCGGGGTCCACATTCTCCTCTTGCTTGATGATCTCGCGTTCCACCTCCTCCTGCAAAGCAAGAGACAAGCGGCTTGAGATCGGGCAGCCACAGACCTGCCCGCATCACCCCACTGCCTGTCCTCTAACGGCGCTCCAGGGAAAGAGGGAGGGAGAACACCGAACCGGCTGGAATTTGGCTCCTGGGTCTTTGCCCAAAAGTACTGACCTCGGTGCAAGGCTGTCAAAGGGCCGAGACAACCTCCCGCCCAGAAAGAGCTCCTCCAAACACTGCCATCCACCCTGCCCTGCAGTGCCCATGCTCACAGCGAGGGAAAACTACAGATCTGCAGAGACCCCCCAGAACAGCAGCCTACTATTGGCTTCACCAACAGATGAAGGAAATAAGTCAGACGGCTACTGGGAAAACAAATGACAGCAGCGCGGTACATAAGCAGCACCATGCCCGTTCCCGGTCTGCAGGAGAATGGCCTTCAGGACAGAAGGTGCCTACRGATGCTTCGATCAAAATGAGGTCCTGTGACAAGAGGGACAGAGCCCAGCTTGCAGCGTGAGCTGCACAGGACAAAGACAACTGTGCTTCCTCTGCCTGCAGCCGGTCCCATCAGCTCTGGGACCCCCAGGTCTGGAACAATCTACGGCAGTCGTAGGTAGAGAGCCGGGAGGAGTCTGCCCCGCACCGAAACACGCGCAAGAACAGGAAAGGGAGGGGAAGAAACACAGAGGGATGTACAAAGAGGTGCGATTGTAAGACATGATACTAATCACATTACCACACCGTCCTCTTCTCTCACAACATACTGGGCCACTTTAAAGGAGCTGAGATACTCGTTCATGTTCTGCAGTTCTGTGTCATCAGTCGCATCCTGGTTTCGGTCCAGAAGCTTAGAGATGGCAGCGTCGTCGTAGTGGATCACACTGCTGTCATCCACGTCCTTATTGTCACCTGGAGGGCAAAGCGAGGGGAATGGAAGCGCAAATCACCGTGCCRGAGACAGCCCGCTGCCAGAGCCAGGCGAGCTCAGGCTGGGCGCAGGGCCAGGGAGGGGGACAGGTCRCTCCAACAAGGGGGGCTACACACCTGGTGGGGTGCCACCGTGCTTTTTTTTCATGCCGGGAGTCACTGCACCCCCTTTGGTTGACAGCGTGTCAGAGAAAGGGGTGACAGCATCCGGCATGGTGATCCGCTGTCCCTGAGACACCATGCCTGTGGGCGTAAGAAGAGGAGAATGAGCCCCAGTAGCTCAGATAGGGCCCCGCCTCGCGCGGACCATCCCCAGCGCCTTCCCCACCTCACCTTCCACATCATCCTTGAAGAGCTCTTCTGTCCCAAACTTGAGGATGTCGTCCAGCTCTTGCTTCGTCATGGAGCCCGACTTGGAGCCRAGCCCCGGGCGGACCACCAGGTGGGTGAGCATCATCTTCCTTTTGGCCACCTGGGTGATGCGCTCTTCAACGGAGGCTCTGGTCACAAAGCGGTAGATCATCACCTTCTTGTTCTGCCCGATGCGGTGAGCTCTGCTGAACGCCTGCAGGCAGAGAATGAAGCTGTTGAGGGTGGCACCGCGCCGCACCGGGGAGGGGTCCGASTTTCTCACTCCTCCAGGGTGCAGAAAGGCACCGCGAGGACAAGGCTGAATTCAGCATTCAGGCTACTACGGGGCGGTGGAGCAAGAGGGGCTCCTCAGAGCCAACCTGGATGCGCTGGCCCCCTCCACTGACAGCTTCCCCGCATAGGGCCCTAACTGGAGGGTCTGCAGGCAGCGAGAACACGTTCCCCCTTGGAACCCTCCGGCTGCGGATTCACCAGGACCGCACTGCTCCTTCACTGCCCTGCCCCAGCACATCCTCCTGCCTAGGACCCAGGGAAAGGAAACGCTGGCACAAACGGACGGCAAYGGTGGATGTAATTTTTGGAGAGGACCTTCTCCCAGCCGGGGAGCATGGGGGGCATATGCATTTCTCTTCACTTTTCCATTACTTTCAGAGGCATTGGCTGCTCGCCCACTCCAGCTGCTATTTCCAGTTGGCCGTCAGTCCTTAGCTAGGTTCTGCCCCGGGCTTTTGGAAACGCAAGTGGGAGCTCCCCAAAAGAGGAGGGGACACCTAGTTGTAAACAAGCAGCAGAAGAAAGCAAGAAGCCCGTGGAAGAGAGCCGGTTTTACATGCCAGGTCTCTCCCACGCCGCAGAGAGGCCAGGGTGAGGCTGGTGGATGCAGGAAGGGGGCTCCTGAGGAGAAGCGCACCCCGTAAGTCCTGCAGAAAGGGTCAGCAGCTCTCGAGAAAAAAGACCGACTTCCCTGCGCAGGGTGTGCAAACAGAGGGCAGAGCCAGAGAGGTACTTACTATACGGGAAGGAAAAGGAAAAGTCAGAAACCTGGATGTCATTGTGGGGATTCCAGTCAGAATCATAAATAATGACTGTGTCGGCCGTAGCAAGGTTTATGCCCAGACCGCCGGCGCGGGTAGAGAGGAGAAAGCAGAACTGCTGAGCACCAGGAGCTGAGAAAGACAAACCCACAGGTGGCAAATGGTGAGACAGAAAGGACCACAGCTTACGCGGAAAGGTGCAGTACTGCGCTTTAGGTATAAAACAGCGGGAACCGCCAGTCTAAGCCAACGAGCAACGGGCAAGGAAGGCAAGGAGTGAAAATACACCTTCCCTGGGAAMCAGTTACTGGAGAAAATGCAGCTCCAGAGCCGAAGGGGAAGCTTGCCGCCTACTGAGGCCTTGAAGGGAAACGCCGGAGTCCCTCGAACTAAGCAGCCTGCCGTTGGCATGCTCAGGGTTCATTGTGGGATGCAACTCAAGGGCTTAACGACGTGGTACGAGCAGCCCGCGCTGTGCCTCAGGAAGCTGGATCTGCCAGCGCGGCACAACCGATGCGCAGGCAACCCCAAGCCGCCTGTCCCGCGGGCGAGCGGGGGCTCTCGGGCACAGCCAGCCCACCCCGCTGCTGGCCGCGCTGCGCGTCCACCCCGCGCCCTCTCCTCGGCAAGGCAGAAACGCGAGTACCGTTAAACCTGTCTATGGCCTCCTGGCGCAGGCCGCCGGTGATGCCCCCGTCTATCCGCTCGTACTTGTAGCCTTCATACTCCAGGAAATCCTCCAGCAAGTCCAGCATCTTCGTCATCTGCAGGGCAAGGGACCCTGGCACGAGCGGCTCTGCACAGCCAGCTCCCCGCCTGCCCCCCGCATCCCCCGGGGACCTGCCCTGCCCCGGCCGGGCCCGTGYCCGCAGCCCAGAGGCCGAGGTGGCGGCGGTAACGCCGACGGCACCGCCGACGGCAGGGTACGGCCGACAGGCAACTGCCAGAGGAGCRACACTCGCGTCTCGAATTCTAAAGGCAGCTTTGCCAGCAGGAGGGAGTCGTGTCTGAACGGCCCTCCCCGAAGGGGAGCACTATTACTATTAWCTCCTCTTTATCCATAGATAAGAAGAGGTTTTAAACATCACAGGGAGTCCGTCAGGAGAGAGCTGGGGGACAATCCATCCATCGTGACTGCCACAGCTGCCACACTATCTAGGGGYAAGCTGTCACCGGCTCTTCCACCCATCGCTATCTGTTCCTAGCACAAAATTCTCATACAGAACAAAAAAAATCCTTTAAAAATGTATTTATTATTAATCCTTCCCTACGCTCACCTGGGAGAAGATCAGAACTCTGTGACCCCCATCCCGTAACTTCTTCAGCATCTTTTGAAGCAGCATCAGTTTCCCAGAAGATTTGACCAAAGAATTCCCATCGTAGGATCCGTTGGGCAGAACCGGGGCCTCCTGTGAAGGCATCCTGGTTAGCCTCTTCGAGGACAACACTCGTTAACTTCACGGAGAAACTCACATGCATTTCAAAGACAAAATCCTTGTATGAAACCACGTGCATGAAAACCCACACCATTAACCAAAGCAAGATCATGGAAACAGCCCCCACMAACGGCTTACACACAATATTCTGAGAAATGTCTCCACGGTGCAAATACAGTTGACGTACCACCGCCGCCACAGGGAAGAGGTACGGGTGATTACAGCACTTCTTCAGGTCCATCATGATGTTGAGCAGCGAGACCTGGTTCCCACCACCTTTCGAATTCAGGGCTTCGAAATTCCTCGTCAGTATGAACTTGTAGTACTTCCTGCAGGAACAGGGATGGGACAGACACCCTCGTTCATTCGGCCAGATGTGGGACTGGCATAACCAGGACAGCACCGAATTAAACCCCACTTGCGTCACTTCAAAAGGGACATTTGGACATTTTTAAAAGTGGCAGTTCAGCACCCTCAGCCCGGGGCCGGCTTTATTCGATTGCTCTGTGGACATCACAGCCCCTGTGCCGGGGATGGACTCGGGGACACAGTGGCTAGGAACGCTCCCCGCTGCCGGGTGTAAACCGAGCCTTGCCCCACCGTGCCGGGAAGAAGCCACATGCCCTTCCCTRCAAGTCCCCCGATCTGGGCAGAAGATGCCGCTGAAGCTGAGCAAGTCAGCCCAAAACAAATGGAGCTGAGCAAGCATCCCCTGGGGCAGCAGCGATGCTCCAGACCGACGCGAGGCAAGCGGGCAGCACAGGCTGCTGCCCCGGTGCCGAGACCAGGGGAAGAAGGGGGTTCAGCCTCAGTGTTTTCTCTGTGCCCCCCAGAACTAGCAGAGCCACGCTGACAGCCTGCCACGTATCAAACGCCTCCCGCCGAGCAGCCAGGACTGCACGGAGCCCAATTTAACCAGGCTGAATGCGCTCCCCRGTGAGACATAAAGCGCTCCAGCTCTTCCCGCAGCAGGCCTGAGGACAGCGGGGTGTCTCTGACCCGTCGGACCCYGCTGACGCCCCGCCGTGCTGCAGATGGGGTGGGCTGAGGGAAGCCAGCCACCCCGGGGGAGCTGCGCTGGAATTACTCACTTCTGCATCTGGCTCAGTTCCACTCTCACGATCAGCTCCGTCTTGGCCGGCATGTTCTTGAACACGTCTGCCTTGAGTCGCCGCAGCATGTGGGGACCCAGCAGATCATGGAGCTTTTTGATCTGGTCCTCCTTGGAGATGTCTGCAAACTCCTCCAGGAACCCCTCCAGGTTACTGTGAAAGCAGCCAGAACCACACAGTGCTGAGCGATAATGGGACATGCGAGAGCAAAGATACCTGTTCCTTTATGACTTAAAAACAAGGGCAGAGCTCTCATGGTGTACGATGAGGCTCCCGTGCCTGTATCTGAGCAGAGCAAAAGCCAGACCAAGGAGCCGCACTGATGGCTGAGGGGAAATTCGCACTAAATGCACTAATATGAGGTCTGAACAAGTTCTCCAAAGTACCTCTGTCTCCTCAAAGAGAGGGAAGAGAAGGCAAGTTTCAGTTCCTCATTCACAAATCTGCTGACCGATAGCAAGGCAATAGCTACCCACAGGACCCAAAAAGTAGTAGTCCACGGGAATAAATTTGGGGTTACATAAAATGTGCATGTCGCTGCTATGACAAACCACGGGGGCGATGCGCTTTGCCATCTGCCTGCCGGCACAGATCAGTGACAGTGGCACAGCAGTAACTGGATCCAGGCACCCCCACACAGATCGGAGCCCCAGGAAATTGGAAAACCTCTTCGGAGCCACCCCGCTGGCTGGCAAGAGACCAGGTCCCGGATGCTCTCCCTTTTCGGGGGGGGAAACTAGTGCAACTTACTTAAACCTCTCGGGAGTCAGGAAATTGAGCAGGTGGAAGAGCTCTTCCAAGTTGTTCTGGAGCGGAGTCCCAGTGAGCAGCAGCTTGTAATCGATCTTGTAGCTATTTAATACTCTAAAGAACTGAGAAAAGAAATGAGGTTAGGTGAAAAGAGCTCAGAGGAGCCGCTTAGTCATCTGGGGACTCTGCAGATTGCGCACACGGAGACTCAGCAGTGACCTCTCCCCCCCGCCGGGCACGCAGAGCAGCCCGCAGCTTGCATGTCCTGCCCTGAGCCACCCCATCGAGCACAGGCAGCGATCCTGAATGCCTTGGGTCACACCGCCTGCCTCCCCCTGCRCTGGGGATGGCGTGAAGCTCCCAGGGGCCAGAGACTGCATCAGCCTCGGGTGAAGGGGAGAGAAAGGAGAGGGATCGATTCCCTTCCACGACAGCCCATCAAAGGACTGTCAGGCTGCCAGGCTGCCTCCTCTTCCACTGCTGAAGGATTTTTAATGCCAGAGGACGTTAAAGAGAGCAAATCCACCGAAACACGGGTCCCAGGCAGAGCCTGTGCGAGGTGAGGACATCTTTCAGCTCCCAGAGAGGAAAGCACAGAGCAGCAGATCGCCAGCGCTGGGCTGTCGTATCTTTGTGGCACCGGCTGCACCACAAAAATCACTCACAAACGTCTGCTACCTACTTTGGACTGGTTGTTCTTCAGCCTGTGCGCTTCATCCACCACCAGACAGGCCCACTCTATGGAGCCCAGCACCGCCTGGTCAATAGTGATCAGCTCATAGGAGGTGAGCAGGACATGGAACTTGATCTGGGCTTCCTTCTGGAGGAGCAGAGGGAGAGAAAAGCCTGGATAAGGGAGCAGGGAACGGGACGGCCTCCACCTTTGCTGCTCCTGTACGTGACCCAAGGAGAAAAGCGGGGGCTGCCTGCACAGCGCCAGCAGCAGGGCCGAGGCACGAGTCATGCCAGCGAAAATCTACACACATCTGAACGTCAGAATCAAGTAGGGGGCTACAGAAAYAGAAAAGGGTCTGCCAGAAATCTTTAAAGCTCATCACAAATCTCCTGCATTTGTAAACAGTGCCAGCTTCCCTCTTTGGAAAACACCTGATTGGGGACATAACCAACCTCCCTCTCCAGGTCAAATTCTGCTCTCTCCCCTTCTCACTGATGGTTAAAGTACTGGGCAGGGCACAGACTTAGCTCCCACCTTCATCCGGAAGACCTTCTTTCCACTCCGGATGGCGTTGTCTTCAAAAGAAAACTCATTTTCCCGGATGACCGACCGGCTTTCTTTGTCCCCCGTGTAGGTCACGACGTAGAAGTCGGGTGCCCACATCTCAAACTCGCGCTCCCAGTTGATGATGGTGGAGAGAGGGGCACTGACCAGATACGGCCCTTTCGAGTGGCCCTGCTCCGGGAGACAAAGTCCAAGCTGTTCTCCCCGTACCGAGCAGCTCTCAGCCACCTCGGGGACTGCYGGATGCTCCACTCACCTCCTTGTACAGGGAATACAAGAACACAATAGTCTGCACAGTCTTCCCCAGCCCCATCTCGTCAGCCAGGATTGTATCCGTCCCTTGGGCCCAGGAAAACCTCAGCCAGTTTAGCCCTTCCAGCTGGTAAGGATGGAGCGTGCCTCCCGTGGCGTCGATGTACCACGGCTGCTTGTCAAACTTCACTGTAGGCTGAAAAGAGAGAGACACGACACAAAGCAGTAAGAACCAACTCCCCCTCCTTTCTCTGCGGCCAAGCACATCCTCTTCAGCCTTGTGACACCGAACAGCCCCAAAGCAGATGCAGACACAGTCCCCAGCACAGCCCAGCCCTCAGGCTCCTCACAGCGAAGCCACCYCGGGAGCTTTGAATGAAAAAAAGCAGGAAGGAACTAGAGGAGAAAAATGTAACAGGATGGGGTGGCCAGACAGACCACCCTCCCTCTGGGCTCACACACCGTTGCGCTGCCCCCGCCATTCTTACTCACATCCACGAGAGGCGTTTCTGGAGGCTTTTCCAGCTTCTCCTCTTTCAGCTTTTTCCCTTTCTTGTTCAGCTTCTTCAGAGGGCGCGTGTCCTCCCCCAGCATCAGCTCCCTGCAACAGCCAGTGYGCATCAGGGAAGGCAGGCGGGCATTCCTCTCCCAGTCCCCAAGCTGAGGCACAGAAACGCCTCTCAAACTCCACTGCCTTCTCCCCACAGGAGCTTTTCTGGCCCAGTTATCGCAGGCACTCATGGAGTGTTAATTTTCCCCTCCCAACAGTCCACATCATCCAAAAGGAAGAATGACAATCTCATCACAGTACTGTGGTTCTCCCCAAAYCAGACAGGCAGCAGCGCCGTGGAGCCGCCCTGAAGTGCACTGAGACCGTGAATATTACGGCAGTATAAACGCAGGGGAAGGGGAGYACAGGCTGGAAAACAACAGGCAGGCAGGCTTTCCCAGCCGCCCTGAAATGGTATTTCAGGAGGGCCAGCCTTCCGAGAGTGCTCAGCCACTGCTCTCTGAAGAGAGGTCCCTGCGAGCAGTGCCAGTATGTTGAAGAGAGGGACACCCACGAGTCCCCGGTCGTCCCGAACGCCTGCGCAGGCTGCCCCAGCTCTGCCTGGCTCTCCCAGGCTGCGGTTCCACTGCCAGGCTGCGGTTCCACCGCCCGGCTGGCTCCTACCTGTGGTTCCAGTAGAGGTGTTTGAGGTTTTCGTAGTACGGGATGTCTATCTCRTCGATCTCCCAGGTGCACTGGTCGTACGGCAGGTCTTTCCATTTGATCAGGTAATGGATGTCTCCCTTTTTATCAAAGCTGTAACGCAGGGCACGAAAAGCCTATCAGTGAAATGACGCTCGACCCCCGGGAAGCAGCTAGCCACAACSTGCTTCCAGAAAACTGGATGCTTCATCCTCTGCTTTTACCTACAGACCACGACATCCAAGCAGAGGTAGAAAAACATAAAGAAAGCAACGACACTTTCCAGCAGAAATTATCTATTAATCTGCTGGGTATGTTAAGTCATTAMGCTTTAAAGGCTGCTCTTCCATTCCACTGAACAACCTTGTTTTCCTGTTTTACCAGGACTGGATGAATTCCAGCGCTCCCCCTCTTTCTCCTGCAGCATTCACTGCTCTATGAAGTTTTGCTTACACTGAAAAATGAATAAACACACTACCGAGTTTGATTATATGCCTACGGGGAAAAAGAACTTGCCTTATTAGCAGACAATGTAAAGCTCGCATGAAAATTAGCCAGGCAGCTTTATTTACTTTCTGCCAAGCAGCCTTCAAGCAGAGTTGCCGCTTGAAATTTCAAGTTGCCACTTGAAACRTAGAAATTCAACAAAAAAGCGTCTCTAGCCGCTCAATGTAAAAAACCCATCTGCMCAGCACACTTCATATGCAGGAAATTCTTCCACAGAAAAGAAACGCAAATGTCAAGGCTTCGTAAGGAGTCAGGCACCTGCTCAAACTCCTTTCCTCGGGCACCCTCCCCATCAGCACCAGGGGAGCTAAGGGGGAATAATGTACCGCTCRGGTACGCGTAGTACACAAATCCCTGCTGGTGCCCCACCTTTGACGTGAGTGCAGAGGGGCCGCGTGGCTTCTGAGAGGAACAAATGACCTACATGCACACGGGCTGCTGTTCCAAAGCAGTTTAGGTGAGCSGCAGCAGCCGCGGGGCACAATCGATGGAAGCAAGACCCACCACCGGGCTGCAGCAGAAATTTACGGGATGATTGGGCTGTAACAGGGGCCCAAACAATATGTCTGGGAAGAGTGGAACAACTTTGTTCATCCACCTTTGGGAAAATTTACTATCTGTATTTCTAATGTGCAATGTAGCAGCAATGAAAATAAGGAAGGCATCGATTCACTTCTGGCCTTGGCTTCACCTCAGGAGCAATCCTCCAAGGCGACAGAGACCTCGAAACAAGCCAGCAGCTGAAATTCCCCCAGCCYGAGATTTTGGCTTTGCAGAACGACGGCAAGAACTTGCCAGCCCCGGGAGGGAGAACTCAGCTGAGCACAGGAATCCCGCAGCAGGCAGTCCAGAGGCTCAGCTAACCACGTAAACAGTCCGTGCGAGAGCTGCGCACGAAGGGAAAACCCGCAGAGAGCACAGACCCGCTGCCCAACGCTTCGTCTGCAGAACTCGCAGGGGTCCCGGGGAGCGCAGCAGGGCTCACCCTTGCCATTTCCCTCCCCGGCTTGCCACGGCATCACTCAGCACCAGCACTACCAGGGGCTCAGGCACCCTGGCACGCGCCTTTCCACGGCCCGCTCACGCACCCCGCYGCGCGCGGCTGCCCACCTGTGGTTCAGGATGCGGTGGATCATCATCCACTCGGGCTTAATGCCGTAGCGGTAGAACCGCTCCTCCATCTTGGCGTACTGCGGGTCTTTGTTCTTCCGCTTCTCCCTCTGGCTGTCCTCGTCCCCAGAGCCGTAGTCGAAGGCCGGCGGCTCATCCATGTCGTTCTTCCGTTGGTAGTTGCGGTACATCACGGTGTGGTAGAGCTCCAGCTGCGGCAGGAGGGAGCCGCGCTCAGCCCACGGGCGGTGGGGCAGCGGGCTGGGCAGCGGCACGATGACAGCGACGCGCTGGCTCACCTGCAGCTCCTTGACCCAGGAGCAGTGCCAGTAGGAGAGGCCTGCCCACTTCACGAAGAACTCGCGCTCCGGGATCCCCTCCAGCACCTTCGGCGGGGGCAGAGCCAGCTCCACGTCCGGGCTGGGCAGCATGGGCGGGAGCGGGGCGGCCGCCGGCTCCTTCCAGGCCCAGTGCAGGATGCGTTGGACTTTGCCCTTCAGGGGAGGGCACTGGGGATAAAAAAGCAAACAGGCAAGAGCACAGAGTTTAAGGTGAGCCCCTGTCAGGGGTCAGGGGGAGGAGGGCAGACCTGGAGGGCAGAAGGGGTCTCGCAACACCGAGCGGACGGCAGCCGTCCAGGCGCGGCAGGGAGAGCACGGTCAGGGCTCCGGGGAGCATGCCGCGCTGTGCCAAAAGCTGCTGCCAGAGAAAGCCCAGGGCGGAGAGCGACCGCGGATTCACCCCCGGCTGCGGGGAGCCAGGCATGGCAAACCGGGTGACCTGAACGGTCCCAGACCCTGGCTGCATCCACCTCACCCCCCAAACACCGCCACCGCCCCAGGCGCAGGTCCTGGGCAGAGCTACTCGTTTGCTATTTCTAACGGGGCGGACAAAGGAGGCGGAGAGGGTGCGTGGGGCTGGCGGAGGCTGGCTGGCGCAGGTGTGCCCCAGAAGCGTCCGTGACACTGCTGCATCCCCCGCAGGGACGGGTCTGGCCACCAGGCGAGAAAGGCACCTCTACACAGGCCATGCATCAAATGGGCTTGACATCCCACCTGAAAACTGGCAGGGAAGCCGCCAGCCAGCAAGCCCCACGGGGAGACCGGGCAGGCGGCAGAGCCGTCCAGGGCCCCCGGGTGCACGCGCCTGGCAGCGATGCTCCTCCAGGGAGGGGGGCTGCGGCGGAGGGCAGGACGCCGGCCCTGCGGCAGGGCACGGGGAGAGGGTGTGAGGGGCAGTGGTGGCCGGGAGACCCGTTCCCGGGCCAGGCGGGTGCGGGAGCAGSGACGGGACGAGGAATGCTGGTTAACACTCACTGTACAGCGAGGGCAGAGCCATTCACCGTTTGGTATTTCCGGCAGCGGCGGGTTCAGGCAGTGGAGGTGGTAGGAGGATGGGCAGGTGTCGCAGCACAGCAGCTCCCCTCCATCCTTACAGACCCGGCAGAACTCCATGTGGTCATCCTCCTCCTCCTCACCGCCTTCCTCTTCTTCCTCCTCCTCCTCCTTCGGCTCCCACTGGATGCCCTCCTTCTCCTGGGGAAGCACAGGCAGCGTAACGCTGGGGGTTTCCGCCGGCCGCCCCCTCGCCCGCACCCACAGGGCCCCGACCCCACTCACGCAGTGGGGGCAGCTCCACTTGCCCTCGGGGGCCTTCTCCAGCTCAGGGTCCAGGCAGACGAGGTGGTAGGCGCGAGGACAGGTGTCGCACAGGATGATCTCCCCTCCCTGCTGGCACACCTCGCAGTAGTCCTGGTGGTCCGTCTCGTACCCGTCCCCTTCTTCAACTGCAAGCAAGGGACAGGCGTACAGTCAGAGGGRCGGCAGAGCCGCCTGCTCTCCCGGGAGGGAACGGGACACTTGCTCCTCTACGATACAGTTAAGGAAATAAGGAAAGCGTTTCGCCTCGGACCCCTCCTGTTACGTCCCCCTACCTCTCTGTCCCTCAGCACCACAGTTCATCTTTGCACACAGCATCATCTCACCTCTGTCTCTCTTTCTCTCTCCACACTGTATCATCCTTTGGTTCCTTCAGGCTCTCAATGGAGAATGCCAGAACCTGGAGAGGTTGCAAGGGAGGCCAGTCAGAGAAACCTCCCCAGGTACCAGCGCCACCAACTGCAAACGCACCATGCAAGGGTGACACGGCCGAGGAGGAGGAGGAGGACTCCTCTCCTGGGACTACTCTGCTCTTCCTGGGTGCTCACTGGCACAGAGGCAGAAGCTCTCTCAACTCGGCGCCGATGGGAAAGGAAGGGAGGGACAAGGCCTTGCAAGCGCCGGAATGGCTCCTCTCAATTCCCAGCTCTGCCACAAACTCACGGCACAGACCTTCAAACTTCCAGTCCTCCAGCACACGGCAGGAGCTGCCCAGCTCCGGCACGAGGGCCCTCGTACGGCAACAAGCCGGCAGAAGCAATGCCCTTCACACGCGAGATGTGGAGCCAGCCGGCCAGCCCTGCCTCGTCGATGGACGTGGAGGCTGCCCAGCATCACGCCCTAACCGTCCCCCAGCCCAGAAGCCGCCCTTCCATCTCTCGGAAGCAAAAACCCGACGGCAAAGCTAAGAAGCCAAAGGACGCGCCTGGATCTGAAGCACCTCGTCCCGAATGAGGACGCAAGGTAGAAAGGCAGCACGCGTCCGGCAGCGACGGCGCGGGGAGCCGGCAGGGCGGCACCGGGCCCTGCGGTCCCGGCTGGCGCAGGGCTTGGGGCAGCTCGGCGCAGGGGGGCTGCTCCCAACGGCAGCGCGGGATGGAGGTGCCATCGCGCAGAATCCACCCGCAGCCCTCTGAGAGGAAAGGGATGAAGGAATACGCACACAAACATGGCCACGCAGCCGCTGGGAGACCCCGACACATGCCTTCCACCGCTGTTTGCGTGCCTCCCTCTTCCTACATCGCTACCACAGACCTACCGCCTGCCCGCTGCCTGATCGCACATCTCAGGCAAACAAAAAGTCCCTCATCTTAACGCTTTCTCGCCCACAGCCTRCCCTGCTCTGAGCTTGCCATAAGCCATATCTCTCCAGGGGCTGCTCCTCAGAAAATCACTTCCCTCCACAAATTCTGGAACTTTGCTGCTGTAGGACAAATCCTGGTGGGATCACACACACAGAGGCAAGGTGCCAGCTGCCCACGCCGCCCGTGACGCGCCCCGGTGCCCGAAGCACAAGCAGGGTCCTGGGGCGGGCAGGGGGCTCAGCCGCCCTGGGTGGCCGGGGCTGCGAGCAGGCAGCGGGACGGGGCAGGCGGGCTCTGCGAGCCACGGACCACAGCAGGGCAGAGCACCGCAACCACGGCTCTCGCGAAGCAACTCCGAGTGGCGACACGGAGCTGGCTCCAGGGGACGCGAGCCCCAGGCAGTTGCTGATGGCTGGAGAGAGGCCCGGAGGGAAAGCTGACTGCGGATCGACGGAAAAGCCCTGCCACCGGGCTGCTCCGCCGCCACCGGCACTGTGGGGGTGAGCCAGCACCCCGCGGCGGGATCCGCTCGCTGCCTTCTTGCAGGCACGAGCCCACCAGCAGCAGGGCTTGGACACCAAGAAAGCACCTCGCACTCCACACACCCAGACAAGCACAAGCACATCCTCTCCCACCGAGCCAGCGCCAGACACAGCMTGGAGCTGCCAAGGCCAGGAAAGCACCATCTGAAGAGGGAAATCCAAACAGAACAGGAACAGAGTACAAATGATGGCCTACTCCTCTTTTTCTTTCTCCTCCTCTTCCCTCTCTTCCCCAGGCCAGCCGAGCACTCGGAGCGCACTGAGGAGCTGTTGATGCTGGCACTGTCGAAGTCGGATTCCTCCCGTTCCTCCTCTTCACTCTGCAGAGGGGGAAATCAAAGAGCACACAGTCCAAGTGCTGGCATCCCAGCGGTCGCTCCCAGAGAACTCTCTGCAGCACAACAAACCCCCAAAGACCCCCATAAACCCGCATGCGATCATCGACCAGCGGCTGAGCTCCTCGGGGCACCCTCCCTTCCGCATGAATTGACTAGCCAGAGCAGCAGGGATGGTGGCAGGGCGAGTATGCTCCCAGCACCGACAGACGGAGTTTGTAGGAGTGTGTCACAAGGCGTTAGGAAGCAGGGAAATCTCCTCTGTCAGATCGATGTCCCAGCCAGGCAGCCAACCAGCGTAGATCTGGACTAACACTAGAGCCTGAAGGCAATTACCTTGCTCTGCTCAGCACAGCAGCAGCTTGTCCGGTTCACAGCACCATCAAAGTGCAATCACTGACCAAATCTCAGAGCACATTTAAAATACGTAAATCCACATGCCAAGTCCCTGACAAGAGGTGGGCTCTGGGTTTCCCCTGCAGCCTGCTGTCCCCGCTAGCACAGAGCACTGACATATCGCACGGTGCGGCTGGCCAGGCACATCGGGAAAGGCTCAGCATCCCGCAGGCATCGGGCATCGGCCCGCTGCAACACCCCGCTGCTGTGACAATGTTATCATGGGCGCAGACACCCGAAACAGAGACGCAGGGGGAAACGACCCCCTACTCCCACTCCTGGGCAGTCAGGGGTCCCCTTCTCCACTGCTTCCAAGAACTTTGCTCCCTCTCTCTCTCGACACCCGTTTCAGCTTGTGTCAGCCTGTTTGTGTGCGTGCACGTAGGCATTCACGCTTGCCCTTCCTTATAACGTGAAAGGAGTTAAACAGGCCTGGCATTCAATGGCGTCAGAACATAACAACACATCTGAATTCTTATTCTGGAGACTTATGCACTCAAATCCCCAATTTGTATGCTATTAATCGGGTGCTTAGTGCTCCAAGCTTGCCGCTTGTACCTTTCAGAAATGCAAATGCACAGATCTAGAGGGCACCTGGAGACAGGATGAATCTTCTGTGATGTGTGACTGAAAAAATGCAGCAGCGAGTGGCTGCCTTGGATTGCTCCTTTTGCTTCAACCTCTGATGCACAAACTTATTTACAACTTATTATGTGAACTAGACCTAGAGAGTCAGTGAGCTCCAATAAGGGGGAACTAATGTGATTTTGATCAATATTATCAAGACCTACAAGAGTTGCACCCCTATTCAACAGTTACTTAAGAGGATTATTCTTTAAAATGCTCTGCTACTCTTTAAAACACACCTGATATTCATGTGCTGACAAGAGCAYGGCACACAAACTGCAGTAGAGCCCTGTTGCCATGCTCTTACTGGGAAGCTCTGGTACCCCCGGGCTATGCTGCGGGATCACAGATGCCAGGAGGCAGGCTATGCTAATGTAATTAAACYATTCAATAATTCTCTTTGACATATGGTTCAGCTGGAGTGCAAGCCCTGAAGAATTCCTCTGCAAATGAAATCTGAAATGATGGCATTACCAACCTCATCGCTGAAAGTAAACGTGATTATATGATTTTAGCAGAAATCATGCCCAAGTACATCATCTTTACAAATCTAAGCCCGGACACAGCTCTCTCAAAGGGATGAACGAACGTGCTGACCGGAGACTGATGCCTCGCAGAGGGGCACGAACGAGGCTGTGACACCCCTGTACGAGGGAGCCCCCCGCACCCAAGGCCCCATGCAGGAAAAGGCGGTGCACACTTACAGAGGAGCCCTTTTTCCTTTTGCTGGGGATTCCTCCAAACCGGAATTTCAAGCCTGCCATCTTTTTCCCCTTCCCCTTTTTCTTTCCATCTTTGGAGCCCTTGATTTTCTTCCGCACGCCTGGACCTGGAGAAACAGAAGACTTGTTTGGTACCCTACAAACAGCTGTCCCTCAAATCACCCTCCACCCCAACCCCAGGATTACAGGGAAGATGAAAGAGCCCTGCGGACCCCAGGGAGCAGGGCAGCGGCTAGCACCATCCACAGAGCACGTCTTTGGGGCAAAAGGCTGCAAGCCCAGACCCAGTGCTTGCAAAGAATCGGGGGAGGAAAGCATCTGCCCTGGGATCCAGGAGAGGGACCGCAGCCCAGGGACCACAGGGCGGCAAATACCAGATGGGCACTTAGGGGTCTGCAAGGCGGGGAGGAAAGGGGCGGCCACGGGGAGGCAGGAACGCTGCGCTGAGCCCACCGCGCGCCACGGCTGCTGCAAGCTGCGCTCTTGGTCAGCTGCCAGCTCTGAGCTGCTTGTTCAAAACCTCTGGAGGCATCAGGAATTGATGACTGCACAAGTGGAACAGCAACCTTCCAGAGGAGGAACACGGCGCTAACAAAGGGAGATCCCTCCCTTTCCCACTACGGCCCAGCTTCTACAGCAATTCACACAGCCCCTTCCAAGCGTGGGGAAAGCAGCACCAGTCTGCCATCAGAAACAGAGAAACGTTGACAGCAAGAGACCCTTTCAATACAAATCAGACTATTTCCAGAGGAGCTACTGCAGATTTACATGGTTGGCTCACTCCTTGCAAATGGGCTTTGAAGACGGTCACCTCTCACCCACCTGCCAGACGAATAAATCCTTTATTCTGAAAAAGAGCTGCAGCCTTACTGCCAGGGCCTTTCCATCACTGAACTCCTCGCCATCTCAGAGACAAAGCACCCGGCTCGACTGTCAAACAGCGCACGTTCTTCTGGCCAGACCACACCTACTTTGCCAACGCACCTCTGCCCTAGCCTTGCTAACCTACAAATCCTCTTCAGCTTCGACACCGGACTCTGAGGGTACTGCTGGTTTCTGGAGGCTTTACAACCCTGCAGAATCCCCCATGATACMAGATGGCACAGAAATACACGGCCCCATCACTTATTTAAGATATAAGAATGAAGGTGAGCATTAATTGCCACAAACTGCCAGAAGTCCAGAAGGTCCAGAGGCTGCCAGGGTGATCTGCCATGGTTCACAAACCACAGCCCCCTCCCCTTCTGCAAGGGAAACGGGAGCTGCAGGCACACCTCTGGCACTACCTTCGCTTGCCCAGTTTGCTGAAGTACGTCTCCTGCCCAGAGAAGCCTTCCCACCTTTCCCAGCCCTGCAGGCCCAGCAGGCGGGCCGTACGCCGCCAGAGAGAGCAGCCCCTCCGCGCAGCCCACCGCGGCTGGCACCCACCCTTGCCCTCCTTGGTCTTCGCCTTCCTGATGACCGTGGGCAAGGCAGACTGCTGGGGGCTGGCGGCGAGCGGCGGGGCGACGGTGACRGTCTCCACGGCTGCAGCAATGGCTGCTGCTGCCGCTGCTGCCGAGCTGCCCTTGAACGGGTTGTTGGCACTGAACTCTCGCCACTTGGCACCGAGYACGGTCATCATCTTGGACATGGGGATCTTGGGGTTCTTCTTGGCGATCAGAGGCCTGCAGGGCAGGGGAGGGGGAAAACCACGCGTTAATAGAAATGCTTCGCTGCACGTCTGCTCCTGCTCATCGTGTGCTGGTACTTCAGCCTAAGAAATGCACCAGCGGTGCGTGCCTCACAGCAGCAGGTTGCTGCGGCCCACTGGTAGCAGCTCCACTGGAAAGGCAGCAGAAACCAGAGCTTCTTAAACAAGTAAATACACATAAAGGAGCACACTYGAACTTCCTCAGAGACCACCTTCCCCTGAAATACCTGTTGTGTTTTGAATGGCTTGTAGTACAAACAAAAATTCATTATTGTTACTCAATTTTTCTCATGAAACTTTTCAAATAAGCACACACAAAAAATGGAGTTTTGGAGAGAGGGAGAGGAGAGACAAATGCTCCAGCTGTTTTCCAGTCAATCCTGCAATTAAGATGGAGCCCTGAGGACAGAGTCAGGCAGGGAGAAGCAACAAGGAGCTCGCAATGCAAAATTTACTTCACAACTTCACCCACTTGACTGAGCAACACCCAAATCTCAACCGCTACCCAAGGCCCCATCCAGACCKACGGTTTCCTACCTCAGAAACTGGCTAAAAGCCTTGTAATTAGTCAGAGTATGATAATCTTCTTCTGAGAAAATGTAATCTACATCATCGAGGCCCCATTCTTCCATCAGCTGGGCTGAGCTCTTGGGCTCCTGCAGATTTACAGAGAGACATCATTAATGTAAACGACCGCAGCTCTGCCGACGAGCAGCGCAAGGCTGGGTCTGTCATGTGCTCCGTATCAAACGCTCTCCCTAGTCAGCAACACGCAGGGATTTGTTTCTGTGATTTGAAAAACAGAGCATGCACAAGTGCTCAATAAACTAATGCTTCACACACTTCCAAGGAGCAAATTAACGTGGCACCATCCAAATGCTCCCCATACCACGCAATACAAYGCAAAGCCTTGGCAGGTTTCACATCTCCAAGAAACTCAATTTCTCTCTGCACGCAAGATAAACAACAGAGAAATACACTTCCATCTCCCAGTCGTTCACCTGCAATCTCTTCCTCGCCAAACCCAGGACAAGCGTCTCATGAAAGCCCCAGGCCACCTTCTCTTAAGCGCGAGCTGCTCTGCCACCCCCCGTCCTCATGTTCAGAGGACAGACACGATGAATCCGTTACTGGCAGGAGGTGGGCAGACGATCCCAGAAGGCAAGCTGCCTCGGACCGAGAAGCTGCCGTTTGCCAGAAGATCCAAGCTACCTGACTAGGCCCCCGACCTCAAAGTAAAACACACTGGCTTCATCACCACAACAGGTACCGTGAGGACTTGTAAGCGCCCATCGCTACGTGGCCAAATCCCCAGCCCGCCGGCGAGCGCTTTGCTTATGCTGACGTGCCTTATACAAAGGGAAATTATTCACCAGTGCAAGGTGAATGGCCAGAAAACATGGCTCAGCTCTGAACGAGGTAACTCGCAGGGATCTGGCCACACCCTGAGGTCTCAYGCTCTAGCACCAGCTCAGGGTAAAGGAATTTCTGGTACCTTTAGACCTCCATCCTCATTGTCATCCTCCTCTTCATCCTTCTTTTTCCGTTTTGGTTTTTTCTCCTTCTTGTCCTTCAGTTTTTTCTTCTTCTTTTTGTTGGGGGAATAGTCACTCCCTTCGCTCTCAGATTTCTCCTCAATCTCCTCTTCGTTGTCTGACATTTCATCATTGCTGCCCTAAAACGGAAAGTGATAGTGGAGGAAGAGCGGGGCCTGCCCCCCCTCYGCTCTCCTCCAGCAAACCCTCCCAGCCAGCACGAAGCACCTGCTGTCACCAGCCAAAGTCARCCCTCCCTCGAATAACCCCACCGCTACACTGGGGGGCTGGGGGAAAACACCACGAAAACCAGGTTTGGGAACGGCAAGAAGCACCTGACCACAGGAGACACAGACAGACAGAAATCCTTGGTCTGTCTGGACCTGTTTCTCCAGGGCAGTTCTGCGATCCCAGCCAACCCTCTGGCCCAAGTCCCCACCTGTAAATGGAGCCATTCCCTCCCTCCATTCCAGGAGCACTATAAACACATCTGCTCACGCAAGGCAACCCACGCCCYGTGGAAGCACCGGCAAAAAGAGGAGAAGGTCATGCGATACGGATGAAACTGTATTTTGGAAAAGCTTGTCCAGGCCAAGGTATAYGGAACCGTTACGCTTTTGCCTCAAGACTTGTTCACCGAAGGGGGCAAGAGAAGCAACGCTGAGCTACAGCTGTGCAGTGGGATGCCTGCTCTGCCTCCGTACCGTAACGTGCTCCTCTGGAAGTGCCCTCTGAAGGCAATACCACCGCGTTCAGGTACCATTCTGGTGAGCAGYGGTATAAACAGAAAACCAGGAGACAGCAAGCCAAGTAAGTGAATGTGCTCGTTAAAAATAGCTGCRTAGTAAACCAAAGAGCAACTCCTCTGAGAGACAGCTAACTGCTCTGCTAAAAGATCCTAACTTTTCAGACCGGCAACATTTAGGCAACGTTTTTAATTGCTATAACACAGGTAATATATGATGTTCCATCTTGTGTCTGCTTATGGCTTTACACAAATAAAGTCACGTTCTTTTACCACAGCATGAACGGCTAAGAAACTACAGGAAAAGAAGATCTCTTTAGTCACGTGCAATCTTTTAGCTCACCCGATAGACACTGTGCTAGGGTTTTCCTTCGTTTCTGTTTTCTTTCTCTGCCCAGCTGGGCACTACGTGCTGCAGTGGAACTGTGTGACTACAGGAGGACTTCAGCTGTCCCACGAACAAACCAGTCCTGGCGGACGCACAGAGCCCTGAAAGGGGCAGGGGAGCAGAGGGAGTCGGGCGAGCCGGGCTGACCCCCCTTACTCTCAGGGACAGGCAGCCGCAGGAACCCTCCCACCTCCAGCGGGGCCCGGGTCACGCACAGCCTCAGCAGCGGCGGGGCCGCCGCCGCAGAAGGGCCTGGGCCCTGCCGGGGGCTGACGGATCCATTCTGCCTCCCCAGCCAGGAGGGACGCGGCTCAGGCGGCCTGGGGAGAGCCGCGCTGGGGAGAGCCAGGGCGCAGCCCGCTCCGGCGGGGCTCAGGTTTCTTCCGGGGAGAGAGACCGCGACCGCCGCACAGCTCTGACCGCGGCACAGCACCGCCCCAAGGCGGGCCAGCGCCTGCCGGGCGCAGCGCTCGGGTCCCCGGGGACCCTGCGAGAGGACGCGCGTCAGGGCACCCCCGCGGCCCCCCGAGCGCCCCGGGCCTGCGCGGCACAGCCCGCCCCGGGGCAGCACGACAGCTCGGGGGAGCCCCGCGGGGAGGGCCCGGCACGGCGGGGAGGGGCCGGCCCAGGGCCCGGCACCGCCCCACAGCCCGCCCCGCGGACAGCGCCCGGCCCCGGCCCCGCGGGGAGGGCCACGGCCCAGCACCGCGGACAGCGCCCGGGCCCGTCGGGCCGAGCCCGCCGCCCGCAGGCCCCCCCCAGCCCCGGGCCCTCCTGCCCGGAGCCACCGGCCCGGCAGCGGGAGTTTATCTTAACGCCCCAAACCAAGGGCTGCCGGGGCGCGCTTTCGCTCGGCGGCCATGACGGAGTTCTGGTCCTTCTCGGTTCAGAACMAGCCCAGCCCTTCCTCCAGCGGGGTTATAAACAGCCGTAATTTGGCACGGAATAATTGGTTGCCATGGTAACTGCTGCAGTACGGGTTGAAATTCCCCCTCTCCACTCCCTTCTCCGACAAGGACCTTCATCTCCATACGCCGAGGTTCAAACCGCAGCCTGGTTATTTTATGCAGATTTTTCCAGGGGGTTGCAGCATCGATTCCTGCTCCAGGGCTTCCGTCAGCGTCGCCGCAAACTGAACGAGTTCCACTGCGGCTGACGCAGGCGAATTCCTGCAGAGGTGCCGCGTGGCAGCACTGCTGCCCCACACTCCAATGACAAGCCCACGGGGGACAACAGGCTGTCAGTCGGTCATGGCACCACAGGCTTGCACCTCACTCCCACCTTCCTCTAGCAGGGAAAGTCCACTCACCCCACAAAACTCTTGAGGAGGAGTTCAGGAAAAGGAAGCCCCATTCACGGTCCCCCTATCTTTTATCTCCTCATCCCAAAGGCAGCCTAGGTGCTGCTCAGTGCCTACCAACAGCTACAGCACCAGCTTCTCCTTGGCTTCGATGGACGAGGAAACAGTCTCCCACAGGCGGAACCGCGGTTGGTTAACACTGCCCACACAAGGCATTAATTAGAAAAACCAAGCACACTCAGTGATCAGCCTGGTATTTTCTCCCCACCCCCAGTAAGACAGCAGTCAGACTTGGCAAAGCTGCACACACCGCTGCTGGGCTCAGGCAGGCCAGCACTGACAGAGCACAGAGGTGAAMATACCACGGGGTTTTATTTTATTCCCTCCCCCTCCCACACCGAAAAGCAGCATAGGAAAAAAATGSGTCCAACGATGGAAGAGGCACAGGGAGGCTGAGGGCCTGAGCCAGCTTTGTRTGGTATCTGCAGAAAAAGAACAACATCACCACGGCCACGAAGGAAAAAAGCTTCTTCGGGGTCGTGACTTCTGCAAAAGGCTGGCAGGTAACGCAGTGCAGGAYGGAATCAGCTTTCTTTAAATCAGCAGCTCATCACGCTCCCATCAGTAGCAAAAGCACTTCAATGCGCTACCTCATCCAGCCAATCTGTTTTTACAAATTCCACGGGGAGCGGCTGGAGGAGGGGATGACTGGAGAAGATCAGCATCATTCAGCCCTGGTTTGGCAAGGGAAGGGGTGGGGATGCGCCTAGCTGTGCTAGAGGAGTGACTTCTCCCCAGCCGCAGCGTCACTGGGGAAGGAAGGGGCTGAAGAACCTCCGCTGTTCGCCCTTCCTTCCCAGCARCCTATCTGCATTTAGTCAGCGAAAGGGCCAGCGCACAAGATGTCTGCTCCCGTCCTTGCGTCCAGCACTGCCCGGGGACGGGAGCGCGAGAGGCAGAGCCTGCGTGGCACAACGTGGCAGCAAGCCCAGCTCCAGGACCACACCGTGTCTGAGCCGGGTGCCCCGGCAGAGCATAGCGCCCGTCAGCCTTCCCGACCAGAGAGCAGACCCCCAGCGCAGCCTCAGGAAGGCCCGATCCTCAAAGACACAACGCCTCGTCTTTGTTTTCCCACGGAAGGCCCAAGAGCCCCTACGCTGCCTCGCTTGCAGAACGCCCTGGATGAGCGCGGCCAACACCGATGTCCACAGAAACCTCCAAGCCCTGCCCCGGTCGCGCCCCAACGCGGCAGTTTGCATCTCCCTCCTCAGAAACACGAGCCCCAGACACCGTGTTGGTACAGGACGTGCCAGAAAGATTTACTGTCTGTCCCCGGGGACCCCGGCAAGGAGGTGCAGCACTGCGGCGCGGGCAGGAGGGCTTCAACAAACAGGGACGGACGGTACCATCGCACACACCAACACACGCACCGCAGCTGAGCCCCTCCCGAGGGGGCGGGCAGCCGCATCGCTGCCGGAAGGCACGGTGGCCACTTCTCCCCCCAGCTGCTCTCCAGAGACCACTCGTAGGGCAGATTTCCACCCCAGAGCATCTGAGCTGGACAAGAACCGCTCTCACTCTGGCTCTGGCTCACCTCCCAGGACCAGGAGAGCACCTGCTCAGCGAAGGAGCACCCCGATAGCATCCCCCCTTTCCATCCACAGACACCCGAGAGGAGCTTGCCAGCAGCCATCATCGCCCYGAGCAGCCTGCCTCTGCGCCACGGCTGAGAGGAGCCCCCCAGCCCAGCGGGAGAGCATGCAGCATTACCTCCTTCTTCCTCCTCTTGATTTTGGCAGCCTTGCTGTCTTTCAACTTCTTGGATTTCTTTTTCTTCTGCASAGCGACTTGCTCTTCTGCGAAAAACTCATCCAGTCCTTCCAGCACCCCATCATCTTCTTCTGGGGACAAAAGGGACAGCTCACGCGGACAGACCGCACAGGCACACAGGACACCRCGTTTGCGTTTATCCCTCTCAGAGGAGCACGCCCGAGCGGCAGCATCAGGCCGTGAGACAGGGAGCTCCGTGGCCTCTCCTGGGGACCCTCGCGCCAGCACCTGACCCGCTGCCCCTGGGAGCCCTGGCAGGGTCCTGCCCAGGAGCGCCTGCCCCGGCACTTCTCGTGCCCAGCTCCTGGCTGCCGCTCCCGCACAAACACCCGAGGTTTTGGCGTTTTGCTCTYGGGAGACAGGCACACAGGGATGCCCCCCCCTGCTCTTACTGATCTGGGCCCGCAGGTAATTAGGGAGCATTAGGCCTTCACCTTTCGGATCTCYAAGTAGAGCCCATTAAAACGGATTCAATGGAAGGCGAACGAGGGAGAGGAAGGCCTCGTGTGGAAGACGGGTGCCACGGCTCACAGGACGTTGTTCTGCTGTGGCTCCGCGCTCGGGGAGYGCCTCGAGCACCAGCCAGGCTGCGTACGCCAGCTCAGGGACCCCGGTCCCAGGCAGAGGTGCACACGCTCTCACCTTCCCGTCATTGTTACTGCCCCAAACCCAGCACTCGCCAGCGAGTCCCAGCATCCTGTCCAGCCTCTGCCTTTTTTWAAGGCCTACACCAGTATTTTTATTTTTAATTTCTGAGCTCATACAGCAGTAACACTCCAGAGCCGTTGGGACATATCTCTCGTTCGGCTGCAAGCCGTGCCGGTTTAGGCTTCGGCAAGGCAGGCGCCGGAGCTCCCCCGAGTTCACCRGGAGGGGCAGAGCCGGGCAGTGCCGGGAGCCCTCCCGCGGTGGGGCCAGCCCACCGCCTCCCCGCGCACCGCACAGCCCGCGGCCCCCGGCCCTGCCGGAGGAGGGGCTCYGGAAAAGCCCTGCGGCCAGGCCGGAGCCTGCCTCCGCGGGGCTCGGAGCGAGCAGGGGACGCGTCTCTCAGGGGTGCAGGGYGGGGCGGGCACCCGGGGAGGGACCGGGCCGCCCCCGAGCCCCGCTCCGAGAGGAAACCGCGGCAGCCCCGGGGAGCCCGGGCTGGGGGCGCAGCCCGACGCTCCAGCCGGAGCCAGAGCCGCCCCGAGGCGRGAGCGCCCGGCACGGCCCGGGGACAAGCCCCGCGCCTCGGAGAGCTGCCAGCTCCGGCCGCCGCGCCCGGGCACACCCCCCTCGGCGGGGCCGCCGCAAAGGCACGGCCGCCCGTCCGTGAGGCGCGGGGATAACGGGGCTGGGCCGGAGCAGCGGCGCCCAGCGGAGACCGCCCCGGGGCCGGGCGGGAGGGCGAGGCCGGCTGCCCCCAGCCCGGGCCGCGCCTCAGGGGAGACCCCGCCGCCGCGCCCGCTCCCCCTCCCGCCGCCTACCGGAGACGTCCTCCTCGTTCTCCGCGTCGTCCAG
>JASVER010000040.1:601889-619552 GCA_030449065.1 Oceanodroma leucorhoa | reverse complement strand
GCGCTGTGCCGTGCTGCACCGTGCCGTGCCATGCCAGGCTGCGCTGTGCCGCGCTGCACCATGCCGTGCTTGCACCAAGCTGTGCTGCACCATGCTGTGCCATGCTGCCCAATGCCCCCGTCCCTTGCAGCGCTGCACGAGGAGCCCTACATCATGTTCTCCACCGAGAAGAAGTCCATGCTCTGCATCAACTGCTTCAGGGACATGCAGGGGTGAGCAGCCCAGGCCCCGCGCCTGCCCCATACCCCGTCCTGTCCCGTGCCCTGACGCCCGTGCCCACAGGGAGAGCCGGGCGCACTGCATCGACATCGAGACGGCGTACATGCAGGGCTGCCAGCGGCTGGACCAGGCGGTGATGGTGGGCAGGGGCCRGCGGGTCTCGGGGAGGGGCACGGGGGTGCGGTGCTGCCCGCAGCGCTGCAGCTGCCCCACCACCCTCGGGCAGGCCGTGAAGGAGCTGCAGACCTCCACGTGCGAGGCCATCGTCCTCCTCAAGGCCATGATCGAGGAGGTGCGCAACAGTGCCAGCGAGGAGGAGGCAGCCATCAACTCCCTCTTCGGCCGCATGCAGGTGCGGGGCAACCGCCCGCACATCGTGCCCTGCGCCCACGGGTGCCCGATGCACAGGCATGGCAGAGCCAGGGCAGCGGGAGGGGACCGGGGTGGCCGYGGGACACGGTGGCCATGGGACACATAGCAGCCACAGGACACAAGGTGGCCGTGCCGTTTGCAGGAGCAGCTCTCYGAGAGGAAGAAGACGCTCCTGAAAGCTGTGCAGAGGTGAGGGGCCGCAGGCTGAGCCCTTTCCTGGAGGTGTCCCCCCATCCCGGGGTGTGTTGGGGTGCCCTGGGGCCAGAGGGCTCCCCAGTGCCCACAAAGGCTGTGCCTTGCCCTGCTCTGCCGCAGCCAGCACGAGGAGAAGGAGAAGGCGTTTAAGGAGCAGCTCGCCCACCTCGCCTCCCTGCTGCCCACCCTGCAGGTAGGGCCCCAGCCCGGGCAGGAATGCCCCGGCCCCAGGAGCGGGGCAGGGGCCGGGCTGCCCCGGCCCCGAGGGGTGCCGGTAGTGACACCCCCCCGCGCACAGGTCCACCTGGTGACCTGCTCGGCCTTCCTGAGCTGCGCCAACAAAGCCGAGTTCCTGGACCTGGGCTACGTGAGTGGTGCCGGCGCTGCGGGGCGGCCGGTGCACCCTGCCGCAGTGCCGCAGGGTGGCTGGTGCACCCTGCCAATGTGCCACGGGGCGGCTGGAGCATCCCACSGCGGTGCCGTGGGGTGTCTGGTGCACCCTGCGGCGGTGCCGGGCTCACGGGCAGGGTGCCGGGCACCTCTCACCACACCTTGCCGCTGCCTTTCAGCAACTGATGGAGAGGCTGCAGAGGATCGTCAAGCTGCCGCACCGCCTGCGGCCGGCCCAGACCAGCAAGGTAGAGCCCTGACGCCCGCCCGGGGCCGAGCCCATGCCCGCAGCCCCCCACGGGCAGCCCCGGCTGCCRGCTCTGCCCCAGCCCCAGCCGCGCTCACCCCGTCTCGCCTCCCAGATCAACAGCGAGTACCGGGCAGAGTTTGCCCGCTGCCTGGAGCCCCTGCTGATGCTCAGCCCCCGCCGCTCCGTGGTGGGCAGCGCCGGCGGCATCGGTCCTGGCATCACCGGCACGAACATGTGAGGTGCTGGGATGGCACCTGGGGCCAGGGTGCATCCTGCCAYGCGTCCCCCTGGGCATCCCGCCGGGCCAAGCTTGCCCCCACTGCTGCCCTTGAGCCGGTCACCTCGGCGGTGGCGCGGGGACAGCGCGGAGCACAGCTGCGCTGACAAAGGACAGGCGCGGGGGCTTCAAGTGACACTTCTGGGAAGTGGGGCGGGCGGGCGGCAGGGCTGGCAGCAGGGTGCCCGGGTGAGCCTGCACCCTGCTCCCCGGCCCGGCCCCCCACCACAGTCCCCGGAGGGCTCTGCCCCCACTGCCACGGGTGCTGCGCCGGGGCCAGCTCCTGCTCACCCGCGGCGCCGCAGCCTCTTTGCCCACCACTATTTTTATCAGAATTTCAGAGAAGTGCCCGGCCGTTCCTCGCCCGGGATATATTTAGGCCCGTTGATGTCACGGCAGCGCCAGCCCTGCCAGGYGCTCCCAGCCAGAGAGGACAAACGGGCTCTGCCACCCCATGGGGACTGCTCCTCGTCCCCAGCGGGGCTCGGCGCTGCAGGGTGGCTGAGCTCCTGGGGGCTGCCGGCCCCGGCACAGACCGGGGGAGTGCGGCGCTGCACGGTAGGACCGATGGCGGTGGGGCAGCAAAGCCAGGGCGGTGGGCAGCGCCGGGGGGCTGCGGGATGGGGGGAGATGCCGGGGCAGTGGCGCCTGCCGAGGGGCYGGGAGATGCCAGGGGTGAGGGAGCGAGACGCATCCTTCCCTTTAGAAACCGGAGCGTGCCAAGCTTGGCTCCTGCCTTCTCCCTGCCGGTCCCGAAGCCGTGGGCACTGGGAGAGCGTCTCATGGAAACCTGACTTTTGGGGTGGTGTGAGGCGCCGACTGACCCCTTGGGCGAGGGAAGGGACGTGCGGGGCTGGCGCGTCCCCAGGCACCCTGCGGGCGAGGGGCGGCGGGGCTGAGCCGGCGGCGTGGCCCCTGGCACCTCGCCCCCGCTGCCGCTTGCCTGCAGCGCACCGCTGACACCCTCTCTGTGCAGGCTCCCCGGCGGCCAATGCTCCAAGACCCTCATGGTGCCCGGCTGCCCCCCCGCCRGCGATAAAATGTCCACCGGCCCCATGGTGCGGAAGCCAACGATGCACCGGTACATCAGCACCAAGGTCCTGCTGGCCGAGGGGTGCGAGACCCCCTTCGCCGAGCACTGCCGCAACTACGAGAACACCTACCGGGTAGGGAGCGCAGGTCGGGACGGGACAGGGTGGGACGGGACGGGACGGGAGGGTGCTGCTCACGTGGCGGTTGCCCCCCGGCCCCCGCAGATGCTGCAGACGGAGATTCAGGGCCTGAAGGACCAGGTGCAGGAGCTGCACCGCGACCTCACCAAGCACCACTCACTCATCAAGACGGAGATCATGAGCGAGATCCTGCAGAAGTCCCTGCAGATGGACGTGCAGATCGCCGCTCACTACTCCGCCGTGGAGATGATGCGCAGCGTCTTTGAGGAGGTACGGCTGGCACGTCCCGGCGGAGCAGGGTCCCTCCGTGCCATACCACGGCACGCTGCCCGGCTCCCTCTCCCCCTTCCAGGTCTGGGAGGAGACGTACCAGCGGGTGGCAAACGAGCAGGAGATCTACGAAGGTACCGGCGACGCCGGCCCCCGGCCCCGAACCCCCCATGCCTGCTCCGGGGGGGGCAGCCATGGCCACAGCCCACTCCTCTCGCCCCCCAGCCCAGCTCCATGACCTGCTGCAGCTGCGGCAGGAGAACAGCTGCCTGACCACCATCACCAAGCAGATCGCGCCCTACGTCCGCTCTATCGCCAAGGTGAAGGAGCGGCTGGAGCCCAGGTGAGGGGCGTGGGGGGGCTTTCGGGGCTGGGGGGGACCCGGCCATGGCTCACGCCCCTCCRCCGCAGGCTGCAGGAGCCCCGGGAGCCCAAGGAGGAACAGGCGCAGGTGCTGCTCAAGATCTGCGACGACAGCGAAGCGGCACCAAGGTAGGCGACGGCGACCGCCCGGGTGCCGAATTCCCCCCGCGCCCTTCCCCGGCCGCTGACCCTGCTGAGGTGCCRTGCCTTCCCTTCCCCAGGGACGCCTCGCCCAGCGGCAAGGAGGGGGCTCCAGCCAGCCCCCGGGAAGGCTGCGCGCCCGGAGACCCCTCCCCGAAAAGCAAAGACTGCTCCAGGGGACAGCAGAAAAGCGGGGCCGAGCGCGCTGCCTGGAAAGAGCTTGCACCGTAGGGCCCGGCACCGAGCGAGGGCGCGGAGCCGCTTGGCACTCGCCGCGCAAAAGCCGTGCCCTGGCTGTCGACCGGCTCCTCTTGCCTTGTGCCACGAGCAAAGGCAGGAAAACACAGCCCGGGCACACGGTGTCTGCAGCGTATCGAACGCCTGCCTTAGGCGACTTTGTTCGTCCGAAAAAATAATTGTCTTTATACTCTCCCTCTCGTGCGCTAGAAGTGAAATAAAAGGACGCAAGTGTACGTGTCCGCTTGGGTCTGCAGCTCGGGGTGTCCAGCTGCTCTTAAAATCACAAAGTTTGCAAACATGGGGAAAAAAAAAACCAAAAACCACCTGGTGTAGGGTAAAGCCAGGAGCTCACCGCTGGGTCTCAGAGCATCCTGCAAACCACTGACAGCAGCAGAAGCACAAACGCAGGCAGGGCACTAGAAAGGCGCTCTGCTCCTTCTGCATCTGTGCCATTTAAAAACTTACCGACTCCTGCGGCACAGGAGGGCAGGGCTTGAYGGCTTCCTCTGGCTTTTCACTAAAGATTCAGACGCCTTCCCCACGCCTGGTGAGTTCCTGTCTCCTCACCAAGCTTCCAATCACAGGATTCAGAAAAAAAAGGTTAAGAGAGGCTGCTGGTCTTGAAAGCACCGAGAGGGCTCTGAAGATTTGGCTCAGGGTGAAGTTATCCCTTTCTTTTGGTGCTAACGCATCCCCCCTTGGGCAGACCCTGCCGCCGCACAGCTGGAACCGGGGTCAGAGCTAGTGCTGGCATGCTCTCGCAAATGAGGATCGAGGTGCATTTACTACAGAGAACAACTTGAGAATAAACCTTAGTTTCCATCATCAGCTCACGTCAAACCCAAGCGACGATCGCTTCAGTTCTCTGTTTCAAAGTACACATGTGCAAGTTCACAGCAGAAACATTAATGCCTACAAAAAAATTAGTTAAAAATTAACTCGCCCGAGGCACATTGGCCTCAACAGCAGGTCACAGCTTCCGTAAGGATGTGTCGGAGGCACAGAAAAGCCTAAGCAGGAGCCTACGAGTAACTACGCAGAGAAATCAGCGCTATCCAGCTGGTGTATTTTCACGTTTGCTCTTTTCTCCCAAGCTAAAAACACTCAGTGTAAGACAAATTACCAGGGGAGGTGTTGAGCTGATGCTCTGGGCAGAACGCACCCTGCAATACAAAGCAAACCCAGCGGAGGAAGGACTCCGCATCGGTTAAGCAAGGAGAGACGGAGAACTTGCCCCATCTCTGCGGCTGCGCAGCCCCGCGAGTCACCGCGAGTCGCGGTCGTGCTTCAACACAACACTGGAGGGTACTGAAAACCCGCCGGGAATTGTAAAAGTAAGGATTCCAGTTTCAGTGATGTCACTGGCACCTCAAGAGATCTCCAAATAACCACCAGACAGAAGTTGGCAATTATTTTTTCCTGTTTTTTATTAAAAAAAAAAAAAAAAACAAACCGAAAACCAAAGCAACTTCCATCAGTGCCCCCTTTCCTGAGCCGTACCACAGCACCTTCACCAAGGAACACCGCAAGCCCGAAGCATGAACTGACAAGCAACTCGTTTCCATTCCAGCTAGGAAGAATAATGTAGAACTCAAGAAAACAGTGAACCTCTTTGGTATATAACAACAGAATAAGTTATACCACAAAGCTCAAGTAGGAACCATTTCCAAAATGGTAACGTTTAAGATAGCGTTAGCTAGCCAAACTTTTTTCCCGTTTGGAGAATTTCCCTAGAAGCATCTCCTAGTTGCGCCAACATCCCAGGTTTCGCCCAAAAAAGCAGGCAAGGATCTCGAGAACTAAAGCCCTCGGCAAGCCCGGCAGCTGCAGTTCTCTCCCAACCCAAAATCCTGGGATCTCTGCAGGACGGAGGCGGCCTGGCAGGATAGGAAGCAGCGCGATTTGGAAGTGGGAAGAGGGAACAGAGGTGGCAGCGGGGAGGCTCAGGAAGGCGGCGGCTGAAACGGTGACTCCCAAATTCGCGGCAGCAGCCGAGGGAAGAGGGAGCGGGCTCGCTCTCCTGCCACATTCCACAGAGGCGCTCACGATCCAGCGGYATGAGGCGAGCGGAAAAGGCTCCCTGTGAACGTTAACGCCGGGGGAGAACCAACTGGTGCCGCGCCGCCGGCTCGCCAGCAAGCAGAGGGTGGGCAGCCCCCGCACCTGAAGAGCGGAGAGCTGGAGGCCTGCTCCTGCGAGCCGCCCGAGCGCCAGCTTGCAGAATTGGGCCTAAAGAGATTAAAGCCGTGCTGCCTGGCTTGCAAGGTCAAAAAGCTTTAAAATCGAATTACGCCATAGGAACAATCCGCTGACCGGTGCCTTTCCTGCACGGGGGCGGGAGGGCACAGCTGTCCTCCGGAAGAATCGGTCCGGAGGTGTTTCAGTACAATTCAGCTGCGGCAGGCAGGAGAGCTTGATTCTCTTTAGGGTCGCTACAAGCTAAGTTATCTGGAAGATCCCTGAATGTGCAACAAAGGACTTATCTCGAGGAGGACGAACGAGCTTCTGATCTGCTAGTGACCCGGCAGGCCGCCCAGCTCCACAGCCCTTCGCCAGCTCCTCCTGTGCGGCCGGGAAATACCAACGGGCTACTCCCAGCACCACGCACCATCCCTCGCCCCGCGGCGCCTGGAGCTGGGCGTTCGCTCGGCCAGTCCGGTTTTCGCCCGCATTACAGTTCCAATTTGACTCCTTTAATAAAAGGGAGACCCGATGGCACCTTCCTTTTGTACTCCAGGTACTCTTCTCCAAAGAAGTGAATGAGCGTGATCTCCTCCTCCTCGATCCGCTCCCTGAAGAAGCGCCAGGACGCCAGCGCGTAGCCCACCACGCAGATGGGATTGCAGAGTAACACCTGCGAACAGACACCGGCGGTCAGCRTCCCCTCGCCTCCCAAAGAAACCGAGACTGCCCCCCACCCCCACACGCTAATCAGCCTTTACTAAGTTTGCCATGAGGTCTAAACGCTCTCCAAAGAAAAGAGACCCCAGCACCTTTTGTGGAATTTCACTCTGGGGAGAAATTAGTGCTTATGAAGGAAGCGGCCCACGGGCAGCTGCCGGCTCCTGCCACCTCGGCTAAGAGCAGCGCCCCGGCTCTAGAGAGCCCACGTGTGGCCGCGCTGCTCCGCGTGCAGTCCTTACGGTGTGTCTCCAGAGAAATAAAACCAAATGCCAACCACGAGAAGAGCACGACTAAGGCAGCGCTGAGTTACAGCTCGACCGCAGCTGGCTTCTAGTTTATCCTCTGGCCGGGGCCCTGGGCACTCTTAGAGGGAGTTTTCTTTGCCATCCGGCACAGGACTGGTATTTGGCAGGAGCGAGGTTGAGTCCGACTGCTTATGGAAGGCATCTTGGCCATAGGAATGCAAGGGAACTCTGGACATCAGCTCTAGGCTAGCAGTGGATCGCACCCCGAGCCTCCGAGGGTATTCTGGCTCTAACCCCGGCCCCGCCGCCCCGGCTTATTCCACACAGAAAATTAAGGCGATGGGGTCTTCCCAAAGGTTGCACGGGGCAGAGCGCTCGGGGTTTCCTGGCCCCCGACGTGCCGGTGGGAGGGAGGAGGCATCAAAACCTGCGCCCGGGCCACCCCTGCCGCTGACCGCCGGCTGTTTGCATCCCGTTACGGGTGTGGGGCAGCATTAAGAAGAAAGACCCAGGTTATAAGACGAAAGTATCTGAGCACGTTGTATACGATACCTGTGTTCCAATACTCCAGTAAAACCATCCCACGTAAGACGGGTGCCGGAACCACCCATACACCCCACTTGTCACCAAAGTATGAGTATCCGATTTCTCATTCTGAACAATATGGTTGAAGTTGGAGCCAGCTGTGAGCATGGCCGCTTTCCTCAGACAATCCCCAAAGATCACCATCAACAACCCTACAGTACTCAGCCAGGTGATCTGCTTCAGCTCTGCAAGTGAATAAGGACGGGTCACAACAGGTTTGCACAGATCACGCTCGCGGTGCGGGGGGTCACGGGGGGGCTGGGTCGATGGGTGGGCTTTTCCCCCTAATCTCAAAGCACGACAACGTGTAAAACACAGCCAGCRTTCCATGCGCTGCCGTCCCGCCACCAAAAAAATATAAATAGCGTCCCCTGCCACGAAGTCACCCCTGACGCGGAGTCTGTACGTCCTCGCGGCAGATCGCCCTAAGGGGAACCCGGCGCTGAGGCAGAGCCCGGCTTTACGGCGTAGAGTAAAGCCGACGTAAAGCACAGCCAAGCGGATGCACTCAGGCCGGATGCGGGGAGCTCCGAAGCCCGCGCTGCTGTTATGAAGCAGGGAAGGAGAACATCTGCCCTCTTCCAAAAAATGGAAGCACCCCAAACTGGGCAAACAGCAACAGGTTTTGCCGATTTCATTTTATTCCAGGTCAAAAGAAGACGCCCAGATGTAACTGAAGCATTTTGCTTTGTACCACCAAAGCTGCTTGAAAGGTGCAGGCAGAAAAGGGCTGAAGACCCGCTATGTGGCAAAGACGGCCTGGCGTGTCAGAGCAAGGGGGGCGCTCCCCCCACCCCCAGAGACCGAAACCAAGAGGCTTTGAGCACAGAGAGATTAAGGCCGCGTCAAAGCCCTCCTCCGCTGCCGGCACGGGTCAGCTAAGCGGGGGTCACCAGTACTTTGCTACCAGACGAGTGGGCCCCAGGCGAGCCACGTGCAGCCGGGCAGAGCCAGGGGACGGCAGGCGGGAGGGTGGGCGGCAGGGAGGGGCAGGGCGGCCGACCTGGGAARAGGAGCTTCTCCAGCGTGAACTCCACCCAGGAGGAGAGAGCGGCCAGGTTGTACTCGAAGCTGTGGTTGAGCAGGAAGGAGTCCAGCGAGAGGCTGCGCGGGTTGTTGATGGCCGTCACCAGGTACTCCGAGTAGTGGAAGAGGGAGAGGGAGCACATGTACCTGGCGGAGGGAGGGAACGCTTGGCAGGGCCGGGGGCCGCCGCACCCGCCCGGCTCCCCCGGCCCGCCCCTTACCATCCGAAGTGGCGCCAGGCAGAGCGGCCGGCGCTCAGCAGCAGCCCGCAGCCGAAGGCGAAGCCCAGGAAGCAGGCCCGGATGGCGATCTGCAAGCAGACGAAGGGGAGAGAGCGCTGCCGCCGCCGCCGCCCCCCGGGATCGGTGTCCCCCGACCGCTGCCCCCCCGGAGCCTCTTTCCGCCCCCCAGGCCCGCTCCCCCGGTGTCTCCTTCCGCCCCGCCGCCCCCCGGGCCCGCTCCAGCGGCCGCGGGTAGAAGAGCAGCAGCGCCGCGTTGACGCCCGCCACGTGTAGGACGAGCGCCAGCCGGCCGCGCAGGCCGGGGGCGGCCAGCAGGCCGGGGGGGGAGCCCAGCGCCACCGGCAGCGCCGCCACCGAGGCGCCCAGCAGGAAGGCGGCCAGGCTGGCGCGGGCCTCCCGGCCCAGCCGCCCCCGCCGCGGACCCGCCGCCGCCGCCGCCGCCATCATGGCGGCGCCCGCCCCGCCCGCGTCGCCCGGGAAACGGCCGAGCCGGTCTCGCGAGAGCTCCGCCCCGCGCAGGCGCAGGAGCCCAGGCAGCGGGGCAGCTCTCGCGAGAGTTGCGTCGCGCAGGCGCATTCTCCCCGGCAGCGGCGCAGGCGCAGTGTCCGCCGCCGGTGGGACCGGGGCGGTCCCGGAGCCGGGCCCGGGGCTGGTTTTGCTTTTGGTCGTTGTTTAACGTCGCAAGCGGGAGCACCCCGCGGCGCGCCGCCCCCCCGAGGGGCGAGGGCCCCCTTCCCGGCCCGCGCTCCAACCTTCGGGCCGCCGTCCCCTCAGCACCCGCCGGGCCGCGGCCCGCCCGCCCTCTCCCGCTGCGGGCCCGGCGAGGGCGACGGGTCCCCGCCCCGTCCCCGGGACTCTCTCTGGCGCCCGCCCCGCGCCTGGGAGGCCGAGAGAAGGGCGGTGTACCCCGAGGGGGAGCGGAGGAAGCGGGTGGTGCTGCCCCGTCCGCCGCCGGCCCCGAGGCCCCACGCAGCCCACGCCCGGCCTGCGGGCCCAGGGCGAAGAGGTGCGCCCGGTCCTCGGAGGCCAGCCGCGGTCCCGGGACAGCGAGGGGGGCCGTGGGGCTGTGATCCACACGGGAGAGGCCAGCCGCGGTCCCAGACAGCTGCGATCCACACTGGATGGCTGCTGAAGTGCGGGAGCTATTCTGGGATTCCCATTAGGAGAGGCAGACTGTCTTAAAAACAAGGGTGGGAGCCTTGGATCCAGGGGGAAAGGCAGGAGGGGGGCAGCAGCACACTGTTTTGGAATAAAGCTCCTAAGCCAGAATTGCTGTTGCTCAAGACAAAAAAAAAAAAAAGTGACACCCGTTTTATTTCAGTCAACGACAACAGACTTTATTTATGCCACAGGATTCCTTAAATAACTTGGATGTGCACAAACTACCTAGAGATGTCAACGAAACGGTCTGAGACATTCAGTACGATACCGGGGCGCGTTTCTCATCGCGAGTATCATACGTAAGCTTTGGTGTGCAGTTTTAGGACATACCGGCAAGTTTAACACAGCATCACAAAGACTCGTGGCCTCGCGCGTCCCTCGTGCCGCCATGCGCCTCTGCCCTGCTCCGGCACGGGCGGGAGCTTCGCTTACGAGATTGAACGGTGAAAACAGGGCTCCAGAGGCGAATGGCGAGAGACCAGGAAGGCTCCCGGAGGCTTTCGGGTGCTTAAGCCACCTAAAGCACAAGGTCTACGGCGCTAAACCGATCAGCAGCGAAGCAACCGCACCGCCGTGGCAGCTCTGGCGGCAGGCTGGGGCGGGCGAAGGCGCGAGGCCCGGCGCGGACCGGACACGACACTAACGGGAACCTGGACGTTTGGCGGGCGAAGGCTGCGAGAGCGCGGGGTGGGATCACTGCTGGGCAGCCTGCTGCATCTGCGCCTGCCGCTTGGCTTTCGTCTGGAGGTACCTGCCCTTCCCTTCCTCGAAGCGCCGCTTCTCATCCTCTGTCTCCGTCTGCCGGCGACAGAAAGCAAGCGAAGCCACCGGCGTTAGCTGCCTCGGGGCAGCGCAGCTCTCCCACGCCACACCTTGCAAACGTGGGTGGGAGGGACGCGCCTCCCCTTACGTAAAGGAAAACCTGTGCTCCATGAAATATGTGTTTTGACAGCTAATGTACTCCTGCACAGAGCAGGAGGAGACCTGCGCGGGATAAAATATTAATCAAGAAACAGCCCCCAGTCAGCAGCGCCGCGTCAGCAAAGCCCTGCCGGGATCAAGAGAGCTAAAGATAGGCAGGAGGGCTGGAGCGGGGACGCCACGGGAAGCAGGGACAGGGGACGCAGGGGCCTCCATCACTGCTCAGGGTCCCCTCCCACGCATCTCCAGCATGGGCAGGAGGGAAAGCTGCGGAGCCTGCAAGCAGCCTGTCCTCACCCATGAGAAAGGAAAAAATCCCCAATCTCCACATCAGCAATTTTCAAAAGAAATTTAAAAAAAAAAAACAACCTGAAGCCTGCTCTGTAAAGGCTCAATCATGCTCATATTTTTCTGCTGAATAATTCAAGGGAAGAGGATTTGTTGGACAAAAAAGCCAGCTGSGGTCTGCCCTGGGAGGAGCAGGAGAGGGGCTGGCCCAGCTGGCTCGCGGCCCGGTGGGGAGAGCTCTTACCAGGAGCTGGGGGACAGGCAGGGGCTTCCCCTCCTTGCTCAGGGAGACGTAGGTGAAGAAGGCGCTGACAGCACGGTACCGCTCCCGAGGCTCGTCCACGAATGGGTCGGCATCCACAAAGACTTCTATTTCCATGGATTTATTGCTCGTGAAGGTCATGCGCCCTGAAATGGTGATGACGCTGCCTGCGAAGCAGAGAGGGGCTGGTTAAGCACGCGGCCCCTGCTTCTGCTCAGAGGAAGGGAGCAAGGGGTCCCACGTGTTTTATGCTTAAGCCATGTCTTAAGTGGAGCTTCTCGGCACAGGACAAGTCTAACGGGGACTAAATTTCTCTGCCACTGTGTCCCAAGTCCACACCCACGGGAGCCAGGACGTGGCACTGCCGGAGAGCAAAGTGCCCACCACCAACCCCTGGTACCTTTCTTGATCTTCTCGTGGAAGTTGATGGCATCCACCGAGGCGGTGACGATGTTGGTCTTGCAGTGGCGGGCAGCCACAATCCCAGCGACCTCGTCCATGAGCTTCATGGTGACACCTGGGGGGCGGAGGCAGAGGGTCCCATCTCAGGGAAGCCAGTGGGATTTGGGAAGAACCACACGTAGGTTGGTAAGGCCTTTGCACGACCAAATATGCGGAGGAGTCAGATCGGAGATTGAATCCCAACTGCAGGAAACCCCCAGTACCAGCACAAAAACTCCTGTCAGGTGTACCACCAGGGCAACATCCTCGCAGACCTGGGCTTAAGATTTAGGCCAGCTCTGGCTCTCCCGAATTTCTCTGAGCAAACCTCAGCCTTGCAAGGCAAGATCAGTCCCACAAACCTCCTGCGTGGAAAGAGCTCTGAGCCACGTTATGTTTTTTTTTTTAGATGAAGAGCAGCATCCAGCGTCGTCCCAGCCCTCGGCGAACACGCCTCTCCCCAGGCTCACACCGCACACGTTCGCCCTGCCTGACCAGCAGGCAACGGGCACTGCCAGCCAAGACGAAATTACTCCAGCAAATTGCAGTCATTGTACGCCGGGTGTTTATAATCCGAGATTTGCAATTTAAGAGATGATGACAAAGTTGTAGGATTTACAGTTCGAGTACGTCAGTTTTCAGGGCCCTTTTTAAGCATAGAAAAAGATGAAGCTTTTGTCTCAGCTGAAGCAACGCTGAACCTCACAGATGGTGGAAATGGGCCTGCGCACCTTCAGAGGCAGAACCCGCCTCCCAAAAACACCGAGACGCGTGAGTTGCTCTCAAACCGTGCTTCTGCTCCGGGGAAAGACCAACCCAGCTCACTCACCTCCATGCACAAAGCCCAGCAGCGTGCAGTCCGACGGTCCCACCAGGTGGATCAGGCTGGACTGGCTGTAGCCAACGGTGTGCGGCTCTGGTTAGAGAAAGAGCAAAGCAGAGGTCATAGCTGCCAGGCCAGCACCGTACGCCGCCGTACGCCCTTGTCTTAAGCCACCTGAAGGAAGAAAATGTGGGGCTGGCTTGTGCAAAGCTGAAGTATGTTCAAACCAGTGTTTAAATCAGCCCCGAGAAGTCCTGAGAGCAGAGGCCATTCACCACCTCTGCCACCTCCCTCTAATGCCCACCTGTCAATTTTATTCCAGCTCAGCTTGTTTCTTCTTTTAAAGCTTTCAAAGAGCCTGAAAGCAAACGGGAGTGAACTGGACGGATGTGTTGCTATACACCTTCCCTCCTCGGGCCACCAGCCACAGCTGAATCTCCCCAAACCTGCCGCTTAGCAGCGTCTCCAAAGGACCACGCTTTCCCCTCGGCATGAAGACCTCAGCCCCCACGTCCCCCAGCCCTGGCACATGCCGGTGACATCTGACTTGCCACTAAATCCAGGTGACAGAAATCACACCCTCCGACTGCCAGCAGAGGAAAACCGCTCTCGGGGATGTCTGCGTTTTCTGTCTAATGAGAGATGCTAAAGGCGCTTAGCGCAGGAAAAACCAGCCGAGCCCCTGACCGCTCAGCATCGCCTCCTCGGGGAGGACACCCGCACAGCAGCGCCCGCAGAGCCTTACCTTTTGTCTGCCTATCTGTGAGCAGGAAGAACAGAGGGGAAAAAGGCATTTGAGCAACTTTCATCCCACATCACCCCCCCAACGATCCCCGCGCGCCACCTCTCCGCCTCTGCCCGAGGACCATGGCTGGTCCTGGAGGCCACTGGCTGCTCACGCCTTCAGCTCACTGTCAGCGCTGCCACCGTGTTTCCAGAAGCCAGGGCAATGCTTGCAGTAGGAAAAAGATCCCCAGCAATCCCCCAGGGAAAGCATGACCCCCAGCTCCTCCCCATAGCTCACACTCCCTTTCATATACCATCCGATGAACTTCTTGCTAAAAACTGATTTCCAGAGAGGGGCTGGAGCTGCAGATTATGCAAAACCCTCGCCCAACACTTGCGTTTACCCTATGCTGAGCAAAACTAGCTCCTGCTGCCCTCCTGCACGAGGGATGCAAGGAGTGCTGGCAGGAACCATATTTCAGAAGAGGGCATCCCACCCACCAGCCCCAGCAGGAGATCACAGGTACCCACCCAGCTCTCCCTGCGCTCACGCACCGCGGCTCCAAAATCCCATCCCCATCCCCGGCGCAGTGTTTCGGAGTGCGCACTTGCAGCCACGGGTGCCTGGGGACGGCTGGAATTGCCTCAGGGACCAGTTAAGCCTCCCAGCGCCGCCGGGATGTTTCCACAGGCCACATACCACCCGCGTTACCTGGGTTGATGACGGGGAAGATCACGTCGCCGTTTCTCTGCTTAGTTTCCAGCCGATCCAGCTTTTGCTCCTCGTAACGCTTCTTCCCCTCATCCTCCTGCTCCTTTCTTGCATACTGGAAGGAAAGGCCGGTGAGAACGGGGTCGGCAAAGCCACCGGTGCAGCCAGGGGTACCGACGGGGCCAGGTTAGCGCCATTCCCTCGGAGAGGGCGAGCTCCGGTTTTCGGGGAGCAAAGCGAGCCATCCTACCTGGATGGGGGGAACCTCAACGACCTTGTTCACGTTCTTCAGGGACAGCGGCACGTACCACAGCGTCGCCTTGTTCGTCACCTTCTTCGCCCCTGGAGGGGAGGGGGGCAGAGGGTGACCGTGCCGATGCCAGCAGCACTTCGCCTGCCACCAGCACTGCTGTGGTCCGGGGTTGGCCGCATGCTGGCGATGCTGCCGGCACCGGGCAGCCCCCTCCCCTGCCAGCTCCTGCCGGGCTTTGGCTTGGAGTGGATGTGACAGTGCGCTTTTGGGAAGGCGTCCCGGCAAGCAGAGCCGGTTGCCACAGCAACAGCAGGAAAAGGGCCTTTTTCAGGCCAAAGGCAGCCACGGGCAACAAATTAGGCAGGAGGAGCTAACAGCATTTTTCCGTTCTTCACTAAAAATGATCAATGGAGCCGTAATCCCCAGGGAGCCTGCTTGGCTTCCCTTCCCAGCACCGACCCTCCCCACCACTCCCAGCACTCTCAATCAAAAGGCAAGATCTCCCTGATGCTGCTGGTGATGGTGGGCGGAGGATGGGGTCAACGCCACGAGCTCTCAGCTTATCGTGGTTATTCCTGGAGTTTTGGGACAGAGCCACCGGCAGCCACCCACCTGTTAAAATGTTTTCGGACATGACGTTGACCTGGACCTCCACGGAGTGCCGGGAGGTGTAGGTGATCTCRGCGCTGACATTGGCCACCTCGCCGATGCACACCGGGGAGAGGAAGTCCGTCCGCTCCACCCGCGCCAGCGCGGCCACGCAGGGCTCCTGGGGACGGCGGGACAGCGAGGGTAGCGGCCACAGCCACATTGCGCAGGACCGCAGCCGGTGGCTCCCCAGGGCCAGCCCATGCCGCGCGTGGCTCCGGCACTTCAACCTCCGCCTTATCAGCCGGTGGCTGTGCTTCCTTCCCCACCCGTAACCTATGTCAGGGCCGCCTCTGACTCACCCTTTGTGGCAGTTAAAACATTAACAGCAGCATATTAACGTTTCTGCTCATAAAACACAACTTCAGTGAGATGCTTCCAGCTACCTGGGCCATACCCCGGCAGCAGCCAGAGCCACCAGTGGTTTGCATGCAGGAGCAAGCACTTCCGATGGGGGGGGACGAGTGGGGAGGCCCCCAAGGATGCCCAGGGGACCCCTGCTCCCAGCAGACCCCTGAGGTGCAGCGGGGGGGTCGGAGAGTTGCCGAGCCAGAGCCCAGCGGACACTCCGGCACCTACTCACCCCAGCCTGGGAGTTGCAGTGGCGGGTGCTGATGATGGCTCCCGCCTCCTCGATCATCTTCAGGATGGTTCCCCCGTGGACGTTCCCCGCGACATTGGCATCGTCCGGGCGCATGATCCTGCCGGGGAAGGGATACGGGAGCTGGCACCCCCCTGCCATGGCCCCAGCCCAGGTCCCGGTGCAGCCACCCAGAGGCATGGCTATCGCCCTACCGGATGAGCTGCCGGGCCATCTCACCACGCTGATGCCGGCAACGTCACCGGCACTGCCTGCACGCAGCTTCCTGCGAGTGGTGGTGGAAACCGCCCTAAATTACTGCTGGGAGTGGAAGGAGGCATCGCTCCTCTGCTGGGGACAGCCAGCTGCTCGGCTGGGACCGCATCTCGCCGCCACCCCACTGCGGCAGAGACCAGGCTGGGCACATGCCACCGCTCGAACTGGCTTCCTGGCAGCGGCTTTTGCCGGAGCGGCAKATAATGGACCGGAGGAGGGAAGGGGAGGCACAGTGGTGATGGGGCAACAGCTGTCCGCCGGCCCGGAGAGGAGCCGCGCCTTGGCAAGGCGGCCATGCCAGGGAGCCGCAGCGGGCAAAGGCAGGAAAACCGGGGCGTGCCCTGCCCGCCCTGCCCGCTCACACGCACCCGAGCGAGGGCGCGGTGCTCTTCGCTGTGCCCGGTGCAGCCACCGTCACCAGCACAGGCAGCAATGCTGGTGCAGGCAGCGTGACCGGTGCAGGCAGCAATGCTGGTGCAGGCAGCGTGACCGGCGCAGGCAGCGTTGCCGGTGCCGGCAGCAGTGCAGGTAGCACCGCCGGTAGCATCCTGGTTGCAGCCCGGCCCCAGCGCCCGCCCGCGGTCCCCGAGCCCGCTTGCCCTCCCCTGTCCAGCCCTCCCCGGCGGCGGGCGGCGCGGCGGCGCCGTACCTGGAGACCTGGATGGCGCCCGGGCCCGGGCCCGCGGCCCCCCGCTCCGACATGGCGGCACCGGCGCCCCGCCCGCAACGGCGCTGCGGCACCACCACGCCTCGCCACGCCACGCCCCACCCCGGGGGACACGCCCCCCGCACCTCCGCATTAGCGGGCAGCGCCTCGCCACGCCCCCGCGCTGGCAAGGGGGCGGGGCCAGCGCTCTGCCGACTGGCGCCGCGCGGGGGCGCAGCGGGGAGCTGGTGCCCGGGGGGCGGAGCTCCGGTGGTTCCCGGGGGGCGGAGCTCTGGTGGTGCCCGGGGGGCGGAGCTCCGGTGYCCGGGGGCGGAGCTCCGGTGGTTCTCGGGGAGCGGAGCCCCGGTGTTGCCCGGGGGGCGGAGCTCCGGTGGTTCCCGGGGGGCGGAGCTCCGGTGGTGCCCGGGGGTCAGAGCTCCGGTGGTTCCCGGGGGGCGGAGCCCCGGTGCCCGGGGGGCGGAGCTCCGGTGGTTCCCGGGGGGCGGAGCCCCGGTGCCCGGGGAGCTGTGTGTGCCCCGCTGGGAGCGGGGCCCCTCCGCCTCCCCTGGCTCGGCTGCCCACCCCGGGTGTGTGCTGCCTGCGCGGGGCTCGCGGAGGCCACGGCCCTCAGGCCGGCCCCTGCCGGAGCGCGGGCTGCCGGTGGGCAGCCTCCCCGCCTCCCTCCTGCCCCGGCTCTCTCCGGTGGGGAAGGAGCTCCACGGGGCGCCCAGGGTTTGCGGGGCGGGCGGAGGCGGTGGCCCCCAGCAGCCAGTGGTGGATCGCTGCCGAGCGCAGGCAGGGGTCGGGACGGGGCCAGGGGTGGACGGGGCGGGTGGGGAGCAATGAAGGGGTACGCGCCAGGGCCGGGGGGCCGGGAGGAACGGAGGGGCGCAGGCCAGGGCTGTGGGGCCAGGGCCGGGGGGGCCGCGGCACTCGCGTCCTTGCCGACCAGCGGCGGGATGAGCGTTTTGGGCTGGTTGATGCGGGCGCGGCGGCGCTTCTCCCTGAGGGGCTTGAGGCTCTGCGGGGAGACGG
>JASVER010000040.1:557519-592889 GCA_030449065.1 Oceanodroma leucorhoa | reverse complement strand
GGGCTGGGCAGGCGGCCGGGGCCCCACGCCCCCCGCGGCCCCCGCGGCCCCGCCGCCGGCCCCGCGCACAGAGGGCCTTTGTTCGCGCTCAGCCGGCCAGCGTGACCCCGCCACGTGAGCGCACCGGCCGCTCCCCCGCCGCTGATTGCAGCCGGCGGGCTTGGCCGCTGCTCGGCGCCCGCTTTATTAGCGCCGGCTCCCGGGGCTGGGGGGTCTCAGCAGGCACTGGATGGCAGCGCGCGTGCCCCGCTGGCCCCTCAGCACCCGCCGCCGTCTGGCCCCGGCACGGCGCGGCCGAGCGGGGCGAGCTGCGGGCACCGGCAACGGGGAGGGGGCTCTGCCTTGGCACGGCGCCATGGGCCGTTAGGGACCCGCACATGGCTGGCACGGACGGTGGGTGCTCGCGGGGCGGGCGGCACGAGCGGTGGCACAGGCATCCCCGGGGGCACTGCCGTGCCCCGGTGCCGGTGCCATGCAGCCCTTGGGGCTCAGGGCTGGCAGTGGGGCTGGCTCAGGCCACCGGTGTGTCGCTGCCGGGGCTGCGGGGGAGTGTAGGGGGTCCAGGGCCCCCCGTGAGGTGACACGGGGACGTCCTGCTGTGCCGGGGCTGCCGCCAGCCACGGACCCATCCCTCCAGAGGCAGGTCCCTGCCGTCGCAGCACAGTGCCACGGGGTGGGTGGCAGTCAGGGCTGGGGCTGTGCTGGGGCCCCAGGAGCTGGGTGCTGGGGTGCTGCTGCAGCAGGTCCCATGGACCCAGTAAGCTGGGTGTTGTGATGCTGGTCCCATGGACCTGGGGAGGGGGTGCCAGGCTGCTGAGTGCTGGGGTGTTGCTCCGGTGGGGTCCCATGGACCCAGGGAGTTGGGTGCTGCAGTGCTGTTCCTATAGAACTGGTGAGCTGGGTGCCGGGGTGCTGGTCCGGCAGGGTCCCATGGACCCATGGGACTGAGTGCTGGTTCCATGGACCTGGGGGGCTGGGTGCTGGGGTGCTGCCCCGACGGGGGTCCCAGGGGCTCCCGGGTGGGGGGAGCAGTCAGCTGGCCACCCTGTCACCCCCATGCCCCGTGAGCTGGCGGGGGAGCCGGGGGGGCAGGGSGCTGCCGGCGGCGGGGCCCTTACTGCCCGCCCTGCCTCCCCCCAGGCACCAAGTCCTTCAACATGATGTCCCCCACCGGCGACAACTCGGAGCTGCTGGCCGAGATCAAGGCTGGGAAGAGCCTCAAGCCGACGCCRCAGAGCAAAGGCTTCACCACCGTCTTCTCCAGCAGCGGCCAGGCAGGGGCCAACGTAGGTGGCGGCGGGGGGGCAGGGGAGCCGGTGGCATGGCGCGGCGCGGCGTGGCGCGGCGGGCGCCTACCACCCTCCCTCCCTCCTTCCTCCGCAGGCAGAGTCRCCGGTGTCGTCCCCGTCACCCACCAGGACGCCCACCCCACCAGCCACCCCCGAGGCCGCCGGGCCGCCGCACTGCCTGGCAGAGGGCTCACCGGAGCCGGTGCTGAACGGGAGCTCACCGGTGCCAGCGGCGGGTGCTGGGGCGGCAGTGGAGGTGGAGGTGCTGGTGCCGAGCCACGACGAGCAGGGCCGGCCCATCCCCGAGTGGAAGCGGCAGGTGATGGTGCGCAAGCTGCAGCTCCGCATGCAGGAGGAAGAGGAGCAGCGGCGCAAGGTAGGGGGGTCCCGCGTGCTGCGGCGGCGAGCGCGGCGCGGGCACGGCCCAGTGGCTCAGGACCTGGCGAGACGGCGCGCGTAGCATCGCCTCCGGCTCCCGGCCGCACCGGGGGACCACCCCACTCGCATGCAGGGGCGTTGTGCCCCGGGGGTGCCGCGCGCAGCGGCGGCGGCGGCAGCACGAGGTGTGCGCGGTGCGGCCTCAAAGCCCCTTTGCCCTCTTTCCCGCCGCAGCCCGGGAGCCGCTCGCCGCCCCCCTGCCAGCGCGGGCCACCCGCCCACGGGGGCACGCCGGGACCCGCCGGGCAGCCGATGCGGGAGGAGGACGTGCGGCACCTGGAGAGGCAGCTGGGGAGCCTGCGGGTGATGCACGAGGCGCTGCCGGGGTGGCCGGAGGAGGAGCGGCYGCCGCTCCTGCCGCCGCCTGTCGCCCCGGCGGCCCCGCGCTTCGCCCTCGCCCGCGAGCACCCGCCCGCCCGCGGCAGCCAGCCCCCCCCGCTGCTGAGGAGCACGGCTGCACCGCCGGCCACCCTGGGGGGCCGGGAGGGCCCCGGGGCAGGGGGGGTAGGGGGCAGCCCYGGCGCCCAGCACGACGCCCGGCGCGAGATCCTGGGCTGCGGCGTCTCCGTCCGCAGCCTCAAGGCCAACTACGAGGGGCCGGGGGGGGCCCCTGCGCCCCTCCCCAGGGTCACCAAGCGCAAGCGGGTGCAGCCCCCTGGCAGCACGCGCCGGCCTGTCCTGGAGGAGGAGTACGGGGACGGGGCACCGTGGCGGAGCCGGCCGGCACTGCCGGAGCCGAGTGGCCCACGGGAGCGCGCTGAGGCGCGCAAGGAGCGTGCCGTCTTCCTCTTCCTGGAGCACTGGAAGAAGCGGGCGCTGGCAGCCGTGCCCGGGGAGGAGCGGCCGTGGCGGCCGGGGAGGCGGCGGCYGGCGGCAGGACGGCTGCTGGCCCGCTGGAGGAGCGTCGCCCGCCGGGTGCCAGGGCGGCAGATCCGTCGGCTGAGCCGCGGCACGGTGCTGTACTGGCCCCAGCACTTCCTGCCCCGCATCGGCGGCTCGCCCATGCCTCACGACAGCCTCCCGCTCGACCTCTTCATGCTGGGCTACTTCCAGCTGCTGGAGATGCCGCTCAGCCCCGAGGAGCGGCGCTTCCGCCACCTCCTCTGCTACGAGATGTTCGACCGCCTGGGCAGCCACAGCTGGCACCGCGTCCGCCGCTTCCACCGCGCGGCGCTGGAGCGGATTGAGGCCGGCCACTGCCACTGGCTCGATGGCTTTGAGGACCTCGTGCAGGAATTTTTCGGGGATGGCCCTGCCACGGTGGCGGAGAGCCCGCCGGAGCTCCCCACTGTGGCCCCGGGAGGGGAGGGGGCGGCAGCGCTGGTGCCGGTGGCAGAGCTGGGCGAGTTCAGCGAGGAGGACGTCTGCCGCTTCATTGACCGCAGCTTCTCCTTCTGGAAGGAGAAGGAGGCGGAGATGTCCGATACCTGATCCCGGGGGGATGCTGCGGGCTGTGCCAGCAGCGTGGTGTGGGGCTGGCCGGGAGCTGGCGCTGGGGGCAGCCGGGGGCAGCCCGGGTGTGCTCAGCCGCATCTGGAGCTCTGGCAGTGCTGCGGCTTGGCTCGGCGGAGGGCTCGGCCTCGGTTTGCGCGGACCCGGGCGGAGGTTGCAGCGTGCCGCTTGCCGTGGCTGTGTGTTGTGCGGGGGGCGCAGCGCCGGGGCTGCGCTCCCCTCTGGTGTGGTGTTTGCGGTGCCGGGGCGGTGTGGGTCCCCCGCGTGTCAGTGCAATAAAGCTGTGGTGTGCTGTGAAGGGCTGGCCGCGCCGCGCACTCCTTCCTCCTCCCCGCGCCGGCAGAAGGCAGGTGGCGAGGGGCGACGTCGGCGAGCCGGGTGCTGGCCGGGAGCGCGGCTCAGCCCGGCCACCAGCAGGATGCGGTGCCACGTGCCGGGGCATCACTGCTGCCCCATGGTGCCGGCGGCGAGGGTGGGATCCCAGCAGTGCCGGTAACGCGGCTGTCTGTTGCAGGAGAAGGAGGAGGAGGCACGCCTGGCCAGCATGCCGGCCTGGAGGAGGGACATCCTGCGCAAGAAACTGGAGGAGGAGAGGTGAGCCGGGGCCGGGGGACGCCGCGCTGGCCGGCTGCCCCCGTGGCTCCGCTAACCCCACTCTTCCCTTTGCCTTCGCAGGGAGCAGAAACGGTGAGTGCCGCAAGCCCCTTCCCTGGGCAGGCGGGCGGGTGGGCACGGCGGCTCCGGCGGCTCCGGTGACCGTGGTGCCCCGCACCCTCCGCTGCCAAGCAGGAAAGAGCAGGAGAAGCTGAAGCGGGAGGAGGAGGAGAAGGAGAAGGAGCAGTCGGAAAAGCTAAGGACTCTCGGGTACGATGAGACAAAGCTGGCGCCCTGGCAGCGGCAGATCATCCTCAAGAAGGGGGACATAGCCAAGCACTAGCCACACCACGCCGCGCCCCGGCTCTTCGTGGCGGGAGGAGGCCGGCAGGTCCCGCCACGGACCAGGACACGCCTCGGCACCCTCCTCCCACCGCGGACRGCCGCGTAGCCTGACCTGGAGGAGCCCCCGCCGCCGCCCCAGGCACCCGTAGCCCCCGTCTCACTGCCGCCAGCCCACCGCCACCCTGTGCTGCCCTTCGCAAAGCGACCTGCCACGGCACGGGGCACCCGGCTCCTTGCGCGCTGCCCGGCTCGACCGCTGCGGCTGGGCTCGCCGTGCTGCCCGGCTCCCCGCGCTCCCCGCTGGCATCGCTTGCCATTGCGGCCGCAGCGCGCTCACCCCCACTCCTGCCCCTCCCACCTCCGGAGCCGCTCGAGGCCGGCTCCYGGCTCGCCTCCTCCCCGGACCACCTACCTTTCCAGCGATTAAAATGATAAATCCCGCCAGCAGTGCCCCGCGCCTTCCTGGGGCTGCCCACGCCACCCCCCTGCCTGCCCCACGCTGCGCCCACCGCGGTGCCCCCCTCGCCCGTACCACCCCCATCACCTGCGGTGGGCACACCCTGATGCCAGCGGTGCCCCGGTGCCCGGCCGGGCTGGCGCAGCCCTGGGAAGAAGGCCCAGGGGCCGGCAGACGGAGAACTCGCCACTTTATTGGGGCTGGGGCAGGCGCGCCCGGCAGCGGGCGGCCTCGAGAACTATCCCATGGGTTCGCGGCGGGCTGAGCGCCCGCTCGTCCCGCGAGCGGCCGGGCAGCCGGTGTGCCGGGGTGTGGGGTCCCCCCCGGCCCTAGGAGCAGGGGGACATAAATAGGGGGGACAGGCAGGTGGGGAGGGGACATAAAACTGACATAAAATGTCTACACGGCATAAGTAACAATACTTAGGGGTACAGCTTGGCCGAGGCACCCAGTGAGCCGGGGAGGTGCCAGGACCTCCCTCTGCCAGGGTGGCGGTGCCGGGGGGTCAGGGGCCCGCCAGCAGGCTCTGGCGCAGCGCCTCGGCACAGCCGGCCAGCTCCATGCGCTCCAGGGCAGCGAAGACGCGGTCGAGCGTGGCGCTGGTCTGCTGGCACCAGCGCTTCAGCATCTCGTACTGCTGGTCGCGGATGTGGGTCACCTCCAGCTCCACCAACTCGATCTCCGCCTCCCGCAGCTCCAGCACCCGCATGAACTCCTTCCAGCGCCGCACCGGCACCGCGTTGATGACGGCGTAGAGCTGGCTTCCCTGCAGCAGGGTGCTGCGGGGCTCTGGAGGGGCAGAGGGCTCCACCTCGCCGCCCGGCTGTGCCGTGCCACGGGGCTGCTCCTGCAGTAAGGCCCGGCGCTCGGGGCTCCGCCGTGCCACGCCAGTGGCACACTCTGTCACCTGGGGGGAGCACGGCTGGGTCCAGCACAGGCTGTCCCCCCTCGGGCCACTGACCGGGCGCCATGGCGTGGCCACAGCCCCAGCTGTGGGGGTGGCCGCCCCTGCCGCAGTGAGGGAGCCGCCTGCCGGGGCATCGTGCCGGAGCCGCTTCCTCTTGTGGTAGATGGCGAGGGCGCCCAGGAAGAGGGGCCCGGTGAGCGCCAGCAGGACGTACTCCAGCCCCGAGCCTGCAAGGACGAGCGRGAGCATCCCCATCAGCCAGCCGTCACGGCGTCCCCCGCACCACCGCCCCCGGCCCCGCCGCCCCCGCACCTCGGCCGCCGCCGCACGCCCGCTGGCACTCCTTGCTGCACGTCTCTGAGGCGCTCCTGCAAGGAGAGGGGAGCCGTGGGCACCGCGCTGCACCGTGCCGCAGGCCTCGCACGTGTCCCCGGACGGGGCACAGGGAGGGTCAGTGCTTACGTGGGGCACGGCCGGCACTCGCCACCCTCAGCGTAGAAGTCAGGCTTGCAGCTGCCGCAGAGCGTGTCCTGCGCCTCCGAGCCTGGGGAGAGGGCGGGCGTCAGGCAGGGCGGCACAGCCGGGGGGGGCACAGCCGGGGGGGGCACAGCCGGGGGGGGCACGCCGCGGGCCGGCTGGCAGCACTCACAGGGCCGCTGGATGGGCCGCCCGGTGCAGGGCTGGCACTGCTGGCAGGAGAAGTCACTGCAGTGCTCGTCGAGGCAGTTGCGGAAGCGGCCGGGCTCACAGCCGCAGGCGACGTTGCTGGTGGCCGAGCAGTTGCTCAGCACGCTCTGGAAAGCTGCAGAAGACAGGCGGTGAGCGGCACGACACGGCGCTGCATGGCACAGCACAGCACCGTGCAGCATGGCATGGCGCGGCGCGGCATGGTGCGGCACGCCGCCAACTGACCTTGCCGGTCGCACTCGTAGCAAGCCTGGCACTTGGGGTGGGTGTTGGGCTGGGCGAGGAACGTGCCGGCGGGACAGGCGGCACAGACTCTGTCGTTGCTGTGGTTTGAGCAGGGGCGGCTCAGGAACGTCCCTGCGGGGACAGTGGGGTGACAGGGAGCACGGCCACCCAGGGCGATGTGCCCGGCGTGCCACAGTGTGCCATGCTGCGCTGTGCCGCAGCACCTGGGCGGCTCTCACCTGCGGGACACTGGGCGCAGCACCGGCGAGCCCCCTCGATCCAGTTCATGCCAGCGGGGCAGGGGGGTCTGATGGCGTTCCTCCGCGGGCGGGTGGGCAGCCGTACCGGGACCCGCTGCCCCCGCGGCACGGCGCAGTCCTGGCACCCTGGGGGCTGCAGTTCGCTCGCTGCCAGCCACAGCGCTGCCAGGGTCACCTGAGGGCAGGGATGCAGGTAGCCGGGGTGCCCCAGGAGCTGCGCCATGGGGGGCAGCCCTGGCACTGCGCTCCCCACCTTTCCAGCCGCACATGCCGGGCTGTCCGAGCCGGAGCCGAGCCCAGCTCAGCACCACATGGACACCGGTGCCTGCGCCGGGCAGGACAGCTGGAGCTGCAGCCCCATGCCCCAGAGCTGTGCGGGTGCGTGGGGCCGGGAGTGCCCCGCGGCAGCCCCTGCACTGTGCTTTCCCTGCTGTACCCGAGCAAGTGGCTTCCTGCTGGCACCGCGGGACCCACCGTGCCGCCCCCTCTGCCCAGGGGGCTGCCGTCGGGTGCCCCTCGTGTGTTCTGCAAACGGTGCCGCCAGGCTGGCCAGGAAGGGGGGCCGGGGAGCGGGGCCGGGATGCTCGACTGCCTGCCCCCCGCCACGTCCCCGGGGACTGGGACGAGGGAGTTGGGTGCACGGGCCGCCAGCAGTGCCGGTGCTGCTGCCCACGGGATGGCCAGCCCGGGGAGGCTCCGGCAGCCGGGCGCAGGAGGGTTAGTGCTGTTGGCGTTGACTTTCCTGTGGTTTATCTCCCTTGCAGAGGAGGCGATTTCCTCCCCGAGAGGAAGCCGTGCCTGGCTCATGCTCTCTCCGATGCTATCGCGCCTCATACGTGCGTCCCAAACTAGGTCACCGCTCCCCCGCCCCAGGGCACCTCACCCAGGGGAGCCCCGCTCCCCGAACGCCCCGGCGGGGGCGGCGAGGGGGTGCCCACGCCACCACCCCCAGCCCCAGGGAAGGCCGCGGCGCYGGCAGCACGGGCAGGGAGCCAGGGGATTCCTCACTGGGGGCTGGATTTCCCAGCCACGATGGCCYCGATTACGGCAGCTGAATCATTTTCTACTAAACCCGCCGCCAGCAGACTGGAAACCGCGCACGGGCCGCCCCGCTTGCGGAGCGCTGCCGGCAGATCAGGGCGGCCGCCTCGGCCCCGGCTGCCAGCGGCACGTCTGAGTCACCACTGAGGCGCGACCTTCCCGTGGCGGGGCCCTGCCTGCAGGCGGGCGGCTGCCCCCTTCCCCGGCCCAGGGAGCAGGTGCCCCGCAGGCGGGGGAGCCCCCGGCACAGGTGCCATCCCCCCGCTGGCTGCGCGGTGGGGAGAGCCACCACTTCCCGTGCCGCGCGAGCGCCGACCCTGCCCGTAACGCGGCCCCGGTGAGGCCTCTGCTCCCGGTGCCCGAGTGCCGGCGCAGCCACCTGCCCGGCCCCGGGATGGCCCCYGGCAGCCGCCACCGCCGGCAGCCCCGACCCGCGCCCACGGGCTGTCAGCGCAGCCGGTCCCCGTGGCAGCGCCCTGCCTGCAGCCCCGTGGTCGAGCCCACAGTTCCCACGGCCGCGCCTGCAGCCTCTGTGGCTGTGCCACGCCTGCGGTCCCCGGGGATGTGCCACGCTGCAGGCACTTCGGCAAGGCAGATCCCAGTCCCAGGCGTTCAGCCGGGGGGGGCGAGCATATCTGGGAGACTTGGCACTGGGCTCACCCTACACCCCTCCTCCTCCAGACCCCCCGCGGCCACGGCCCCGGTGCCGCCGCACTCACCCAAGCCGCCTCCGGGCAGCAGCGCTTCATCCTTGCGGCCGATGCGGCTGGGTCATGCCGGGGCGGCAAGGGCACCGGGGCGGTGGGCACAGTGGGGTGTCAGGGCAGCTCAGCGCCCGGGCAGGGTGCCCCGGCACCCCATCGCTGCCACCGCCGGCAGTGCGCAACGCATGGTTAGTGAGCGCCAGCCCTCCCCACACAGGCTTTTACACCCAACCACAGCAGGAGGAAACGCTTTTTTTGGAAATTAGTCCAGGGGGTGTGAAACCACATGACGGGAGCGCCGGGCGCGGGAGGGACCTGCACCACCTCGCCGCGGGCCGCCCGGCCGCCGCCCTCCCTTTCCCGCTGGCACAGACCCACCGCGGCCGGGGGGATGCRGGGGGGCGCAGGGAGAAGCACTGCCGCCCCTCCCCGGGGCTCCATCTCCGTCCCGAGTCCCGGGGCACAAGGCTGGAGCCTCCCCCAGCCTCACCAGGGTATCTGCCCCGCCGGGGCTCCCTCAGCCGTGCCGCGTGCCCACCCCGGTGCTGCCGAGTCGTAGGGTGCCGCGGCGGCCGAAGGAGAGGCGAGGCGGGTGCGAGCGCGCCCCAGCTGGTTTTATTGCTCGGCCGGGACGCGGAGCACAGCGCGGCACGGGACAGCAGCTGGCGCTCGGGCTGTCGCCGTGTCCCCCCGCAGCTCCCACGCTCCGGCCCCGGGTGCTGCCRTCCGCTGCCGCCCTTCTCACCCCACAGGGCAAACCCTGCCCCAGCCAGACCCCCCGGCCACCGCCCGCCCCAGCCCAGCACCATCCGCTCCTGCCACCCACCCCGGCCTCCTCCCCACGCCGCCCGCAGCGCTGTGCCACGGCGCCGCGTCCCTCTCAGCACCTTCCCCGCTCACCACCGCCAACGTTGTCAACCCTTCCCCACCCACGGGAGCCACCCCACGACCCTCCGCAGCCCCCCGCATCCCCGGGCTTCCCTGCCCGACACACCATGGGGCGGCTGGGCCCCCACCGACATCCCTCATCTCTGCGGACAAGGGTCCGGCGCGAGCCATGGGCCGTGTCTGTCCCTGCTCTGGGGAGAAGCAGCCCTGTGCCGCCATGCCCAGGGCCCGTCCTCGCCGAGGGGACCGGTCTCCATCCCCATCCGTGTCCCTACCGACGTGGCATCCCAGAGCCCGCTCTGCACAACCCTGGTGTTATGCTACGGTTAGAAGCGGGAGCAGCTCCTCGGCRTGGCCACGCGTCCGTCCTTGCTGCCCCGGCAGCTCTCAGACCTCCCTGCAAGGCACGGAGCGGGGAGAGATGCCCTCAGCACCGGGACCCAGCACCCCGCCGCAGCGAGCACCGGGGAGGGCCGGAGCATCCTCYGGGAGCACGTGGGCAGGGGCACACTTACGAGGCGGTCAGCGTGGAATTGAGCAGCAGCGTGGTCCGGATCCGGTAGAGCTGCGCCAGCGTCAGCTTGCGGTGCTGTGCCGACTGCGGGTCCGAGAGGGTCCGGCGGGCAGCGGGCGGGGGGTCACGACCGAGCTCCCCTGGCAGGGACGCCGGGCTCTCCGCTGGCTCCTCCGGCTCCGAGAGCTCGGAGGTGGAGCTGCCGCTGCTGTGGGGGGCAACTGGGGAGCCGGCAGCTTGGCTAGTCCGGGGCGGCCCGGCGCAGAGGTCAGAGAGGCTGCGGCTCTGGCTGAGGGGGGCCGAGGGGCCGGGGGGCAGGAGCTGGGGCAGGCTGGCCTCCGACTTGGACTTAAGCACCCTGGCCGGGCCGGGCAGGAGCTGCACGGGTGTCCAGCGGCGCAGCCGGGGCGAGGGGGGCCGCGGGGCCCGGGGGGGCTCCCGCCCCTCCTTGGCCGCCCCCACCGGCTGTTGGCCGAAGTCCCGCAGCGAGGCGGGCGAGAGCGTGCCGTAGGCGCTGTCGATGGAGGAGGAGCGGCAGCTGCCGGCCAGGGGGGCCGTGCCACGGGGCAGGGGTACAGGCAGGGCACCCGCGGGCAGCTCCCGGGTGGGGGTCTCAGCAGAGGTGCTGGTGCCGACGGAGGAGCCGTCCGAGGTYGAGCCGAAGGGCCCCGCGTCCCAGTCCGGGGAGGAGAGCTCGTCRCTGCCGTCTGCCGCCACCACGGCGAGGGTCTCAGTGGAGCCATCGGAGGGGCTGCGGGGGCAGCAGGGTGAGTAGGGGGCTGCGCCGGGTCGGGAGTGTGCGGGGCCCCCCTCCCGCTCCCTACCACCGCTGTGAGTCCGGGCTGGCGCTGCCACGGCGCAGGACGGTGGGCGAACTGGCGGCCGAGGCACCGCTCTCGCCATCCTCCTCCTCCTCCTCCTCCTCCTCCAGGCGCCGGCGCTGCCGCAGCTGCTGCAGCAGGTTCTGGGGAGGGGGGGGCATCAGAGAGGCACAAGGCGCCTGCGGGACCCCCGCCCGCCCCACGCGCCCCTCACCTGGGCGTTGCGCACCGCCTCGACCCAGCTGCGGCACAGCGACTGCCCGCTGGCCTGGAAGGTGTAGGCGGCCACGGCGCTCCCCAGCTCGTTCAGGTAGATGAGGAGGAAGGAACCTGCGGGCAGGGGCCGTCAGCAGCGTCCAGGGACCCCCCCCGCGGCCCCCATTGCCCCCGGCGCCGCTCACCCGCGTCCCTGAGCTCCCGGCAGATGACCTTGTCCACCAGCAAGGGCTGCCGGACCACCTTGGTGCGCTCAGCCTTCTTGAGGGGCTTGGTGATGAGGAAGAGGTCGGTGAAGAGGAAGCAGTAGACGTCCATCTGGGGGCAAGAGCGGGGCCGTGGGCGCCGGCCAGCGCGGTGGGYGGGGGCGGGCGGGCAGGGGCCGGGGCCGGGGCTCCCCATCCCCCGCAGTCCTCACCTTGCTGTCTTTACCTTCCCGCATCCGCAGGCTGCCCTCGAGGAGGAGCTGCCGGGTGTCCTCCGGGGAGGTGCCAGGGATGGGGGCCGTCAGGTCCAGCCGCAGGAACTCCTTCAGCAGCTGCCAGGAGCCCCCGGTGTCAGCGCCGGGCATGGCATGGGGTGGCATGGGGTAGCACGGCAKGGGGTAGCGCGGCATGCATGGGGTGGCATGACATGGCATGGGGTGGCATAGCACAGTATGGCACAGGGTGGTATGACGTGACATGAGGTAGCACAGCATGGGGTGGCATTGAGTAGCATGGCATGGCACGGCACAGCATGGCATGGGGTGGCAAGACACGGGGTGGCACGGCATGGCAGCTCCGCCATGCCCAGCCTACCTTGTCCACCTCGTCCGTGCTGCCCTCCACCACCTCATAGGCGTCGATGCGGTCGAGGATGGCGGCCAGGCGCTGCCGCTCCTGCCGCTGGCGCATCCGCGAGTTGATGTGGTTGATGAAGTGYTCCACAGAGCCAATCTGCGGCCGGGGTGGTGGGTGCGAGGGGCCAGAGGGACCACCCCATGCCGCGCCCCGCCCCRCCGCCCCGTGCCCCCGGCGCCTTACCATGGCGGTGACGGCGTCACGGGCGCGTGGGTCATCTGTCTTCTTCAGCACGGACTTGAGGAGCAGCGGGTACTTGGTGAGGCGCTGGTGGGGCTTCACCAGCATGTCGCTCAGCTTCAGGCGGCTGCACTGCTCGTGCTTCTCGGCCCACTGCAGCACGCAGGCGTCAGCCCTGGCACCGGCCCCAGCACCGGCCCCGGCCCCGGCCCGCTCCCCTTACCGTCACGTAGGCGCGGAAGAGCTCGCTGTCCCGCAGCAGCACCCGCATGTACTCCATGCAGCCTTCCTCCTCCATGCAGTACCGCACGTAGGGCTTGAAGAGGGAGCCGAACTGGGGGGCGCAGGGGGGTCACTGCCGGGCATGGCGCAGCACGGCCCTCCGCCGTGGCACGGGGTCCCCACTCACCATCTTGAAGCCGTCAAGGAAGTCGAYGGGGTCAAGCAGCGCCCCGGTCCGGCGCGCCTTGGCCAGCGCCGGGGCCATGACTCCGCGCCACAGCTCACGGTGCAGCCGGATGATCTCCCCGACGTTGCCAAAGAGCCGCTCGGCATCCACCTGCGGGGGTGAGGCAGGCAGCTGCGCAGGGACGGCACCCTCACCCTGCCGGCGTGGCCAGACCGGGGTCCCACCCCTGAGCCGGGGGTCCCCGGCCGCCGCAGCCCCCCACCACTCACCTCGCAGAGCAGCCCCGACTCCTGCAGGTTCAGCAGGCAGCAGAGGAAGAGCTGCGGGGACAGAGCGGGGAGCCGGTGGGGTGCAGCCGCGGCCCCCGGCCCCCCGCCGCGGCGCAGCTGCCGCCGGCACTCACGTCGGTGATGACTCTGAGCTTGCGGATGTAGGTGGCCTCGGTGTGCAGCAGCTCCCAGATGGCTTCCTGCTGGTGGCACTGCCGGCGTGACAGGGCCTGCCGGGCTGGGTGTCAGCGCCGTGCCGGCGGCTGGGCAGGGCCACCGCAGCCCCCCGGCCCCCTGGGCCCTACCTCCGCGCCCCGGATGATCTGCTGCCAGCTGTCCTCCAGCGCCAGCCCGGCCTCGTCCCCGTCCTCCTCCCAGGAGTCGCAGTCGAAGCGGAGCTGGGGCGGCAGCTTGGGCAGCCCGAAGGTGCCGTAGGCGTGCAGCCTGCTCGCCAGCTGCTCCAGCTTCTCCGTCTCCTGGCCGAAAGCGGGGGGCAGAGCGGCTGGGCGGGGGGCCAGCGGGGATGTGCCACGGACCCCCTCGCCCTGCCCACAGAGCTGGGGGGACCCGGGGGGACCCATCCCAGCTCCCCAGCGTCACCGCGGGCAGCTTCCGCGCCCCCTYCCCGTGCCCACGTACCACCTACCCGCCCAAAGGAGCCGGCGCCGGTGCCGGAGCCGAAGAAGCCGCTGAAGCGGCTGGCGGCGCGGTTCTTCCATGTGTCAGTGCCATTGGTGGGCAGGGAGCTGCCGCCGTGGGGGGCCGGCTCGGGGCCGGGGATGCTGGCATCCCCCAGGAACTCCGTCATGTTCTTCCTCCGCCGGCCTGGAGCCTGCAGTGGGGACAGCCGGCGCCCACTGGATCAGTGCCTGGCACCGCGCGCCCAGGCCACCAGGATGGGGACAGCGGCACAGTGCAGGACGATGCTACAGCAGGGCTGACCTCGAGCACCCGTGGGCCAGACGGACACCCGGATGGCACCCCCGGGCAGCGGGGTTCCCCCGGYCACGCTCCCCTGCCCGCACTGACCTGCCTACCTGCATCCCGGGGGCTCGGGGCCCCGGGCGCTGCGGGGCCAAGCCCGGCCGGTCACAGGCAAGTGGCCCCGGCAGTGTAGGGGCTCAGGGCATCCCACGGGGTGCAGCACCCCGGCCGAGCCGCCTGCCCAGCCGCGCTCCCAACTCGGACGGCGGAGCCAGAGCCGGGCAGGCAGTGGCCGGGCTCCTCCGAAACAAAAGGAGGTGGGGCCAGCGCCGAAAACCTAATTTCCCTCCTCGCCAGATAAGCTAACCAGAGCCGAACAATTCACCGGCAGAGATCAAAGCCCCCCTGGCTGGCCGGGAGAGCTGGGTCACGGCCAAGCAGCTCCCGCCGGCCCGGGCACCGCTGCACCGGCTGCCTCCCCACATATCCCCGGGCCATGCCGGGACGCGGCCGCTGCCATCTCCTTGCCCTGGCACAAAGGGCAGCAGGGCCAGGGCTCCCCGCCTGCCACCAAGCCACGGGACATGGCACTGCCACTACCGCTGCTGGCACGTCCCCACACCCTGCCACGTCCCTGGCCCCAGGCRGGGAGAGCCACCACGGGCACCATCCCCGTTACTCACCGTGCCGCTGCGTCCCCAGGCGCCCCGGCCGCTGCCARCCCCATCACCCTGGCGCAGCTCGGCTCCCGCCTGCCCCCAGGAATGCAGTTGGGGCYGAGACCCCCGTGGGGGCGGTTGGGTGCCCGCTGGCCCCCCCGCCCCACCGGGGCCGTGCCGGTCCTGCAGCCAGGCATCGTAGTGCTGGACACGGGAGGCCACCAGCCCTGGCCACGCAGCCAGCTTGCCACCGTCAAGGGCCGCCGGTGCGGGGCTGAGCACCGCATCCCCCCCCCGGCACCCCTGAGCCGCTCCCCACGAGCGTGGCAGCCTGCTCCCACGAGGAGTGGCGGCCGGCCCGGCCCCACACCTTATCTGGGGCCAGGGTCCACGGGGCAGGACCGAGCTGTGCTCGGCAGCTGCCAGGCGCCATGGCGAGAGGAGGGCCGGTGCCAGGGCGAGCCCCAGGGCCGGGACGGCACCGAGCAGCTGCCACCGCCGGGGCCCCCGGGGCTGCCGTTTGCCTTTGCTCTGGGGCCAGCYGGGACGTGGCATGGCCGCGGGGCCCGTGCCACTGGCTGAGCTGCCACGCCTGGCACAGGGCGCTGCCGGTGCACTGCCACCGCAGCTCAGCCGGCACGGCACAGCCAGGAGCCAAACTGGCTCTTGGGGGCTCCGGGGGGTCTTCAGCCCACACAAGGCCATCCAGGAGATGCCGTGCTGCTGCCCCATGTCCCCATCTTCCCAGCAAAGATGGCTACGGGGGGATCCTGCACCCCGCCACCCGCTCCCCAATTCCTGCCCTCGGGGCTGGCACCAGCACTCACCAGGCTGTCGGYGCCCTCCCGGTGTCCCGGCACCGGCTCTGGCACCGGCCCAAGGAGCGCGGCGGTGCTGACAGGGTGCAGGACGGGCAGGCTGGCTGACCTGGCGTCGCGGGCCGCCTGCTCCACCTTCAGCTCATCCCCAGGCTTGGCTGCGGGAGCATCAGGCGGTCAGAGTCCCCCGGGAGCCCCGGGGCGGCCGAGCCCCCCACCAGGCCCCCACTGCACCTTTCACCCGCAGGTAGTGCCCCCCGAAGCGGTACGCCTCGAACTGGAGGGAGAGCGGCGTGTGGGACTGGTCCAGGTAGATGTCCACCTTGCCCGGCTCGATCGCCTTCCTCTCAAAGACTGGCAGCAGCACCTCCCTGCAGGGACAGGAGCCCCACGGCTGTCTCTGCATCCGTCCCCGCATCCATCCCCGCATCCGTCCCTGCATCCGTCTCCGCATCCGTCCCTGTGTCCGTCCCCGCGTCCGTCCCTGGCAGACTCACCCCAGGGACTTCTTCTTCGCAGCCGGCACAATCTCCGCCTCGATGTCAACGCTCAGGTCAAACTTCAGGGTGAAGCACTCCTTGCTGGGGTCCTGGGGGGAGGTGGCAGCCGCTCGCCCAGGTGTCCCCCCCRCCCGCCGGGGCCACGTCGCTGCCCCGCAGAGCACCCCGGGGAGAGGGGCCAGTGCCTTACGTCCGTGTGCCTGCGCCGAGCCTTCTTCTTGGGCAGCTTCAGCGCCGAGCTCCTCTGCTCCCTGCGGGCACAGGGCGGGCAGGGTGATGGGGACACCGCGGGCTGGGGACACTCAGGGGACACGCAGGGCCGGGGGGTCTCACCCTCGGCTATCCACCGGTCCCTCCTCCTCCTCCTCCACATCAGAGGCAGGGCTGGTGCGTGGGGGGCACGAGCGCGTCGACATGTTGCGGGCCAGGATGGAACCTGCAAATGGGCGTTGAGCTGGGCTGTGCCAGGACCCCCAGGCCTGTGCCAGGACCCCCAGCCCTGGGCCGGCTCCRGCTGCATCCCACTCCCATCCCTGTGCTGCACCAAGTGCATCCCATTCCCATTGCTGCACCACGCCGGCCCCCAGMGCATCCCGCTGCCGCAGAGCTGCCGGGAGCAGCGGTGCCGGCCGCATCCGGCCCGGCTCACCTTGCGGGGGCAGGTCGAAGCGAATGTGGCCATCGAAGTGCATGGTGCCATGGAGGCGGCCGTCACAGAGCTCGCACAGGCTGAGGGGGCTGCTGTGGTTCAGCCGCCGGCACTCCGCGTGGTGGCATACCTGCGGGCGCACGCGTCAGCCGGGCACGGGCTGCCCGGGGCCACCGGCCATGGCATGCCAGTGGGAGGGATGGGCAGCACCACGAGCAGTGGGGACCCCCCTCCCATTCCCAACTGCTGCCAGCACACGGCTCGTGGGCAACGCTGAGGCCGGAACGGGAGCAGGGAAAGCAGCGGGAGCAGGATACGGCCATGAGGCAGGGGGTTCTGAACCGCAGAGCCCCCTCCCCGCTCCGCCGCACTGAGCAGGGATCCTGGGAAGGCTGCACATGCCTGGGCACGGGGAGGGGGAGCCGGGGGACAGCCACCTGTGCCCATGTCACCCACACCTCGCCAGGTGCCGGGGACGCCGTGCTCCCGCGCCGCAGCCCCTTTGTGCTGGCGAGAGCASCGTCCCTGCTCAGGACGGAGGAAGCGAGCGTCTGCAGCGAAACAATGCTCGAAGCCGGCGCGTTTCCTCCGATTGTGCGCCGGCCGTGGCCGCGGCCCCAGCCCCGCCAGGCATTCACAGCGGGTTATTTTTAAACCCCCGGCCAGGCCCCCAGCGCGGTGCAAGGCCTGTGACCCCCAGCCAGCGCCCGCCTCGCCGAGGGCTCCAGCTGGCCCCGCTCCCGGGAACCGCGGTGCTGCCAGCGAGCCCCGCTGCACCACTGGCACGTCCCCGTCCCCGTGTTGGACCCCAATCACCGCCCTGCACGCGGAGGGGTGCGAGGGGCTGCCGGGGAGGAGGGAGCCCTGCCCAGGCTTGCCTGCAGCGYGCTGCGCTGCTGCAGGGAGGAAGTGCCCGTGCAGCTCCAGCCRCCCCCGCTTCCTGCCCTCCTTCCTCCCGGCGCTGCTGAGGTCAGAGCTGACGTGCTCCCGCCACCCGCGCGCACCCCRAGGGGCCACCAGCCCCTCCGTGGCACCCAGCGGTGTCCTGCCATCAGGCAGCCACAGCCCCAAAGACACGCCAGCCTTACCACCAGCCCCACAGGATGCCCCACGCCCCTGGACCCAGCCCTCCTCCTCTCCCACCGCGTGCCCCAGCCCAACACTGTCACGGCCATCGTGGCACCTGTGGGACGTGGAGCACGGCCGTGGGCTCTGGGCAGTGACCGCAGGCAGCGCTCACTCGGTGGGGACCCCCCGGGACCCTCAGCAGCCGCCCTGCCGGGATGCGGGGCTCCCCATCCACCCCGTGCCGATGGGTCAGCCCTGGGCTCATCCCCACAGGAGGGGCCGGGCAGGATGCCCAAACCCCTCTGCCCACCTCAGCTCCCAGTCCCGCCACGCTCTCAGCACGCAGCAGCTTCGCCCCCGGCAGCTGCCCCACGAAGCACAGGGGGACGAGATGCAGCTCCGTGCCATGGCAGGACGAGCCCCCAGCCCRGCCAGGACCCGCCAGCTCCACGCTCCCTGCTGGGTGCCATCGGGGGTCTCTGGTGACAGCGGCAGGGTGGCCCCAGCGGGTCCCTCCCGCACGTCCCGTCTGCGCCCCAGGATGGCCACAGCCCAGCACCACGTGTGCCCCCGCCAGCGCTGGCCCTGCCACCCCAGCCATGCAAACAGAGCGCAGCAGCACGCCTCCCGGCGTGGCCGGGCTGCCGTCCTGCCTGCTGCGCCGGGACACCGCCACGGTCCGGCGTGGGAACCCCAGGGACCCCCTGGGAGTTGGTGTGCCGGTTCAGCCCAGCCCCGCACCCGGCCAGCCGGCGGGAGAGAAGGGACCCTAAATCCGCTCTGGCATCATGCTAGCAAGCGGGGGGACAGACGGGCTGGAGCGGATTAGTCCGAATCCCACCAGCTAGGGGAAACGGGCAAGCCACCGCCGTGCCGTTAAATGACGGCAGGACCGCAATACTGCCAGGGAACGCATGCCCAGCATGGGCCAGGGGGACACAGCTGGCAGGGGGCTGCTGGCCATGCCAGGGGGGCTTTGGGGAACGGCAGGTCGGGCAGAGCTGCTGGCTGCCCCTTTTCACCCACAAGACCAACGCCAGGTGCTGGCAGAAGGCAGCTGCCCCGTGCTGCCCACCACCCCACAGGACCCACCTTGGCTGCCTTCCTCTCGCCGGTGCAGTCGGGGTTCTGGCAGCGCAGCACCGTCTCCTCTGGTGGGCACAGCTCGGCTGTGGGAGGGCGGGGGGTCAGTGCCGGGCTGCTGCGGTGAGCCCCCTCCATCCCCGCTCCCGGCCCTGCCTGCACAGGGGGGCCGCACCGAGGCTCCCGCATGGCCAACCCTGGGTTTAAGAGCTTGGCAAAGCACTCAGGCTCAGCCGGGGCTGGGCCTGCCTGCCCCGCAGCCTATCCAGGAGGATGAAATCCCATGCCCAGGGCTGCGTCCCCGCTGGGGGAAGGCACYGTGCATCCCGCAGCGTCAGGATCTGGCACCTCCTGCCCGGCACCCCAAGTCGCAGGATCAGGACACAGACCTGCCCCAGCTCCCGCAGAGCCCGCACAGACCAGGGCTGCAGCAAAAACACTAAATCTGCCACTTGCCAGCCCCCAAAGGGGCTTAGAAGCCACTTTAAGCTTTGACAGTTAAATCGGCCTTAGGGACAAATCCTATTTTGAAGGCTTTTGTTATGTGTCTCGTCTAATTGTTTAAAAATAACAGATTCCGGATGGCTCACAGCAAAAGAGCAGCATGAACACCGTCCTGCAGGTCAGCCCTGCTGCGGGGCAAGGATGCTCCGATGGGAAGCTGCGGCACCAGGCACAGAGCCGGTGCAGGGGATGCGGAGAGGCCAGGTGGTGTGGCTGCACCAGGCGGCACGGCTGCACCAGGCGGCACGGCCACGCCGGCCCCAGCAGCAGGGCAGCCGGCACAGGGGCTTCCCCCACCACGCCACTCCCCTCTCCCGCATCCCTCCTGCCAACAAAAACAGCATCTGCGCTGGCCCGAGCGGGACCGCAGCCAAAGCCGGGGTTAGACTCAGTCTGCGGGAAAAGTCGCCTTTTGGGGCAGCGCCGAAAAAGCTGCTGCTTCTGCTCAGAGAGGGGGATTCAATCCGGGCCGGCGCTGGCTGCCCCGGCTCCCGGCCAGGAGGCGATCCCGGGCGCAGGCAGGGCTGCCCACGCCGCAGGGGCTGCCCACGCCGCAGGGGCTGCCGCGGCACGGCAGGCACTGCTGGGCGACGGCGCAGGAGCAGCCGGGCAGCGCTCGGTCGCTGCCTCCCGGGAGACGGCTGGGAGCCGGGGCTGCCCCCGCGGTGGGAGCACAATGAGGGCTCTGTCCCCGCAGCCGCCCCACAGCGCCCGCCGGGCTGGGCCGGCCCCCCCGTCCCCCGCCACCGCCGTTTCACTTGACCTATCGGGAATAATAACGGAAACAAATAAGAAATTCTTTCATGCACCCAAGGGAAAGTTTTCCAAACTCACCGAAAACTCGAGGCCGGCCGGAGCGGCCGGTGGTGCCGGGGACCAGCCCCACGCCACAGCCGCTGGCACGGCCAGAGCCGCGTGGCTCTTCCCAAACGCTGACCCTGGCAGCGGGTCACGCCGCACTAGGGCCTTCGGCATGCCAGGAGGGAGCTCCTCGGCAGGGAGCGCGCAGAGGGAGCCCCGGTTTCTGGCAGAGGCAGGAGGGTGTCCGGGTCCCCACCAGACACTGCGGGGGCCGGAAGAGGGACCCTGTCCCCACCAGCTCCTCTCCCTGGCCGGTCACCTCCTCCTCCTCCTGCTGCTGCCGGCTGTGTTACCACGCCTGGCTCTCCCGGTGATGGCAAGTTTGAAACCGGACCATGCTTACACCAGAGCGCACTGCGGCAGCTCAGCGTTTCAGACATCCACCTGAGCCGGGAGGGAGCGGTGCTGGCAGCACGGGGCGGTTTACTTGGTGCTCCCCGGCTGCACCTGCAGCATCCCCACTGCATTGCCCAGTGCATCCCCGCAGCATCCCCGCTGCAGCCAGAGCTTCTCCCGGCCCCTCACCCTCGTTGCCARGGATGGAGGTTTTTGGCCGAGTATGACTGCCCGCAGCCCCCCGGCCCCCCGCGCCCCCCCAGCCACCTACCCCCAAGCTCCTCTCGGATGTCCAGGCTGGAGCTCCAGGAGAAGCGTTCCACTGCCCCGTACTCCAGCCCGGCCAGCCCAGCGGGCAAAGCCTCCAGCTCATAGGCACCCCGCTTTCTCCAGTACAGAAACATCCTGGGGTGGTGGCCGCGCGGCCCCTCGCAGCTGTGCCCGCCCCACCGGGGCCACCGGTGGGACTAGCCGGGGGAGCCCAGCTCCGGCTTTAAGAGCGGGTCCCGGTCTCTGGACAAGCGGCGCATTCACGCCGGCGGCCGGGAGCCGCGGAGCGGCAGAGGGTGCCGCTGGAGGCTGCCCAGCGCCCGCGCGGGGGGCGCACAAAGGGCCTTTCTTCAGCCTCCTACAGACATTGCACAAATTTCACTTTCCGCCGTCTATGAAAGACATTCGGCCACGGAGACAAGACGCGCTTGTGATTAAAATAATCGTCATGAAGAGGGGGGCTGTTCGGCAGCTCCGCCATCAGACGGCTTTTGGGGGGGCAGGAATGCACCACCCTGAGCCCCGACTGCACCCCCGCACCCGTGGGCACATGTCACACCACCACAGCACGCTGGGGAAAGCCAGGGGTCTTTAGGGGGGGTTTCCCCCCTGCTAAATCCAAGCAAACAGGAAAGCACAGGGTAGGGCTTAAAACCYGCAAAGGCAGCAAAGGACGACACCCTTGTCCTGCCCCACGCAAAACTCTCCCTAAAACAGAGGGAAAACCAAAACACTGCATGGGATGATCAGCCGGGCTGAGACCATCTCAGCGCCCAAACTCATTGGCATCAACAGCATCTTCTCCCAAAGGTGCCACATGCYCCCCACGGTTTTGCTGCTTCTAGGCGCCCTTTGCCAGAAAAGGTAGCCAGAAATTAAAAAAAAAAAAAAAAAAAATCGTTGCTGCAAAGTTACTAGAAGCTAATATACTAAAAAAAAAAAAAAATCCTGCTTTATTTAGCGCCTCCTTGATGCTTTAAGTGCTAAGTAACCAATTCCCTATCGCTCACAGCACCAAGTGCCCCCACCCTCGCTGGCGGGATGGCAYGCTGAGGTTTGTGCTCCAAAGCCCCCGGCCACCCCTGTGCCACCCTCCCCCTCAGGGCAGACCCGCGGTGAGTGCCGGGAGCCAGCACGGTTCCTCCTGCCCTGGGCTGCACCATCCACCTCCGGGCCCCGGAAGGCACTGGCAGCTTGGTCCCCCCCAGAAAGGTCCGAAACCAGACACTTGAGGCTCAGCGCAGGCTCACGGGGGATACTCACTTGTCCCCCAGCTCCGAAGGGGGGACCCCCGCCTGGCCAGCGTGGGGTCCATCGCCCTTGGCTGGGCGAGGCGGATGCCGGGATGCCGGTGACAGCACCGAGGGGGATGCTCGGCCCCGGGGGGTTGCGGCGCTGGGCGTTTCACCCGCACCGCTTGTCCGTCTCACCTTTCCTGCCGCCTTTTCCGCCTGCTCCCCTGTGACTTGAACCCTCGCCTCGCCCCGCCCGGGATTTTCCCTGCGGCTGCACGACGGCCCCTGTATTTATTTTAGCCACTGTTYGGGCCAGCTTGCCAGCCAAGTCCTTCCTTCACTGCCAGACCCAGCCAGATGGGGATAATTAGGCCTGGATTAAGTTAAAGCTTTAACTCTTTAAAAGGCAGCAATGCTGCACGGCCCCTCGCAGCTCCTCTCCAGCTCCGTCCTGTCCCCGCTAGTCATCCCATTTAATTTGTTTGTTTACAGGTACACGTTTCTGGAGCACCAGGAAATCTCCTTGCAAACCAGATAAAAACATTTTTCGCAGATTACTCACGCCCACAGCGGCTGCCAGCCGCAAAGATCTGGCACTGAGCAGCGCGCTGCATCCCTCCTCCCTCTGCCAGAAAGCCCCGGCCACAGACCCCAGGGCCAGACTGTCCCCCTGCTTTTGGGACACGGGCAGAGCGATGCCACATGAGCAGGAACCGCAGGCAGTCAGGTTATTTTTGCAGTCAAGGATCCATTAAATGCCTGACGCATCGGTATTACCCATTCAGAAGTGGTTTTCCCGAAAAGGTCCTCAACTCAGCCCGAGACGCTCACTCACCTCTGCATGACTCCCACCAACCTCATCTTCACTCAGGAACAAATCACTGCCCCAACAAAGAGCTGGGGGGGGGGGGGGAAGGTTCCTTTAGTCTTTTCCAACGGGGCACAGACCAGGCAACGAAAGTCAGGCAAGACCAAGCACCCCAGTGCTCCGTGCGGCACACAGGTAGCAAGTCCCTCCCCACTTTCGTTCCATGTTAGCCTCTACCTGTATCCCAATGTATTTAGACASAGCTGGGCAACACGTTCGAGGTAAACCCAGAGCTCTCCCCAGACGGCGCTCAAGGCGTTGAACTTAAACCATAGCAACGGGGTGCGCGGCCAGAGCCAGCGCCAGGCGGAACGAAGCAGCGCCCCGGCCGCAGAGGGCTGCGCGGGGCCGTCACCGAGGCGAGCTGCGACGGCGCGGACAAGCGGCTGCCTCCCTCCAGCGGCTGCATCTGCAGCTACCCAGGGAGGGAGGGAGGATTTCCTCACTTGCTCCTTCCTCCCCGTCTCCTTGAGGAGTGAAACACCCACAGACGCAGGTCAGCCGCGCTGCCAGGGAGAGAACCACCGACACGAGCTCCTCCCCAGCCCACAAGCAGCCCAGGGTTATGGCTGCTGTGGAGTTACGCTCACGCCACCGCGGATCGCGCTCCGAAACCCAGAGCTAACCGAAGGCTAGACTTCAAACAGAACCGCTTCTGTTTCGAGACGGTAACCACCCGCAGCTTGTATCATCCGCGTCCAAGTCAATGCAGGCCGAAGAAAAAATTCAAAYCAAACCAACACTTTTAATAGATATTTATTACAAAACACCAAAATACAAACTGAAAATATAAAACACTATCAAAAACGTTCATGCTGTAGTATCTACACCGGACACCTGCCCAGGGTCTCTCAGAGCTCCGTAGCACCCAGGGCTTCTGTGACCACACCTGGCTCTGGCCAGTCTCCACACAAAACAAATCCCACGGCCCAAGGTCCCCAAGGCTTTAGGTGTAATCACACTCGAACGCATACTCCCTCCTCTTGAAATGCTTCTTCTTTTTCAGCTTCCCAGACCCCAATATGCTGTAGTTATAATCGGATGTGACATAGGGGATCTCTCCCTCAACTCCTTGCTGAAAAGAGGAAAAACAAAACCAGAAGCCACTTTAAGAACTCGTATCTTCAACGGAGCGGGACGCACTTTCCTCTACAGACTGACAGCTGACTGGCGGAAAGGACCAAGCTATCACMGAACGAGCCCCGCTCTGGTATCTGAAACACGAGAAGAACGTTCTCCCCTCCCTTGTTTCTATGCATTAAGGACAATTTCCTAGAGAGAGAACCATCTGCTAATGCCCCAACACCTCTGGACATGCATAAGCCTCAGAAATAAGAAAATGGAAAACCCGCCAGCCAGCCTAAGCTCAGCCAGCTTCCACCCTTTTCCCATGCAGCTCCTACCTGGCCCACAAGAACACAGTTTGGGATAGCAATATTTCCAAGGAGCAGACAATTCACTAGTCTCAGGYTCTCCGGAGGCACCGGCGTCAGAATGTGGTAAAGCTTTTTCTCCATCTCAACCCCTCGGACAATTCCTGAAAAAAAAAAATACATGCAAAGTTCAGTCTTAACTCCACCCGATCACTTTGGACTGTATAACCAGATGCAGCCGAAGCTCTTTAAATAAATGGCTCTTCTAGGACCAAGAGAAGGATTTGAGACACATCTTGAGAAAAACCTGCATTGCTGTATCCCACTTTTCCAGCACCTCAGCATACATACGAACGGCTGCTTCCCAAACCGTCTATCCTCGTTCATTGGTACATTCCTACAGAAACTCGAGGAGCTCACTATCAAACTCCAAGTCAGAACTGTAATATTAAATCGAGTTGTAGAAGGAAACCGATAGACAACTAAAGGGATTTTGCATAAGCCACGTGGAATCTGCTTTTGAGAATGTGAATCCAGAAAGCGAATAAATTGTCAAGTTATGGAAGAGTGAGAGAAGCAAGCCACAAAAGGCGCCGCTCAGTGACACTCCCCATAGCTGTTACCACAAGTTAATGAAAACCAAAGGACTTGAAGCACAGCTTGTAATAGAAGAGAATACATGATTATTCTTTTATCTCATCCCACTTTCTCGGTTGTTTTTGGAAGAGTAGCAATTCCGTCACTCTGCAACCTATCTGTCAAAACACGACAGGCGAGAACGCAGCTCAAGGTTTCCCAGGCTTGCTCACCGAAGCCAAGGCARTCACAGACCGGCGTCTGTGTCAGCAGGACTGGCCCGTCCGTCTGGCATCTGATTTCATCCGGTATCCTGCAGAGCCCGACCCAGCTGGCGTTCACTGCATACATGATGTTGGTAGGAGCAACATCAGTGTGAATAACCCTGAGTGCAACAGCACTGAAAGGTACCTGAGGGGGTAAAAGAAGAAGAAAAAAAACTCTATCACCGGCTCAACATCACTTTAGTTTGAGTTCAGAGATAACGCTAAGTAGACAAAATCTGAAAGCCCCCAGCCCACACCTGCAGACAAACATTATCTCAGTGGCAAACACAGTCTCAACGCTAACTGAACACACAGAAAACGTGCCACACTGGCATCTCAACAAAAACCTCATTTCTAGATACACTGAATGAAGTAATGATGTTTTTGCAGATTAGAGAGCGTTCTTCCCCTCTTCCGAAAAACACACAATACAAGCAGAACTGTCAACTACTACGAGCTGGGCTCTCTGCAACATCTCCAAGCCTTTCAAAAACGCTCGTTTACCTGATATGGCACAAGACTGTGCAGCGGAAGCACTGCCCCTATGTCTGGGGACTGCAGCTGACCCAGGTAACCCAGTATGGACATGTCACGCAAGACGCCGCTATGTACTCGCCTGGAGAAATAACCGCAACAAATCAAGGGAAGGCAGCACGCCCTCACGCAGCAATTCAAACCAGATACCCCAGACATTCCCAAGGAGACCATGCAGTATTAGCCGTTATTTAACACAAGTTTAGTTTTTAAAACTTCCACCACTGAAGAAAATTCAGAGCTATGTTTTTGTTACCTCTAAGGGATCACAGAATTTAGTGCATTGTTTCAACTTTAAAAAGGCATTAATGAACAAGGGTGGCGTTTGGTTTATTTTTTTTTTTTAAATAAAGTCTGTTATTAGATAACGGCCCCCTTCTCCAACCCTGATGTCCGCACACCTTTCAGTCAGTCAGTCACAAGACAGAGTAATACATTTGTTTTCTTAAATAGCTCATTAGCGAAGGCTGAGTCAAAAAAAGCACTTAAAATTGGCAACAAAGGCCCAAGGTCCAGGAAACCAAACATTTTGGAAATGTGCAAAGTATCAGAGAAATTAAGAAATAATGTGATCATCATCTAGGTCTGTAAGAAATGGGCAAGGAACCTCCTAATTAGAAAAAAAAGGAGCCATAATAGTCAATGATTCCAAGTGGAAGTCATGCCCAGAGTAAAAGTAAGTAACTGACAGTACTCTTGGGAGTAGGGAGCCCAGTCTAAAAAACAACCCTATACAAACCTCCCCTCAAACAAAATACCAAGAAAAYCCAAACAAACACCACCCAAACATAACCCCCTAATAAGTAAACTAATAACCTCTGACCAATTTAACKGAGCTCTCCAGGCCAAAGCAAAGCAGGAGCCTTTACTGCCAGGACTACGCATGATTTTGTAAGCCCACTAACCACTACGTAGCACTGAACTTTCTACTTACGCTTCACCTGCAACCCCTGCTCGAGGGAATTCTGGGTGGACGTACAGCAACTTATACTCGGGAGCCGATGCATCTCCCTCCTCTTCAGAGGAATTCCAGTTCTCTGCTCCACTTGCACCCATCTGCTTGCATTTGGCTTGCTGTTTGCCTTTGGTGTACAGCCCAGGAGTGAGATGAACGTACTCTGGGGTGAGCGGAGCCATGGCCTTCCAGTCGTACACATCCATCTGAACAATGTGACTGGGTGACAACAGCCGAATGATATCAATCAGAAGCAGCAACCCCTCACCTTTAGGGAGCAGAGAAAACACGATTGCTGCCACTACGTAAACAGGTTGGAACACTGTTACGGAAGGCCAGTACCTCAAGGGAGGTAAGCTGTATTTTCGATTCCGGACTCTCTAGAAAGTGTGGTGGTGTAGCGTTAAGATTGTTACCTTCCTTCCACACCACCTCTTGAGAACAGATTTATCCTGTTTACCTTTCACCCAGCCCATGGTGTTGATGACTAAAGGCACTTCCTTCTTGTAGGAGCTGAACACGTACTTCACGACATCAAGGTATCTTTCTGTGTCCTGCTCACAACTAGTCTGTCCGTAATACACCATCTTACGTGGCRTTTGCTGATGCGTGAACGGTGGACCTGAAAAAGCAAGCAGCAAACCTCTAGTGGTTTCAGCAAGTCACATCAAAAAACTCCCATCCCTGTAGCGCCTATATGCAATCCCTTCTGAAATCAAGTCCTCTTTTCACACGCTAASAGTCCTTCTCGTACAGCCTGCACCTATAGAGAAACTTGTCTGTCACTTGCAAGACTCAATGCTAGTTTTGTTTGTTTGGGGTATTGGKTTTTTTTGTTGTTTGTTTTAAATCACTGGTTACACATTTGTGAATTTTAAAACAACAATCCTCTATGACAGACTATCCAAAAAGTAAACCAGTCTGGCCATGTCCTTTTTAGACAGCGACCCAAATCTGCAAGACCACGAATACCAGCAATTTCTCTGGCTTTAGTTTTTTGATGCTCATAACAACAGTCCCCAGCCTATGTGGATCCACTTTGTATTTCTCAAGCTAGTTTTAGTATCTACAGATACTAAAATCTGGGAAAGACTCTCCCAAAGAGACCTTTCAAATCTGAAAGGCTGAAAACCCACTTTGACATGCCACAGCCTGTTCCACCACCTTACRAACAACTGTCTTCTCCCCTCTTCAAAACAGAAAAAACAAGCAGGGAGAATAGCTCCATGTTACTTAGCGAGATTTTCACATGGAGCTTAGATGTCCCTAACAAGAAAACTTTTACAGTCTTTGTTTTATTTTCTATATGCACCTTTGACAGATGTGGCAACTCCCCCTAAAGTACAGCCTCTACTCAGAAAGCACCTTCCGGAAATGAAACAGGTTTCTGGCAACTGCAGAAAATGGCAAAACACATACCAACAATTGGTTCTGTTACGTTACTTAAAGACACGCATCCAGGCGGCGTAAATTCGGTTTGACCTATGTCACATTCCATATATTCAACCGAGGGAAGGCTGCAGTGAAAGAAGCCCGTATGTTAGCATCCGCTAAAAACAGAAACAGGACACGATCTGGAACACATCAGAAGCACAATCTGATTTTGTTCCAGGACATCAAAATTAAATTCTTGAACACAATCAAACCACCTACAGTTCAATATTATACTACAATAACTTCATACCCATCCAGCCTTAAGAGAAGTAGCCAGAACAATAATYGGAGGTGGTACTCATCACTGTACCGCCTCTCCCACATTAACTGGGCACCCTGAGACCAGCCATCTGAGATTTATAAACTTTATAATCTTYATTTTAAGCATGCAGTGGTCAGGAGAGTAAGCTTCTATACCTTGCTCTGCCAAGAATCTTCAAAGACCCTAACAAATTATAACTTACTGTGTGCTTTTAAGTGTTGTAACTCCCAATTCCTTACTAAATCCTAAATGCTCGATGCCCAATTTGTTCACATACTCCCRAGACAGCAATTTAGTAGTATTTCAATAAAAATGTTTCAGTAGCCAACTTTTCTGAAAGGAACCCAAGACAAGAATGCCTATTTTTCTGGATTCTTGTTGTTTGTTTTTAAAAGATAAGCCACCTTCCAAGCTGTAACAGCTTTTCTGAGAATCTTGGCAGGCAGKTTTTTTTCCTCCTCCTAAATCCCATGCAGTACTTAAAAACTTGTAGAACGTGAAGACTCACCGATTCAGTAACAGATTAATTAGGTATCTGTTAAATGTCGATTTCCCAGTGTTTTTTGGGCCACACACCAGAACCACAGGGACACCTTCATCTTCCGCTGGAAAAACAAACATACTCTGAAATGGACCTATGCTGTCAGTTTTCCCGATGTGCCCTGTTTACATAAATTTGTTAAAAAAATAAAAAAACAGCCTGAAAAAACCTACAGACTCTGTGGCCTCGCTAGGATATATTTTAATTAAATGGAAAAAAAAAAAAATCCATTAAAGAGAAGCATGTTAAGAGTACCAGTATAAAGGGAAAAGGCTCCTGAAGTGAGAAGCAAGCCCTAGCACTAAACCCCAGCATGTATAAACAATTGCTCACGGCATTTTAGGTGTTGCTGGATAGGTAAGGGGATGTTTTTTCTACGCACTACAAAAGAGAACAAAATGAGAGTTTTGACGTCAGACTGGGAAGTGCCTTTACAGCAGCGAGCTCCCTGTCTGGCACCAGAGGCACAAACCCACTCGAGGTGATGCACAAGCTCAAGACTCCCACTATTTAGGAGAAAACCAGGACCCTCAATCAGCACCTGTCCGAGGGCACACTCTCCCTAACTTTAACTCATRAAAAGCCTCATGAATTTCTTCAGGCTAAGTGTTTTTTTAAGCCCCCAGCCTCACCAAGTGCATGCCACTCACCACAGCACGYTTGGATCAGCTCCTCCAGGGCCAGGAACATGCTCTCCGACACCAGCAGCCCGCGGTCGGGGCTACACTTCACGATGCCAACAGATGCCAGAACCGCATCTTCTGGCGTGAAGCTGGGTTCTTCCTTTTTCTAGGGAAGAGCAGAAGAATGCTTAGAGAGGTGTGCGTAACACCTTGTAGCCGTGCTGCTGGGTACTGACAGGCACGCTATGCGGGGCAGCCGCCTCTCGCTCTGCACGAGGCCTGTTTTGGGGAAGGTGCGGCATCCACACTGCCGCCCAGGGCGGAGCCGGCATCACGACGCCCTCTGGGTCTCACCTGGGGCTCGAAGAGCCGCGACAGCGGCAGGTGGCTCAGCAGGAACCGCGTCACTGGCGTGTCCAGGTGCTCCAGCAGCACCACGGCGCACTCCGGCGAGAACCGCGCCATCACCTTCACCCGCGCCTCTGCAACGGGGGGAGAGCGCCGCCCTCAGCCCGCGCCGAAGGACGGTGCCACCGCCGCACGCAAAATGGCGGACGCCCCGCACGCAAAATGGCGGCCACCCCGCACCGCACGCAAAATGGCTGCTTCCCCGCACCGCACGCAAAATGGCGGCCCGCAACCAGCGGGCCCCCCTTCGCCTTCCCCCCCGGCTAGCACTCACGGCGGCGGACGCTGTGCGCCCGCATGGCGGCGCGGGCGGCGGCGCGGAGCTGTCGGAGGTCGGCGGCGGGCAGGCGGTCGGCGGGCAGCGCCTCCAGGGTGAGCGCGCAGTGGGTGGCCGGGGAGAAGACCGGCAGCCCCGGCTGGTGCGAGGCGACGGCGAAGCCCAGGAGGCGGACGGCGCCGTAGAGGCAGCGCAGGCGGCATTTACCGGTGAAGGTCAGCGCCTGCGGGGAGAGAGGGCGGTGAGGCGGCGGCGGAGGGGAGGGAGGGCGCGGCGGGGCCGGTAGGTGCCCACCTGCCGCGGCGCCAGGAGGAGGACGGCGGCGCCCTCCCCCGCCTCCACGGCCGCCAGGCCCGCCTCGGCCGGCGGCACCATGCCGGCGCGGGCGAAGGAGGCGGCGAACTCCCTCCARGCCGCCTCCGCCCGGCCCCCACGGGACGGGGCCCGGCGGGGGCGGCGGGCCGGCGGGCCGCGCCGCGCGGGCATGGCCGCCTCAGCCTCCCTCCGCCTCCTCCTCCGGGGCCGCCCCTGGGCCGAGCGCCGCCCGCCCCGTTAAGAGGCGCCGCCCGCCGCCCGGCACCGCCCCGCCATGCCGCTGCCCGCCCTGCTCTGCCTCTGCGCGGCCGCCGCCGCCGCCTCCTTCACCTGCCGCGGCGACTACCGCCTGGGCGGCCTCTTCCGGATGCACACGCCGGCGCCGCGGGCCGCCGCCCGGCCGCTGGTGGACGGCTGCGACGAGTGAGTCCCCCTCGCTGCGTGTCGCCCTGTTTTCCCCCCGAAAAGGCGTTTTTTCCTCCCTGAAAACCACTTTTTGTTCACGCAGTGCCGCCACCTTCAAGAGCCAGGGCTACGGCCTGTCGCAGGCCATGCGTTTCGCCGTGGAGGAGATAAACAACTCCAGCGCCCTCCTCCCCAACGTCACCTTGGGCTACGACATCCACGACACCTGCTCGGAGCCCGCCAACCTCCACGCCACGCTGCGCGCCCTCGCCCGGAAAGGCGGGCGGGAGGTCGAGGTGCTCCCCACCTTCCGCSGCTACGAGCCCGAGGTGGTGGCCGTCATTGGGCCCGACAGCACACAGCTGGCCCTCACCACAGCGGCCGTCCTGGGCGTCTTCCTCGTACCACAGGTAAGCGCAGCTCCCTGGCCGATGAAGAAAAGGGCCCCCAAGGAGTAATGGTTGGAGGGAGGATGGGCTTGGAGCTGAGGAGCCAGGCTGAGCTGCGTTGGCCCGGGTCTATTCCCAGGCACTGTCAGCTGGTGGGCAGGAATTGCGGCTGGCTCACTRTCCTTCAAAGGTTCCTCTCGCAGCAGCATGTTCAGCTCCGGGTCCGCTGCCTGCCCAGCCCCAAGTCTCTTCAGGAGACGGGCTGCCTGTGCCATTAGCTCTTAGGGTGCCACTGCCCGGGGGAGCACAACCCCCTTTCTCCTGGCTTCCTTTGCAGATTAGCTATGCAGCCTCCTTGGAGACGCTGAGCCTGAAGCAGTTCTACCCCTCGTTCCTGCGCACCATTCCCAGCGACAGGCAGCAAGTGAAGGCCATCTTCCTGCTGCTGCAGCAGTTTGGGTGGACTTGGGTGGCTCTGCTGGGCAGCGACAACACCTATGGCAGGAGCGGCTTAGACGCCCTCTACAAGCTGCTGACCGCAAGCGACGCGTGCGTTGCCTACCGAGGCATCATCCCCGCCAACAAGGACGCCAGCAGCCCGGAGCTCCACAACCTGGTCAGAATCCTCACSGACGTCAGGGTCAACGTCACCGTCGTCTTCTCCAACAGACGAAGTGCCCGCCCTTTCTTTGAGGTGGTGGTCCAGAGAAATGTCACGGGCATGGTGTGGGTGGGCTCCGAAGACTGGTCATTAGCCCAAACAGTCTGGCAGGTGCCTGGCATCCAGAGCATCGGTTCAGTGATTGGGATGTTGGTTGAGAAGACGGAGTCCACGATACTGGAACATTTCAAATCTTGGAAGATGGCAGAGGAAAGCCCTGCGACTGAATGTGCCAGCAGCACAAGGGCAGGCAGCGGAATTGGTGAGAGTGCCCAGCTGGACTGCACCCAGCGCTGCACCGCCTGCCGCTCGCTCAGCGCTGCCCGCAACACGTATGACGCTCAAGCCTCCTTCAACGTGTACTCAGCCGTGTACGCCGTGGCCCACGGCCTCCATGACCTGCTGGGCTGCGCCTCGGGCGTGTGCAGCAAAGGCACAGTCTATCCCTGGCAGGTAAGAGCAACATGAGGAAGGATCTTCCTTGTGGAAGAAGATCCACGAGGATCCTTCCTCACAAGGAAGGATTTTCCCCTCGTGCYCAGGGGTTTTCTGTCCCTCTGAAAGGCTCGTGTCCCAGCTGAAGAGCCTCGTGGGCTTCAGCTGCCCATCAGAGTCAAAGCAGACTTTGGACCTAGACCCAGGCCCCTGCCCTAGATCACTTCTGTTCCTCTACTGCCAGCCCCTCACAAAAACCTGGAAGGGACTTTCTGCAGCTGGGCATACGCTAGCTGTTGGGGGGTTGGAAAGAGGAGCCAGAGCAGAGAAGGGGCCCTCTAGCACATCTCCCTCCCGAGGCAAGGCACTCCTCAGCGGGAGTCTTGTCATCAGGAAGGGCTCTTCTCTTCTGTTTTACAGCTCCTACAGAAAATCAAGCAAGTAAACTTCACCCTGTACAAGAGCCGCATCTCTTTTGACGCCAACGGGGACATTCGTAAAGGCTACGCCATTGTCATGTGGAACTGGAGTGGCCCAAGCTGGACTTTCGATGTGATAGGAACTTTCAGTGTGAACCCCGACAGGCTGAGCATTGACCAGGGCAAAATCCTGTGGCACACAAAAGATCGCCAGGTACTGTTCTGCATCTTATTTATTGCTTACTGCTGAGCCAGCTACATCCCCAACACCGCCAGTTCTGGGGTATTTCCCCATAACAGGACAAAAATGAGGGCAGACGGAGGCGGTATGGGGGGGTGATCCGCATTCTAAGTATCAGCTTTCATCCTTCCAAAAAACAAGCAGGGCACATAAACTGAAAAGGCTCCTAGTTTTACCTTTAAACAGTCTCATTTTCCCACCACCTCTATAAGAACCACAACATGGCGAGCTCTTGGCTCCTGCCCAGAAAGCCGGTAGCAAGCTGCCCAAACGCTGCCAGGCCCAGGCCTGGCGCTCAGCGAGGTGTCCTGCTGCCCACCCGCTCGCCTGCCTGACCCTCGCCGCGCTCCCGACAGGCTCCCACCTCGGTGTGCTCCGAGGCCTGTCAACCAGGGGAGAAGCGGCTACAGCAGAGCCGCCACMGATGCTGCTTCAGCTGCGAGGCCTGTCCATCAGGAACCTTCCTGAACAGATCAGGTCAGTACGCCCTGGGGGGCTGCTCCCTCCCCCTCCTTCCTGCTCGGCTCCCCTGCCTGCACCCTGCCTCCTCCTCCTGTCAGCTCCTTGCTTCCGTCTCACCGTTCCCCCAGCCTCTTCCCTCCTGCGGTCAGAGTAAAAACCTCTGAGCTGGCCTGAACGCGGTCAGTCTAACTACCATTTGCTTACCCATGGGTATGCAAAGCCCGCGCCCTGCGCTTTCCGGGGAGCGCTGCCCACAGGTGGGCCCACGCAGTCAAATAGACAGCGGAGATGGCGCTGGCAGAGCCTCTTCTCCCATGGCCAGGGGACAAGGGACGTCCAGCCCGACAGCCATTTCCTGCACCACATCCTTCGGGAGGGAAATTTGACCCAGTGGTTGCCTTTGTGCTCCAGATGGCACTTGGGGCTTCCACACCACGCGGTCGCCAGCAGCTGGCATATGGAAATGTCCCCTGCCTGGGACAGGCAGCAGGAACCTCCTGTCTCAGAGTCACCAACCACAATGACAAAGCCCTTGCTGGCAGCTGGACACTCAGCAGCCTCGGCCCGTGCGTGGGCTGAGGGGGGTGGAAACAACCAGGTCCGGGTWACAGTGGGAGCAGGGAGCCCCCAAACATGGCTGGTCAGCATTACTGTCCCATACCCGGCCTGCGGAAGGGGGGCTGCTGCRGACCCGTCCCAGCCTTCGCCGGCTACTGCTGGACACACAAGCCCCTTCCCACCCACAGCCCACGTGCCCCTGAGTCTCGGCTCACCCAGCTGAGCTCCTGTGGGCCCTGTGGCTCTCAACGCAAGCAATGGACTTTTGGGGAGTCCACTGGGGGGACTTTTGGGAAAAGAGCCCCSTCTGCTCCTCAAGCCTTGGAAGGCTCAAGGAGTGGGCAGCTCTCGCAGAGAGCCCGGGGGGCTGCGAGGGCAGGGTGCTCCACCGCGGCAGATCTCTTACCGGGGTCCGTGGTGTGCGAGGTGCCTCTGTCACCACCCGGGCTCCTGTCCTCCACAGACCTCTACAGCTGTCAGTCCTGTGGGGTAGACGAGTGGGCCCCAGCAAGGAGCGACGCTTGCTTCAACCGCACTGTCGAGTTTCTGTCCTGGTCCGAGCCCATCTCCTGGGCACTGCTGACCTCCACCGTCCTCCTCATGCTGCTCATGGCAGGGCTAGCCGTCCTCTTCGCCCTGAACGCCTCCACGCCGGTGGTCAAGTCTGCGGGCGGGAAGATGTGCTTCCTCATGCTGGGCTCTCTGGCCTGCGCCTGCAGCAGCCTCTTCTGCTACTTCGGGGAGCCCACCCGGCACACGTGCCTGCTGCGGCTCCCCCTCTTTGCCATCAGCTTCACCGCCTTCCTCTCGTGCGTGGCGACACGCTCCTTCCAGATCATCTGCATCTTCAAGCTGAACGCGCGCTGGCCGGCCCTCTACGAGGCCTGGCTGCGGCGCCGGGGACCGCTGCTCTTCATCGCCGCCAGCACGGCGGCCCAGGCGGTGCTGTGCCTGGCCGCGGAGGCCGCCAGCCCCTCGGCGCCGCGCAGGGACTACGGCGTGTCGGCCGAGCGGGTGGTGCTGGAGTGCGCCCCGAGCGCCGCGGCGAGCACGACCGCCGCCGCCGCCTACAGCCTGCTGCTCAGCGCCGGCTGCTTCGCCCTCAGCTACGCGGGCAAGGACCTGCCCGCYAGCTACAACGAGGCCAAGTGCCTCACCTGCAGCCTGCTCCTGCACCTCGCCTGCTCCGCCGCCGTCCTCTGCACGCAGGGCRCCTTCCGCGGCCGGGAGGAGGCGGCGGCCCGGGTGCTCGGCGCCCTCTGCACGCTCGGCGCCCTGCTGGGCGGCTACTTCCTGCCGAAGGCCTTCGTCATCCTGCTGCGGCCGCGCCTCAACACGCCCGAGCACTTCCAGATGGCGATCCAGCGCTACACGCGGCGCCTGGCCGACGCCTGAGCCGCCGGGGGCGGGGGGGTGCGGGGAGACGCGCGGGGGCCCGGCCCACCGCCTCCGCCGGGCCCTGAGCCTCCCCCTGGCCGCGGCGCTCCGTCGTCACATCCGGCGCGCCGGCARCCGCCGCGCCCTCCCGCCACATCCGGCGCGCTGCCAAGATGGCGGCGGCGCGCGGGGCCCGGTAGCGCGCGGCCATGGCGGCGGCGGCGGCGCACAGCGTCCGCGTCCTGCGGGAGCTGAACCGGCAGCGCGCGGCGGGGCAGTTCTGCGACGCGACGCTGGGCGTGGGCGGGCGGGAGTTCCGCGCCCACTGGCCGGTGCTGGCCAGCTGCTCCCGCTTCTTCCGCGCCCGCGGCCCCGGCGGGCCGGTGGCGCTGCCCGAGGGCCTCGCCGACACCTTCCAGCTGCTCCTCGACTTCTTCTACACCGGCCGCCTGGCGCTCACCGCGCACAACCGCGCCCGCCTGCTGGCCGCCGCCGAGCAGCTCGGCGTGCCCGACGCCGTGGCGCTCTGCCGCGCCTTCCGCCCCG
>JASVER010000040.1:540843-557298 GCA_030449065.1 Oceanodroma leucorhoa | reverse complement strand
CGGTGACGGCCGCCCGTTCCCTCGCAGGCCACCCCCCCGGCCCCGGAGGAGGCGGCGGCGGGCGACGGCGGGCGGGGGGACAGCGACGCCGAGTCCCTTCCCGAGAAAAAGGCCCTGCGGAGCAAAAAGAACCCCCCCCCGGGGAAGGCGCCCGGCAGCGCGGGGGCGGCGGGGACGCCGGGGAGCAGAAAAGGTACAGCGGTGCCGGTTGAGTGCCCCACATGTCATAAAACCTTCCTCAGCAAATATTACCTTAAAGTGCACAACAGGTAAACGCTCCGGCTCTTCCTTCCCTTGCCTTCGCGCGGCCCTGCCCCTTCCCGCGGCCCTCCCGGGGTGGGCGGGCGGCCCCGCTTGCAGCCGGCGGGTCTCGCCGCCTCAGCGCCCCGCGGGAGGGAAAGGGGGGTCCCCTCTGCCCCCCGGGGCGGGGCCGCTTTGAGCTGGGGGGGTTCATACATCTCCGAAACCCACAGCTGACCTGGGCTTCCACTCTCGGGGGTCGGAGCCAGCCCGGCTCACAAAGGCGGCATCGAGGGGCTCTTTCAGGGGGACGGCGGCACCTTGTCCTGGGCTTTCAAAMTCCGCACGGGCTGTGGGGGAATTTGCCTGGGTTGTGGGGAGCGCACCGGCGTGGCCGGGTGCTGCAGGGAGCTTCGGGGTTGATAACCGAGGGCAAAGCGGGGGCTGTGGGGAGGGCACGAGCTCCCGCTTCRCTCGTCTGCAAGGGGCGAACCTGAGCCCTGTGAAATGGCGGTTTCGCAGAGCGCAGCGGGCACCAACAGCTCGACTGCGCTCCAGCGGGATCAGCAAAGCTGGCGTAAAAGGCGGCTTTTGGGCAACTGTGAATATTGGCACTGGGGGTGTGTAAAAGCTGCCTGGTCCTTCCCTCTCCCTTCCCGGTTCCTTCCCAGTGTCCTCGCCAGGCCTGTTTGTGCGTCTGCTGTCGGACTGGCAGTGACGGGTGCTCTCCACTTGTATTGCCCCTAGGAAACACACTGGAGAAAAGCCATTTGAATGTTCCAAATGCGGCAAATGTTATTTTAGAAAGGAGAATCTCCTGGAACATGAAGCCAGAAATTGCATGAACCGATCTGAGCAGGTACGCCTGGGAAGCTGCCACCAGTGGTCTGGAAAGCGGGTGCTGTTTTGCAGGAGTGGAATTAGAGCCTTTTTCCAGCCACAGTCCCCGTCGCACTTGGCTACTGAACAAAAAACCCTCATCACCACTGCGTGGCATGCATACTGCAGCCGGGACCCCCCCCAGTCCCTCTCTTGATGAGGACGGCAGCAGCTTTTGTCTGATTTACCAGACAACTCCCATTTTGTCTGKTTTTTTTTCAAGCTCACAAGGATACTCTTTGTACCATAAGAGATCCAGATCGCTGTGGGTGTGGGTTAAACATCATAACCAGGCCCCAGCGCCCAAGTGCCAAGCGCTGGTCTGAGCCGCAGGCTTCGTGTCGGGCTCTTGGTTCTGCGGAAGCCGATGCCTCCCCCGTCTCTTGCAGGTTTTCACGTGTTCGGTCTGCCAGGAGGTGTTCAAAAGGCGAATGGAGCTGCGGCTGCACATGGTGTCGCACACGGGGGAGATGCCCTACAAGGTCAGCAGTGCYTGCCTCCGACGACCCTGCGAATGGCTGCTAGGCGCTGGCAGGAAGGAAGAGGGGCGAGCCTTTCTGTTTCGGGGCAGCCTGGCCCAGCCCGTCAGGGAGGCCGAGCGCACCGGCTTCCTTCCCTGGTCCGCAGCAGCCCGCTGAGGGTCGTTCCCCATCTCTGAGCCAGAACGTGCTCCAGGGAGGCACCAAAGCCTGGTGCTTTCTGCGGCCTTACCAGGGATTCGTGTTCCACGTCAGAACGGTGCTCGCCCGCCCCGTGCTCCAGTGCCCCACCGGTCCTCCTCGCGCCGAAATCGCTGTTTGGGGGGCAGCTGGGAGCTGACCCTCCTCTCCTCTCTTCCAGTGCTCCTCCTGCGCCCAACAGTTCATGCAGAAGAAGGACCTGCAGAGCCACATGATAAAGCTGCAYGGCGCGCCGAAGCCCCACGCGGTAAGGGGAGCAGGCGGCAGCGGGGTTTTGAGAGGGAATTACCCTGCGCTCAGGCCTGGCCTAGAGAACGGCACCCGTTGTCCTGTCTGGCTCTGTTCAGCGAGGCAGGGAGTTACAGAGCTGCKGGAAACAGTTTTTTTGGGTACAGGAGCATTTTTTTTGGCCGATAGATCCAAGTACTGACCAGCATTTTACTTTTGTCAGGCTGTCTCATCTCATTAGTCATCTTGGAGCTGGGGGTGCTGCTGCAGCAGGCCGCAGGGAGGGCCCCAAAGCAGCAGCGGCAGGCGCAGGGACGGGTCCCGGGCGGCGAGCGGGTCTGTTGCGTGCGTACACTGCGAACCACGCCCGGGCGAGCTGCCTAACCCCGCGCTCTCCTGTGGCCTTGCAGTGCTCGACCTGCTCCAAGTGCTTTCTGTCTCGGACAGAGCTGCGCCTGCACGAGGCCTTCAAGCACCGGGGAGAGAAGCTGTTTGTCTGCGAGGAGTGCGGGCACAGGGCCTCRAGTCGCAACGGCCTGCAGATGCACATCAAGGCCAAGCACAGGTATGAGGCCACCCGAGTCCTCCCGTCCGTCACTCTGGCTCTCCTGGCTGCGCTTCCTCCACGGAGGGCTCGGCTGGGTGGTGYCGGGGAGAGGAGTTGGCTGGGGGGCAGCAAGCACCCCCTTTCCCGGAGGTGCTGGGCTGAAACTTCTGCCAGAAATCCGATGAGGGGCCAACCGGCATTCTGCTTTTCTGTCTTCCGAAGGAAGTACAGGGTGTCGGTCGCACACCCAAAGGAAGTGCTGTAGCATTGCAGGTGATGAGCGAGGCTCATCAGCTTAGCGAATTTGTGTTCTTGAAGTGGCAAGCGTGCGGCAGCTTGCCCCACTCATCCTTAGTGTTCTGTTTCCTGGGCTGGTTATAATGCCCAGGGGCGGGAGGCTCCAGCTCGGGAGCCCGTGGCTGCAGAATAGCATTTGTGGGACTCCAAAATACTTTAGTTTGAGAGGGGTTGAAGTAGGATTTAGTTACAAGAACTTTGGGCGAGGAGCAGCCGCTAACCTGAGCGGCTGAAGCTGGCAAAGGCAGAGATGAAGGTAACGTTTCTCCTGCCCGCAGGAACGAGCGGCCCTACGTTTGCGAGTTCTGCCACCACGCCTTCACGCAAAAAGCCAACCTCAACATGCACCTGCGCACGCACACYGGCGAGAAGCCCTTCCAGTGCCACCTCTGCGGCAAGACCTTCAGGACGCAAGGTATCCCCGCGGGCGCGCGGCTGGGGCTGGCAGTGCTGAGCACCGCGCTCCGGCATCCAGGACCTCCAGAAAGCAGCCCTGCTGCGAAACCCGCCTTCTCCTGCCCGCTTCCCCTGGGGAGCAAAGCCACGCTCCTGTGAGCGCGTGCTAACGCTGAGGAAGGCTCGTTCCTGTTACCTCCATTACCCTCGCGGCACAAAAGAGGAAGAAATTAATGAGTTTTCCCCAGTAACGGGTAGCCTGGACCAGCAGGCTGCTCCTTGTACTGCTTCTAAGCCTTCCTAACCAGCCTGGCACAGACCGACTGCACCGTGCGTGTGCGGTCTTCGCTGCGGCGTGGCTCGTACCTGAGCCCCGGGACGGGGGSCATGTGCTGCGCTGCTGATCCGCGGCTCTCCCCCTCTCCCCCCGCCAACGGCAGCGAGCCTGGACAAACACAACCGGACCCACACCGGGGAGCGCCCCTTCAGCTGCGAGTTCTGCGATCAGCGCTTCACGGAGAAGGGGCCCCTGCTGAGGCACATCGCCAGCCGGCACCAGGAGGGGAGGCCCCACTTCTGCCAGATCTGCGGGAAAACGTTCAAAGGTAACGGCCCCGGCGTCGAGCTTTCGCGCGGCTCTTTGGGAACTGCCCTCCTCTCCGTGGCGCGGGTGAGCATCGCTGCGAGCCGGTACAGCGCGTTGCCGCCGCCAACGGGCTCTYGCTTCCCTTCCCAGCTGTGGAACAGCTGCGCGTCCACGTCCGCCGGCACAAGGGCGTGAGGAAGTTCGAGTGCACCGAGTGCGGCTACAAGTTCACGCGGCAGGTGAGGCCTTCCCCCGCTCCGGGGACCCCCGCGGAGCGCGCTGCACCGGGGGAGCCGGCCCTCACCGCGGCCCTCACCGCGGCCCTCGCCGTGCCTCTCCCTTTTGCAGGCACACTTGAGGCGCCACATGGAGATTCACGACCGGGTGGAGAACTACAACCCCCGGCAACGGAAGCTGCGGAACCTGATCATCGAGGACGAGAAGGCCGTGGTGGTGGCGCTGCAGCCGCCCCCAGAGCTGGAGGTGGGCTCGGCCGAGGTGATCGTGGAGTCCCTGTCCCGCGGCTCCCTGCCCGAGGAGATCCCCGTGCAGAGACTCTGCTCAAATGAGAACTTCTCTACGGCGGATGTGATCGAGCAATCGCTAATTATAACGACGACGATTCCCGAAGACTGTGAAACATAGCGCGACCGCCTGCGCGCGTCCTTCCTACCAAAACACAATAAAGCGTTAGGCTGGAGCCACTCTCTGCCACGCTTGTTCTTTTCGAGTTGTGCATCCGCCCCTTCCCCTCTGTCCCCGCAAAGCTCCAACCCCGGGTGGCAGGGAAATGAAGTTATAATGAAGTTATAATCAGGTCTCAAACGAGGGAACAAATGCGAAGCCACTAAGAATGGCTACTTAAATAAGCGTACGCATGCTGTATGAGGCGGGATGTGACTGAGGACTCTGTGTGTGTAATACTGTGAATTGCTTTTTAACGAGCTCTCGTTTGCAGCCRGAGGGACAGCTGGTGCTCACCTCCCCTTTCCTCCAGCACTGGCAGCTCTGCCTTTGAGTCTGAAAGCTCGCGATTAAAGCTTACCTTCCCGAAGAACGTGCGGCGCTGCCGCGTTCCTTAAACGCTTGCCGAAAGGATTGTCTCCTCCATTAAATTTGTGCCTTATTTCTACTTTGTTTTCTCAAGCTTCTGCTAATTGCTGTTTATTTACCACATTAAAGGCGGGGCATAACCTGCATCTTCTCACCATTGAGATAATTTAGCTGTTACTTAACTTGAAACACATTATCTTGAGGAGCTGGACAATGCTCTAAGCTCCTGTTTTTAGGTGTGGGGATTTGTATTTATAATACAAATAACATGATCCAGGGTTSCCGTGACATTGAGAACCCTTTCCTGAGTATTCCCGGGGTAGGGGAAGGTCACCAAGTGTACCCACATGCCCCAAAATCGCAGCTGTGCTCTCTCCCCTTTCCCTCTTTTACTCRCCAAGAAGGCAGAAAGTCCCTGGCTTAAACGTACCTCAGGCCTCGAGTGAGAGACGTCGCAGTAAACACTCCAGTAATCTTCCCCTCAAAGACGATGGAGAGATCTATGTAACATGTTTTATTTAACTTGACTGCTGCAAGTAAATTTAAAAACAAACTATGAGAATAAAAATACATTATCTGTAAATGCAAAATGCCTTTGTTTCAAAGGATGGTATTTAAACCGTACTCAAAGATTCGGACACAATGAATTTTACAAAAAATAAATACAGATCTGTAACTGTTCAGCCAGTTGGGGAATTTGGGGGTGGCAGGTCCAGCAGCGAGCACTACAGTATGAGACAGAGTGTGCGTACTATTTATAGTTCAGCATAAATACTTCGGTCTGCAACGCAAGTTCAGCTGCGCCGCGCGCGCCGTCTCTCCCCGGGCACRACACGGCGCCACGGGGACGGGCTGCTTTGGCCTCGCGGGGCAGCGCGGCGGGACGCGGCCGTTACTCACAGAGACGAAGGAGCCGCCCCAAATCACGGGTCCCCGCGCATCCCCCCCGCCCAGATCCTCCGCCAAAGGGGGCCCCGACGCACCCCAGCCCACGGCAGCGCGCGCAGGGCTTTAAACCGGGCCCCTCCGCGATCCTCCGCTGGTGCGCGGCAGTTTCAAGGCACTGTCAAAGTCTCAGACTTGGAGAACAGCCCAGATTTCACGAGCGGCTTTCCCACGTTCCACAGCTGAGGAGCGTGGCGTAAAATAGCATTCAAGGCAAAAGAGATTTTTTTAAAGCTGTGAAGATGCTGATGTGGAGATGGGGCTCTGACCCTGCTCAATCCAAGGGCAAGCCAGGAGGCGTGCAATCAAGTATACGGGCTTTCCATCTCTGAATTAAATTTAAATTCAAATTTTTTTCCTACTGGTTAAAAATGAAAGATGTAACAAGCAAATGCATCCAGCCAACACGTCAGCTGTTGTCACACTTCAGTTTTCCTGCAGGTGCAACGCTCACTTTCGGGTGAGCCGTACCGCAGTTTTAGCTGTTTGCTTGTTCAWGAAACTTTCCATGAGTAAACTGCACGCAGCTTCTCTTCAGCTAAAGTAGACAGAGGAAATACAGCCCAAGCTAGTTAGGTCACTTGGGCGAGTAGAAAGGCAAATCTTACACAGGCCAAAAAAAACAGCAAACCCCAAACAAAAAGAAGAAAAAAAACCCCTAAAATAACTACCTGTCAATCCGCAACACTGACTAACTCCTACACCTTCGCCAAAACACCTCAGTGGCATTTTTCCAATTGCCCAAATCCCGAGAGCTCCTGCAAACCGGAGGCGTGACAGGCAAGAGACCCCTCCAAAGGTCCGGCGGGTTCCTTCACACAAGGCGATGTGTTTAAAAGCAATTCTGCATCAAGGTATCTGAACACCGGCAGCCATTCTGCAAGCCTGCGGTGAATCTCCTGAGGAAGCTGCRCCCACCTTTCCGGTAAGTTGGGGTTTTTTTCCCGAAATAGCACAATGCCAACTTAGCTCCTTTAAAACGGTGAAGAAATACCACCTCGCCCTCGCTGCGCGGGGCCCATCTGCCAGCCCGGCTGAGAGCTGGGCACAGCAGAACCGCCGGCAAACAGCCCTCGCCACAAGGAACAGCTTTTCCTGCCTAGTTCAGCCCCRCTACCAACAAGCCCTGTCAAACCGGGCAGGGAGAAGGGCTCCTCCCCGAGGGCAGCAGCGGCCAGCCCCGGGAGTCACTCCTCGGGCCAGCTAAGAGGGGGACTCGCCTCTCCCCCGTAAAGGACGGCGCAGCTGGGGTGACCAGAAATGAAAACAACCTAGTTTTGAGAATGCGGGTAGAAGATAAATAAGGGTGTTTCTTAGAAGGACAAAGTGCTCTGCTAGGAAGGGTTGGAAAACAAATACCTGCAAAAGTTTAAATGCTGCAACTTAAAAAACCCACCAAAACACAGGAAGAACTGAAGTTCAGACAAAGGGAGAGGTGAAGCTTCATAACCCCCCCTCAGTGAGGTCCCTGCTACAGGACAGCAGTTCCTTCTGAAGGCATGAACGGGAACCGAGGACCGCGGCGACGGCAGGAAGGGCCGTGGTCTCATATTAACCTCTCGCCCCTAGCAGACCTCCAGCTCTCGTGGGAAGGCCCTTCCCCCTCCAACCACGCAGAGGAAGACGTGCGCAGGAGGTCTGCCTTCCTCCGAGGCACAGAACAGAGGTGGGGGTCCAGACCAGTGTCCCACCAGACGGACCCCTCCCGAAAAAGAAACTGAAGAAAGGAGTTTGGTAGCAAACGAAGCGTTACGGGGTGTAGGAGCTCCCAGTGAAAGGCGTCTGACCAAAAGCCGTAAGCTGTGATGTCATCCAACGTGATTGCTTTCCTCAGAGGTCACCTCTCGGGTCTCCCCCGTGGGCAGCGCGGCGCCTTCTCCCGCCCCAGAGAAGGGCCGAGGGACGCTGCGGCGGAGGCCTCGCTGTCCGCCGGCTGCGGCTCCCCAACAGCACGTCAAACATTCAGAGTTTTCACTCCCTGTATGATCAGTACAGTTTTGTTTCCAAGCACCGGTTTGCCTCTGCCTTCTCTCAAAGCCACACTGGTTCTGGATAACAAACTCACATCGAGCCAGGGGAACAGCGCCTTCCCCTGCTAACGAAGCTCATTAAGGTTCTGGTTGTGAAGGTTTTGGCGCTGCCTGTTCAAGTTGATGGTGTTGTCCAGCGTGATGCCATCGTCCTCCTGCGTGGTTTCCGGCATGAACTGCCGGAATATGCTGACGCTGCCGTGCCAGAAGATGGGCTCGGGGAGTCGGCCTACCACGCTCCACGTTCGCGTCTCGGGGTCGTAGGCTTCCAGGACGTCCGAGAGTTCAAACGTGTTATCGTAGCCACCGGAGACGTAGAGCTTCCCGCCGAGCACGGCCACGCTCCCCCCAACGTGAACCTACAATTTAAAAATAAACAGAGCGATTAGAAGGGAGGGCTTTGCCCAATTAGGCACACGATAAAGGTGTCGGGTACTGTCCTGCAGCTGCTGCCTTGGACGGGGCGCAGCACCGCCAGCCGCTGACGCTGGCCCTGAACCAGCGCTGCCCCAACCCCGGGAGGAGACAGAGTTTTCCAGCTTTGCCCAGCTCTTGCGTGCTGGGCTGAACACCCGGCTTTGCAATCCCCATCCAGGACTTTTTCTTCCAGGTGACTGTGATAGGCTTAAATGCATTCCATGTGCAAGGAGTTATAATCTAAAGAGCACCCTGTTTTCCAAACGTAAAATAAGCCGATTTTTCACACTGAAAGGCATCCAGTAGGTCGGTAAGCATCCTACCTGAAGCATGGCAGGGATTTTATCCCATTCATTCTTTGCTGGATTGTAAACATCCACTTCGGCCGAGTCGTCTCTGCGGGAGATAACGCAAAATTACTCTTCTGCATTCTAAAAACCTCCCACCTTGTGAAGGCCCCAGTTCAGCAGCCTGAAACGCTGCCGTGAGCACTTCTGCTCCAATTCCACTACGTATAGCGGAGACCAAAGGGTTCCTGTACGAAGACGCAGGTCTCGATGCAGACCCCAGCCTCCAGCACGGGCTCCTCCTGCGCCAGCGGTGACCTTCGACCCCAGAAAAYGCCTGGACCCTTCTGCTGCACCCCTACGCATGAGTCAGGCTGGCACAGACCTTGCGCACGTACCACACATTAGTGCAGGAGCACTTCCCTCATTCTCAGTGCCACTGCCTTACACCCAAAGAGCCCGAATGCCCCTTCTGAGCTTCTCTACAGGCAAAGCAACGCGTTCTGTACTTTCTGGTGTACGCTGAGTTTTGGGACACAGCCTAGGAGGGAAGGCAGACAAAACGACCGGAGACAGAGCAAGCTGACAGCACGCACTGTTTTCCGCCTCCCTAAGTTGCACCCGAGTCGTCAGGGCAAGCTGCTCCGGACTGTGAGCCCCACTCGGAGTCCAGCGTGCAGCTACACCACTGCTGGGTCGGAAGTCGCTGCGCAATCCYGAGGGCTTTCTCAAATCTAGTCGTCTTTTTACGTCTGCACCTACGGTAGGTGTGTTCACAGACCAACCTCCCGCAAGTCTGCATTTCACAGACCAATCTGGCTTTGGTGCCAAGTGCTTCAGGGTCTGGAAGAAAAATTACTGCTGTTCTGGAGCGGCTTAAACCTCCACGCACTTCAAAGTAACGGCATCCCTACTGCTTGAACTTTTTGCCAACGCCAAATTTAGATGGGCTGGAGGACTGTGAGAGAAGAGCTGGCGGGGGGAGCGTAATCCCCCAAGGCTTCTCTCACCCGCTCCACTCACGAGACGGGAGGGCGACAGCGACAGGTGAGGGACGTTTGCCATGCAGAAATGCGCGCCGCTGGCACAGGAATGCGAAGAGGACAAGGTCAGAGCAGCCGGAGGAGTGCTGTCAGTCACTCCAAGACAGTCCTGTTACAGACAGATTCAAAAGGCTGCAAGGAACGTTTTATTGTCTTTGTATCTATCGTGACATCRCACATTGCCACGCACTGCGGGTGACAAGGTCTCGCTATCAATTGCTGAGATGAATCTGAGGAGGGGAGGGAGTGAAAAGAAACAAGAAATCTCCCCTACAACAGCAGTGTCTGTTTAGCGAGCCATTACATCAGAAATCTGTCTGCTAAGCCTGCGTCGAACCCAAGGTGTGCACCGTGGGACTTTCTGGTTACGCTCTGGACAAGCATTCCTAAGGCACCCATACGATACACACTTTAAAACCAGTTTCTTTAGTTTGAGTTACTTCTGTGATGTACCTGGAACTAAACTGATACTCACCTGAAGGCAACATCTTTAACGTGGGCACATGTAAGTGAGCACCCCACGGAGCTGCACGAAGACCAACCTTTCTCCCTCAGAACTGCTCAGAACCAAGAGCTGGTACCTGCCCTGGGACACAGGGCTTGGGACTTAAACGCTGCCGCCAAGTGTTTGTACCTGAAAGAACTGCTGCGGTTCTTCACAGCTGACAGCAGCAGGCAAGTCAAAACTTCCAAGTATGCATGGAAAACCCCAATGGACTGGAAGGGCAACGAGGGGCAAAGGCAGTTGCAGGCACGGGTGACAGTCAGGCCAGGGCCTCCTCTCCCATCTCAGCTCTAAGAAGGATGCAGCTGAAGACCTAAGCCTCACCGCTGTGCCGTATTTATAGTTATAAAATTAGCCCCACTAGAGGTGATTGTCAGTCAGAAGCTTTAGTCTGAGCTATCAAAACTAACAAAAAAAATGAGTTTATGACTCTTCTTCATAACCTATTCCTCTGTGCTCCAGAGATTATCTTACAGCTCTATACAGAGCAGCAGTCCACTTGCAGCAAGTGAAATGAGGGGAGGAAAACCTGACCCCGATAATCTCATTAACTCCTGCAGATGCGTAAGTGATCAGAAATCCTGAAGTGTCAATCATCAGTATTTTACAATGGATAAGAAAAAGGAAAACCTATAGAATCAGCTTGTGACAAGTAGCCAAACAGCCAGAACACCCCTGCCAGTTTTTACTGAAAACCGGGTGACTCAAGCTGCTATCTGCAAACAACTGCCAGGAACCGAGACACTCGGCTGAACCCAAATGAATCAAATAAAAGGTCTTGGGTAGAAGTWGCTGCTTTACGCAAAGCCAAGAGGAGATTAAAAAAAGAGAAGTGTCTGGAGGCCATCGTAGAAGTCTTATGTTTGCTCAAAGTCAACATAACAAGACGAAATGCTTCAGCGCTAGCATGCCTTTCAGTTTATTTTTAATTAAGTGGATAACTGAAGTATTTGCGCCACCCGGACAGCTTCAGATGGGTAATTAAGTCCCAATTTGGAAAGGCGCTTAAAAATAGCGACCAATCATTTCATCTTCAGTCCTCTTATCTCTGCTGAGACGGAGGATGTCCTCTCCTGTGCTACAGTTTAACGTTTTCTTGGAGCTTACTCACTTATTTATAGTAACAAGGGGGGTTGAACCAGAAGCCAAGAAAACCGGGAAGTCTATTTCCAGGCAGCGCTGCTGACTTCAGCCAGACTTACACCTGGCTATCCCCAGCCCATGGGTTTAGATTCAGGCATTTTTACAGAATTTTAAGCGTAGTTCTTTGGGGTCTAGCTACAACAGCAGTAAAGGAGAGAGRCGTGGCAGTTTACAGGCCCACCTGCACCACCAGAAGCAGCGCTGCCGTGCCCTCCCAACGCAGCGCTCGCCTACCACCACTGCAAAATCCACGCACCTTCCCGGGGAAACCCTGGGCTTGCCTCGTGGGGGTGTGGGGAGGGAGCTTATCGCTCCCGCTGCTCACCTTACGAAGTACATGAGGCCGTTSAGAGTGACGGTCTTTGGGGCGAAGGACCAGGGGGGCAGGTGGCCGCAGTTCACGAGGGACCAGAGGTCGCTGTCGGGGTCGTAGCACTGCATCACCATGGACTCTTTGCCAGCCAGGGAGCCTATGGCGAACAGCTTGCCGCGGCACGAGGTGGTGGAGCAGTTGTCCATGGGGTACAGCATGGGCTGCAGAGCCTCCCAGCTGTCCACCGCGTGGTCGTAGCGCTCCGTGCTGTCGGAGGCGATCACGTAGAGCAGCCCGTCCAGGACCGTGGAGCTGTGGTACTCTCTGGCTTTCAGCATGGGAGACGCCTCCGTCCACTCGTTCACGCTGGAGTTGTACCTCCAGACGCAGTCGTACAGCCTCGACCCGTCCGATCCTCCTGCAGCACAGCACGCCACATTTCAAAGGGTGGTTTCGCAAAGGGAAGTACTATGGGGTGACGGAGGAGAGGGCTTGGCTTGGGACCGGATCGGTTTTGTCTTCCAGCTACACCTTCTTAATACACACACATACACACACACTTTTTGCTTCCCAGGGCTGTACATTATGAAAATATTTCGGTACTGAGGGACCACAGCAGCGTGCACTGCAAGGATTTTAATGGAAGTTTTGCACTGTTTCTTTCCCAGCAAGCCAGGAAGGATTTCTCCCATGTTGTTCCTAGTCTCTACTCAGCCATGACTCAAAACGAGTCTCCCAGGTTTGACTACCTCCATCCTTCTAAATAACTATTTTCTCTCCCATTTTGCAACCCCTGCTCTGTGGCTATCCCGAAGCTGCTGTGACACAGCAGAGACTAACACTCACCAGCGCCTGGCTGCCAAAGCAGCGTTGCCACCGGCAGCACAGAAACCTTCCAACCCTCCCCGCGCTACGACGCTGACACTAAGCAGAACAACCGAAGGTCCCCGCCAGTGGCAGCCTTGCCAAAGCACGGGGCTCCCGGCAGTATCGGTGCCCCCAGACCCGCCTGGCATTGCTCCAGAAAGCTCCCATGGGACATAAGGGCGTCCGTGCAAACGAGCTGTGTGGTAACCCATCATTTTTACAACTCTGCCCTTAAAGCAGAGCCTTGTTTTCTGCTCGTGACTAGAGAATGAACAGTTCTCTGTTCACCTGCATTTGACCTGACCTTCAAATCTTTGTCGGCGCGTCCTGCACACCCAGAGCAAGCTGTTCTGCAGCGCCTGGTTTGTTAAGCCGTCGCAGGGCTGCCGCTCCAGCTACAGGGATGTAGTTCAAAGGAGGCATCGACATGCAGATTAACAGCCAAATTTACACATCCGTGTCACCTTGACAGAAGTAATTATAGCCCCAGCGGACTGTGAGGAGGCAGGATTTGTGCTGGGGAAGGTACCGTGACTAATCGGCACCGGCTGGCTGAGGAACCCGGGGCTCTCTGACACGCCTCTGCCTTGGGCACGCGCTTGGCTTGTGATTCATGGGGCTCTGAACCCAAACACCTTCTTCGCAGACAGAAATTCAAAMCCCTCTGAAGTCACTCCTGTCCCCCAGAGTGAGTGGTTAGAAAGTTCTACCAGTGCAAGATCTGCAACTTCTGCCCGCGTGCTCAGCAGCATTAGTCATGACAGAATACTTCCCGGATTGAGATCAGCTGCTAAATCCAGCACCGACTCCAGGACTCCCTATGCCCGTCTTCAGGCTGCAGCTGTACTGAGCCCGAGCAGAGTTTCAAACTCTGCTACCCTGAGAAAAGCCAAGGCTTGCTGCTAAAACCCACATACTTTCAATGGAAATCTCAACACTGGTGCTTTTGTGCCCCGCGCGCCTTACCGGTGACGTAGATGTCGTTGCCCAGCGCGGCGACGCTGTAGCCCCCGCCAAGGTGCTCGGGGAACTCGGCCAGGTAGCGCCAGTGGCCGGTGCGCGGGTTGTAGCAGTCGACGGTGACGAGCTCGTCGCAGTCGCGGTCGCAGCCGCCGACGAGGACGAGGATCTCGGCCAGGCCGGTGGAGGGCCGGGGGCGCATGCGGGCGCAGGGCCCCCGGTCGTGGCGGTCGAGGCGGGCGGCCTGGAAGTCGCGGGCCTCGCGCAGGAGGCGCAGGCAGGGCGGGCAGCGGGCCACCAGCGGCTCCCCCTCCACGTGGGCCAGCAGGTAGAAGCGGCGCACGAAGGGCAGGCGGACGTGGGCCAGGAGCTGGGGCAGCAGCGGGGCGCGGGCGGCGGGGTCGGCGCGCACCCAGCGCAGCGCCAGCTGGAAGGCGGCCTCCTCCTTGGGGACGCAGAGCCCGTCGTCCCGCAGGTAGGAGAGGAGGCGCGGCAGCGGCAGCCGCTCCAGCTGGGCGCCCAGCTCGCCCACGTGCCGTAGGACGAAGCGGTGGGCGGCGGCCGCCAGCGCCGGGCAGGCGAAGGCCTCGGCAAAGTCCTGCATGTCCAGCGCGTTGGCGGGCTCCAGCTGGCGCGCCAGCCAGGCGCCGCAGGCCTCCTTGACGGCGGGGAACTGCAGCAGGTCAGCGGCACGCAGCAGGCGCTCGGCGATGTCGGGGCCCAGCCCGCCCACCCGGCCGGTGTAGGCGAAGTCGAGGAGGCGCGCCAAGCACTCGGGCTCCACGCCGTGCAGCCGCACCCGCTCGGCCCGCGACTCCCGCAGCGCCCCGCCGAACATGGCGCGGAAGTAGCCGGAGGCGGCGGCCAGGACGGCGCGGTGTGCCCCAAACTCCCGGCCGCCCGCCACCACCGTCACGTCCAGCAGGCTCCGCTCCGCTCGCAGCGCGCTCAGCCCCCGCAGCAGCGACACCGCGTGTGCCGGCTCCCCCGTCGCCGCCGTCCCACCGCTGCTGCTGCCTGTGCTCGCCGCCATGCCGTGCCTGTGGGAGAGCACATGCTGTGTCACGCCCTGCGCGGAACCCCTCGGGATTCAACCCCGAGAGCAGCTTGCAGGACAGAGAAAAGAAAAAAGGAAAAAAAAAAGAAAAAAAAAAGAAAAAAGGGACAAAAAAAAAGGTGGGTTAGCACAGGGAAAAATGTCCTCTGGCTGGGAAGCAGGATAAACTAAACAGCCCTCAAAAACATCCTCCTTCCCCCGTCACAGAGGAGCGGCAGTTGCATAATGTGCTGGCGCTGCCAGCAGCCTTCCCTGCTCAGTCTAATTATATTTTTCCGAAGCCCATGTTGAAGTTTCCCAGGATTAAGGCAGCCTCACAAGAGCCGGGCAGAGCTGCGTAAGCCCRGTAGCTTTGTGAAAGTTGCGCCTAAGCCCCTGGGCGCCCCGTCTCTCGGATGGGGTGCCCAGTGGGAGCAGCCCCCRCTGCTATTCGAGGAGGAAAGGAGGGTCTTCCTCAGAAGTGAGGTGCCGGGKGTTCCCTCTCTCCGACCCCCCGGCTCTGTGGTGCCACCCGTTACCAAAGGCAAGGCTCAGCTACGTAAATCCGGAGACCTCCAGCGTTTTGGCCAAAAGCGTTGCGGCTGGTCTCCTGCCAGGCTTCCCCATCCTTGCTCGCATCCAGCTAGCTCGCTGATCACATCCAGTCAAATAAATACCATAGGAGTAAAATAAATTCTTCTTTGCTAAACTCATGGCGTTTTCAGCCTTTTTGGATGCAACAGTCCTGTGCAAGCCACGTAATACTCAGCAGAGTACGTGTGGGTGCGGAACAGGATTCCTCCACGTAGAGAATAAGCTGCGCTTACCGTTAGAGAACGTGGCGGTAGCAGAGAAAGCGGTTTAAAGAASCGGGGGGCAGGTCCCTAAACCCGCGGCTGCCGCGTCAGGTCCCTCCCTGGGACCTGCTTTGTGCCAAGCGGCACTTTGGGGGCCCAAGCCGCAGCCGGGCCACGGCCCCGCGGTCCCGACGGCTACAACGGGCCGGACAGAAAGGGAAGGCTGCGGGCTCCGGTTTGCACCGCTCACCGGGCGGTGCCGCTCGGGGCGGCGCAGGGAACAACGGCCGGGAGACGGCGCGGGAGGAGCGGGGCGCGGGTGCGAGAGCAGGCGGGGAGCGCAGGGAGGCCGCGGCGCGACGGGGCGAGGCCGGAGCCGGGCGGCGAGGGCGGGCCGCGCTCCCGAGGATGGCGGGGCTTGGAAGCAGCTGCCGCCGCCGGGCAGGCGGAGGGCTCGGACGCTGAGGGCAAGGCGCCGGGAGGGCGCGGCGGGGGGGCGGCTTCCAGCGGAGCGCCTCGAGCCCAGGGTGGAGGCTCACGGGTTGGCGACAGGCGGCCGCGCTGCCCGCCGCTGCCCTTCCCCGCCGTTACCGGCCCGGCCCGGCCCCGCGGTAAAACGAGGCCCCCCCCTCCCACCAGGGCCTACCGCGACCCTGCGGCGGGGCCCRCGCTCCGCGCCCGCAGCCGCCCGGTGGCGGACCGCCCCGGTGCCCCCCTGCTCACCGCTGGGCTCCCCGCCGGGCTCCCCGCTCCGCTCCGCTCCCCGCCGCCGCCCCAAGCGCCGCCGCCCCGGCCCGGCCCCGCCCTCCAGCGGCCGTGCCCCGACCGCCGCTCCCGGCGGCCCCCGCGGCCGCCACTGCGCACGCCCGGACTACGGCTCCCGGCGGCCCCCGCGCGAGCGGACTACCGCTCCCAGCACGCCCCGCGCGGGCGGACTACCGTTCCCAGCGGCCCCCGCGCGGGCGGCCGCCCCTTCGCCGCCTCCCGCCGGTACCGAGCGGTTCGCGGGTGTCGGCGCTGCCCGGTTGCCGCCGCTGCCGCCCCGGCCCCGCCTCCGCCTCCGCCTCCGCCTGCCGCGCCGGGACATGGACTCCGACTCCTGCGCCTCCCCGTTCGCCCCGGAGGTGAGCCGGGGCCCCGTGGGGTGGGGGCGGCGTCTCCCGCCGCCCGGCCCGGCCCGGTCCGGCCCGGCCCGGCCGGCTGCCG